>CM062805.1:994272395-994837556 GCA_031772625.1 Pinus tabuliformis
ATTTATTGTAACATTGAAAGGAACATAATGAAAAATCAACCTAGTAGTCCTGGTTTTGGGATCCAGGGGAAAATATCTGTGTATATGTGTTTTATGCTCTCACATTTTTTATTGTTTCTGTTACAGAATTCATATGTAGGTAATTTCTATACGAGGTTAAAACCTACATTTGGTATCAGAGTTGTTTTGGCTTCAAGGGGACACTTTTGTTGCTGAGGGGTTTCGCTTGGGCCTATGGTAGACCGTGTTTAGTGGGAGATCTATGGGATCGATTTTGGTGGTGAAAGAAGATAATGAGCAGTGGAAAGATAGATATCGAGAAATTTAATGGTCAGAGTTTTGAGTTATGGAAACTCAATATGGAGGATCTGTTGGTGGATAAAGATCAGTGGATCATGGTAGATCCAGGTACTAAACCAACGGGAGTGTCTGATGAAAAATGGAAGAAGTTGGATCGGAAGGCAAAGAGCACAATACAATTGTGTGTCTCAGATTTAGTATTATTGAATGTATCAGGGGAAGCTACGACGAAGGCTTTGTGGGACAAGTTAGGGAATTTGTACCAATATAAGTCTCTGGTGAATAAATTATTCCTATGGAAAAAGTTGTATAACCTGAGGATGAAAGATGGAGACTCGACGACAGAGCATCTAAACGCATTTAATACTATGGTAAGTCAATTATTATCTATTGATATTAAAATTTCAGATGAAGATAAGTGCATCAGTTTGTTGTGTTCTCTACCAGATTCGTGGGATAGTTTGGTTATTGAAATAGGTAGCAATGCAACTGCCTTGCAGTTTGATGAAATAGTCTCATCCTTACTAATGGAATAAATGAGACAAAAAAATATGACGAGCCAAAATGGTGATGCCTTGTCTATACGAGGATGGTCCCAGAACAGAAACAAAAATAAGTCATCAAGTAGGAGATCTAAATCTATAGGGAGATCTAAATCTCCTGGAAAACTTGTAAAGTTGGTTTGTTGGAAATGCAGAAAGGAGGAGCACTACAAAAGGGACTATAAATCTAAAGCTCCTGAAAAAGGAAATGGATATGATGATGCTCCTTCTGTAGAGGCGAAAACCACCTCAGATGAAGGTGGGGATGTGTACTTGGCTTCTTCAAGTACACATGTAGATCATGAGGCATGGTTCATTGACTCAGGTGCTTCCTTTCACTTCACTCCCCATAGAGAGTGGTTCTGCAAGTATGAGAAATACAATGGTGGTGATGTCTTCTTAGGGGATGATAGGAAGGCTAGAATCGTTGGTTGTGGAAAAGTAAATTTAAAGTTGCAAGGTGGAAGGGTTAGAACACTTCCGGGTGTTCTGCATATTCCTGCATTAGCTAGAAATCTAATTTCTGCAAGCAAGTTGATGATGCAGGTGTAAAAGTAGTGTTTGAGAAGGATACCAGCAAGATGGTTCAGGGAGCACTAGTATTGATGCGGGCAGTTCGGATTGGAACTCTATACAAGCTGCAGGGTAGCATTGTGGTTGATGGGTGCAATAGTTCTATGGTTCCTGAAAGTGGAGCAGAAAATCTAGTGTTCTCTGGAGAGAAGACCATGCTGTGGCATCAAAGGCTTGGACATATTGGAGAGAAGGGCCTTCGAATACTTCATGGTAAAGGTATGGTAGGAGGTGTGAGTAATAGCTCTCTGGATTTTGATTTCTATGAAAATTGTGTATATGGGATGCAGAATTAGGTGAGTTTCCCCTCTGGTGGTAAGAGGGTGAAACAGATATTAGAGCTTGTGCACAGTGATGTGTTTGGACCTGTGAAGGTTCCATCACTGGGTAAGTCTATGTACTATGTATCATTTATAGATGACTTCTCAAGGAATACATGGATATATTTCCTTAAGAAGAAATCCGACGTTTTTGATAGATTTAAAGAATTTAAGGCTCTGGTGAAAAACCAGACAGAGAAGAAGATAAAGGTGTTGAGGACAGATAACGATGGAGAGTTTTGCAGTAAGGAATTTGAATAATTTTGTAAGAAGTGTAGTATAGCACGAAAAAAGACTACTCCATATACACCTGAGAAAAATGGAGTTGCAGAAAGAATGAACAAGACGTTGATGGAAAGGGCAAGAAGCATGCTCAATGGTGCCAGGTTAGGACAGGAATTCTGGGTAGAGGCAATGGAGACAGCATGCTACTTGGTCAACAGATCACCTTCATCAGCATTGGAGGATAAGACTCCACCAGAGGTATGGATTGGTAAGAAACCCTCTCTTTCACATCTGAGGGTATTTGGATGTGATGCATATGTACATGTTCCAAAGGAGAAAAGAAGAAAGTTGGATAGTAAATCTAAAAAGTGCATCTTTACTTGGTATAAGGATGGTTTAAAGGGTTATAAGCTTTGGAACTCGGTAATAAGGAAGGTTGTATACAACTAAGATGTGGTGTTCAGAGAGGTGAAATATGTTATTAAACATGAAGTACCATCAAAGGAACCTGAGAATATAGAGTTTGAGCTAAAGGAGGAAGAATCAGACTCTACAGCAGAAGAGGAATTAGAAGATGAAGAGCCACAAACTCTGGTTGTAAGAAGATCAGTTCGATAAAGAAGGAAACCAGAAAGGTATAGTCCATCTGCTTTCTGTTCAAATTTTTCTTTATCTATTACTAATGATGATACCAGAACTATGAAGGAAGTAGTAGATTCAGAGGATGGAAAACTTTGGAAAGAGGCCATGGTTGATGAAATGGCACTTTGCACATAAATGAGGCTTCGGATCTAGTGGAGTTGTCGGCTAGAAGGAAACCCATTGGCAGCAAATGGGTGTTCAAGAAGAAGACAAATGTAGAAGGAAAGGTGGAGAAATACAAAGTTCGGTTGGTAGCAAAAGGTTATTCCTAGGTGTCGAGAATTGATTTTGGTGACATTTTGTAGCTTCTATTAGATTACTTTTATCTGTTGTTGTTGCTTTTGATTTTGAGGTAGAACAGATGGATGTGAAGACAACATTTCTTCACGGGGATCTGGAAGAGGAGATCAACATGAAGCAACCTAAAGGCTTTACAATGAAGGGTAAGAAAGAACTGGTATGCAAGTTAAAGAAGTCTTTGTATGGGTTAAAACAATCACCAAAGATGTGGTATCATAAATTTGATACATTTATACGGGGACTTGGATTCACCATAAGCAAAGCAGATCACTGTGTGTATTTTAAATTAATTGGTGACCATGTTATCTATCTAGTCTTGTATGTGGATGATATGTTGTTGGTTGGAAATGAAAAAGAAATTATCCAGGATTTGAAGACCCAATTGTCCTCCAAATTCGACATGAAAGATCTTGGTGTTGCAAACTATATTTTGGGCATGGAAATTAAAAGAGATCGGGTAAAGAGGAAGCTCTAGTTAAACTAGAGGAAGTGTGTCGAGACAATACTGCAAAGGTTTAATATGCAAGATAGTAAACTGGTGAAGGTTCCTATTCCTGTAGGTGTGAAGTTATCTGTTGAACAGTGTCCCAAGACACAAAAAGAGGAAGAGGACATGTCCTGTGTTCCTTATGCAAGTGTACTCGGTAGCCTGATGTATACAATGGTCTGTACTAGACCAGGAATTGCACATGTAGTGGGAGTATTGAGCAGGTTTATGTCAAAACCAAGAAAGGAGCATTGGACAGCAGTGATGCGGGTTTTCAGGTATTTGTGTGGCACTAGTGATTATGGTTTGTGCTACCAAGGAAGACCAAGATTGGACTGAGTTTTGGATATCTGTGGCTTTGTTGATGCATACTAGGCTGGAGATCTGGATCAGAGAGGATCTACAAGTGGCTATGTGTTTAACCTATTTGGAGGTGCAGTCAGCTTGATGAGTAAGAAACAATTTGTAGTAGCATTATCAACTACAAAGGCAGAATACATGGCAGCCACTCATGCAAGTAAAGAAGTAGTTTGGGTGCAGAGATTGAGTTGAAGTATGGGGTTAGTATAGGGAGCTATAAGGATAGACTGTGATAGCCAACGTGCAATTTTATTGGCAAAGAACCCTGATTATCATTCAAAGACAAAGCACACTGATGTTTAGTATCACTTTGTGAGGGATATGATAGAAGGCAAAAAGGTCTTGCAGGTAAAGGTGGACACTTTAAAGAATACTACAGATGCATTGAAAAAATCTGTGAGCTCTGAGAAGTTCTCTTGGTGTAGAGAAACAATGGGTGTTTCAGGGCTGGATAAATGACTAAGCTCTCCTGCGGGCCCCTGTGGAAAGAAAACAACAAGTGGGAGAATGTTGGGTTGTGTTATATTCTTTCCACGACTAGCCTACGTAGTTTACGGAGGCGTTAGAGAGGGGGTAGAGCCCCCCCTTCGTTGCGCTGACTGCACAGCGAGGGGGTCACTTTCAGGAGGGGTGGTAGCACCCACTTTGTTGCATTGACTGCATAGCGAGGGGGTCACAGGGGGGTGGCAACCCCCCCTATACGGGGGGTTTGAGGGGGGCAGTTAGCCCCCTTCTACGGGGTCCGGGGCAGCACCCCAGGGAAAAAAATTGGACCCTAAATTAGGTTGGGCAGACCTACCTATGGTTTTGTGCATGGTTTTTGCACATGGTTTTGGACATGATGGTTTTCGGTCCATGGTTTTGGACACGATGGTTTTCAGTCCATGGTATTGTATGCTTCAGCATGTATAAATATGTACTGTAACATTGAAAGGAGAATAATGAAAAATCAAGTTGGTAGTCTCGGTTTTGGGATCTAGGAGAAAATCTCTGTGTTTTATGTGTTATGCTCTTGCATTATTTATTTTTTGTGTTTTAGAATTTGTATGCAGGTAATTTATGTACGAGGTTAAAACCTACATTCTGCCTACAAATGTAAATATTGCAGTACTCATGGTTATAGCAGGAAAGGATAAGGAGAAGGGGAGAAGGAAGAAGGAAGCACATATATGTGGGGTTTGATCATCCAAGGTAGAGGTGTTGGAGTCAGTGGTTTTGCTTCCTATATTTTGAAAACCACAATGTTTGTATCAGCAAATGGGTGTTGGACGCAATTCTCTCTTGTCAGAGAAAAATGCTTTGGTGAATGCCAATGTACCCAGTCCATTCATTCATGGCCTTTCCCGTCCCACCAGGTCTGAAGTTTGATTCACCTTCATGCAATTCAATGGATCCCTTCCTATTTTTAAATGAATGTTATCCCTTACTATTTTTGAATGGATGTTATAATGTCATTAGTGATTGAACTTTTTTGGCAGAATAAAGGTGTATCAGATTATTTGATAACTTAATGGTATATTTGATCTATATTTTGGAAATTTTTCAACTTGGACTTAATCTAGTAAAAGTTACACAAGTTAATCAATAATTAAATATGGATTAAATCTGATTTTATTATTATTATTATTATTTTATTTTTTCACTTACATAATCCAAGTTACTTTGAAAAATAAGTATAATTTTTTTTAATAATATACATGCATAAAAAATTTAACGATATTAATTTTAATATTTAAAATAAAAATAATTATATATATAATAATTTTATAAATATAATATATTAACGTTAAAATTGTAATTTTTATTCTTTATAAAATTGATTTCCAAATTTTATTTATTACTATTACAACTCTCACCACATAAACATACAAAAATTCTATTTACAAATAGTCAAAGAAATAAGACACAAATTGTTAAGAGCGCATCACAATGCCAATTAGTACTCAGGTCGATGCATATCTAATGACAACATTGTTAGAATTAAGATTTTCTATTTACAAATAGTCAAAGAAATAAGACACACAAATTGTTAAGAGCGCATCACAATGCCAATTAGTGCTCAGATCGATGCATATCTAATGACAACCTTGTTAGAATTAATATTTTTTTTATTTGGTATAAATGTACTAAAGTTGTTATCAATAGATTAACTAATGTATGATATTTAATCTTAAAATTGTTTAGGTTAAAGTTTATCATTTTTTAAATTTATAATAATTAAAAATTTTATTCTAAAATTATATTATATTTTTTATTTTATAAAAAAAAAACATATAGAAAAGGTTATTTTATGGTAATAGAAATGATGTGAAGATGTCATAATATAAATATGTATGTTTTTTATAATAAGGAAATATAAGAGAAGAAAAGAGGCGAAAATGGTGAGGGGAGATAACAAAGGAAAAAGAGAGATGAGAGAAGATGGAAAACAAGAGGTAAATGTGTATGATTCTTTTGAGAGAGAAAAGAAGGAAAAGGAAAAAAAGAGAGAGAAAAGAATATGGGAAAAAATGGGAGAAAGGAGAAGGGGGAGGGGAGGAGAGGAGAGAAGGAGGAGAAGAAAATAAAGAAGAGGGAGAGAAGAAAATAGGGAGATGAAGGAGGTAGAATAGAAAAAAGGAGGGGAAAAGAGGGAAATAAGAATAGGAAGAAAAAGAATCATGAGTAGGAAGAGGGAGGGACAAAAGGAGGATTGAAGAAAAAGGAATGAAGGGGGTGTGGGAGAGGAGAAATAAGAAGGGGAAAAGAGGAAGGAAAAGGGGGGGGGGGGGGGGGGGGGGGGGGGTCGGGCGGCGAGGAGGAGGAGGAAGAGTTAAACCTTTTTCTTTAAGTCCTTATTTTTGTTAAATTGATTTTTCATATTTTTACATTTTTCATTAAAAACCATCTTACCTTTAATATAAAGGGACCTAAAAAGTGTTTGTTTCAAACCCAAATTCCCTCAAGAAATTTGACAACTAGGTTTATGCTATCACCCCAAGAAACTCTCCTAGGTTGTATATCAGAGATGCTCAAGAACATTACAAACTCAAGAAAAATGTTGGAAAAATGGTGGATGAATGAAACAAATGTTGCATATTCAAGCCAGATAACCACTCCTACTATGCTTGACCCTAGACATGGGTGAACACCCCCAGACTACAAGGCTTTAGACCACCAATTACTCACAATTTAAAGAAAATGTGGTGATGGAGAAGACTGAACACACCAGCAGATGCACAGGACCCTGTGATGGTCGGCTGCAACCAGTTAAAAGGTATGTAAATCTGTTTTCTAATACATAGACAGGATGACAGCTCTCTGGCATTAAAACAATAGAAACCTGCAAACAAATTCAATGATACATGCTAAATCCTAACACAAAGGTGGGATGACAGCCCCTCTAATGCTAAACATTAACAACACATGAATAAATGTAAAACATGTACAGCCTAGAATAAGAAGAAGAAGTGGACAGTGAGCAATTAACAGCAAAAGAAGCTTGCATTAGCTGAAAATGAAGAGCAGACGCTGCAGGTGTCACAGCAGTTACAATCTCCAGAAGTTGAACCTTACAGCAAAATGACACTCATCCCCCAGTCTCTGGATATATATAGAGATTAGTTACAAAATGGCTCTGCTAGGCTATGCGCGAAGGTGTCATAATGGAACACCAACTGCATTTACAATTAGATATGGTCTCTGATACAGTCTGCTGATTTTAATGGACAAAATCGGCCCTTTTCTGGTATTCTAAAGTCCTTCTCTGGCGACTGGAGTGAATTGTGGATTAAATTCCATGCTTGATAAATTCTCTTCACTGCTCGAGGTTGTCCTGTTTGTCCCTTTGCCATGCTATCAATTGAATGCAGGTAGTTGTGGCTTTAACACGCAGAGTACTGAATTGCGGTCTCCTTCCTCCTTCGGGCACACAAAACAGGTTACAAGAATGAAGATTTCATGGCAGAGGCGAGCACAGGAGGAGAACGAACATTAGCCGTTAGATCCACAAATCAATGGTGGAGATGGATTATGAAGGCTATCGGGAGAAGTAATTATAAACAGTCAGATCAAATAAATGGATAGCCTAGATTAACTTATGGAGTCTATCGGGAGATGGACGATCGGGGCTAACGAGGACCATTGGATCACTGTCGAGCAGATCCGACGACCATCGCATGAGGAAGATGCGCAAAGTTTAAACAACGAGAGAGCAGTTTTGGGATGCAGGCGGTATTCCTCACATTGCCCATCGGCGTCTGGCGGTTTCCATATAGTGGGTCGTGATCCAACTGTTTCGCGACACGTGGCTGGTCGGAAACCACTTCCTCACGGGCTATCGCGTGAGCAAGTCACGCAATCGGGGAAGACGTCCACCGTTCAATCGTGTGATGGACGACCAGATTGAGAGGAAACGCACGATGTTTAACGTGCGAAGATAGAACTGTGAAGACCGTTAGATCTTGCGGGAAAAGATCAGACGGCTAGGGTTTAAAGAGCGACAGAGGGTTATGGCATGGGTTATATGAATATGGTCACATGGACTTAAACCTTGCGCCCGGGGGGTTTAAAACAAAAATAGATTAATACGGGGATTTTAACAGGTTTTAAATAAAAAGCCCGGGAGTTGAGAAAAGAAGGGATTTAGGTGGGGTTTTGTAATAAATAGAGATATGAGCGGGGTGAAAGGGAAAGTAGGTTTACAAAGGATTTGGAGGCAAAACGAAGAAGAACATAGTAGCGAGAGTTATAAGGGAACAATGAAAATGAAGAAGGAAGGAAGAAAATACTGTAGCACGCTTTCTCGGCACAAACCAACCACAATTCAACCCTTTAAGCAGCAAAATCAATAGCAGAGCTAACATTGGCTCCTTCTGGGGATGAGATCCTCCCTGTGAGGTCTCAAGAATCTGCAGACCAACGCCTTCATACAAAAGCAGCTTTAAAAACACTTGCCTAGTATCCATTGGGCATGGAGTCAAACGAAGCCTATACTAAACTGAACAAGAAAGTATTTACAATCATTAAAGCTTGAAAACTCAAAACCTCAAAAATTGCCCATCTACTGGGCCATCAAAATTGCTGCTTGTCATCCGGTTCATCATGGATCAACAAGACAGGATTTATTTGATCCTCTACCTCAAAGAGTTTAAGAGGTTTGACTTTGATAGGTAGATAGGGATCAAATTTCATTCCCATTCTGTGTATTTTCCTCCTTGGATGTTCTTTAGAGGAGCCTTTGTACACCGTCTGAATAATCATGGCTGTTGTGTACCTGTTTTTATCATCTATAGCCTGCACAATTAATATGAATGATGAACCAATGTGTTCATGTGCAGGGGACACAGAGACATTTTCTGCTCCCGAATCTTTGTTTGAACAGTCCTCATCCAAGGAGGGATTCCAAAGTTGTGCCTCCTCTTCCTCTGTCATCTGAAAAGCTTCCCTTTCAATCTGTGTGGAGGCCACTTGAGCAGATTTCAGAATATCAAGACTGAGATGATCAGTTTCAGCCTTAAACATTGGGCTATTTCTTGCCTCAGTGTTCATGGGACAACTATGAGGGATTGTTATTTAAGCAGGCAGAGGAGCAAAAGATGATGGAGAGTTTTCCTCTCCCCTTTTGATCACTGGACTGGGGACCAAAGCAAGCTAGAAAATTGGCAGATCTGCATAGCCATTAGAAGATGTTCTTGCTTCAAGCTCGGATTCTTGGAGGACCAAGGGATCTGCTGCTACTTGATTCTGTTGATCAGCTTGTTGTTCTGCAACTACACCAAATTGGCAAACAATGCTTTTGGATATTGCTTTCACATAAGCAGCCCTTGTTAGGAAAGGAGCACCTTCCAAAACATGAACCTCCTCCTCATGCTGCTCTTCTTCCATGACTATATTCTGACAAAGGGTCTTCACCCTTTTATCTTCATTTGCATCTCTGTTTCTCTGCAAAATCTGCAAATGCTCATGTGCTCCTCTACATGGATTTGGAGTTGAAAAAGAAATGGAACAATGAGCTCCTGCCTCCTCAAAATACTGCTCAACTTTTAGCTTGGAAACTTCAGAGGCCAAAAAATCAATCATCCTAGCTAATTCATCTATTTCATGCTCTGAGGATGATGAGGATTCACCTCCCTATGATCTTCTTTCATCATCACCTTCAAGTCTCTCTGCAGCAATAATATTTACTTCTACTTCAAAGGTTGTAGTTTGCATATCAGCTAAAGAAGTACATCTTCTTTCTCTTAACAATAGGCAGAACTGAGAATCGAAGGCATTAGCATAAGTAAGCATGGCAGAAGCAGGGGTGGGCTTCACTTCAACTGGCATTCTGTTGTACATAAGGTTAAATTTGATGTTGAAATCAGACAACAGCTCACCATCTTCTCTCTGCAAGTTCCCAAATTCATCATGATAAAAGAGCAGATATTTATTATCTCTCTAGTGCTTTAAAAATACATCATCTAGGGCCTCAATATCTGCTATAGACCTAGGGGGTAAATTTCTAAACCATTTTCTAGCTTCCCCAACTAGGCTTTGGACAAAAACCCTCATCCAAACATCCTCTTCATTGATATCCAGGTTATCAGCATAGCTATAAAAGGCCTCTAAGTGCTCTTCAGCTGTTACTCCTTCTGCACCAGTAAAATTTGGCATAAATTCTTGATAATCTCCTGTAGGCATGGCATTCAAAGGGGTAGGCAAGACTAAGGGTGCATACCTAGCAGCAACTATTCTTTCTATCTTTGTGAGGGCTTGTTGGCCTGCCATGACTGAGGTATACGAAAGGGATACTGGTGGACTGAGTGGGATAAATCAATGAAAAGAATGACAGAAACAGAGGAATATGACGGACAGCATGGAAAACTTCGTTCTCTGAACTGGAATTCGAAAGGGAGATGAAAGACAAGGAGCTATATGAATCTCTGAAGGTATTTCTACACTAGCAGAGATACATAAAAATTTCAATGCTTACCTGATCCTGATGCTCCTTACTGCGATATTTTCTTCTGCTTAACGGTCTTCTCAAGATTAGGCACTGGTTCAACTGATGATTCTGAAGATATCTCTGAACATGCCTCACCAACTGCACCAGAACTGCAATGTGGAGTCACCAAATGATGGTCTTCCACTAGTGGAGTCGCCAAATAGATGATTATAACCCAAACATGCCTCCAAACCTTGTCTATCATCAAAGCTTGGAACTGTGTCGTTCTCCCAGGGAAGCTGAGCTTCAATTCTCCTTCCTCGGCAACGGCGCCATTTAATGTTATCACCCCAAGAAACTCTCCTAGGTTGTATATTAGAGATGCTCAGGAACATTAAAAACTCAACAAAAATGTTGGAAAAATGGTGGATGAATGAAACAAATCCTGCATATTCAATCCAGATAACCACTCCTATTATGCTTGACCCCAGACATGGGTGAACACCCCCAAACTACATGGCTTTAGACCACCAATTACTCACAGTTTAAAGAAAATGTGATGATGGAGAAGACTGACCACACCAGCAGATGCACAGGACCCTGTGATGGTCAGCTGCAACCAGTTAAAAGGTCTGTAAATCTGTTTTCTAATACACAGATATGATGACAGCTCTCTGGCATTAAAACAACAAAAACCTGCAAACAAATTCAATGATACATGCTAAATCCTAACACAGAGGTGGGATGACAGCCCCTCTAATGCTAAACATTAACAGCACATGAATAAATGTAAAACAGGCACAGCCTGGAACAAGAAGAAGAAGTGGACAGTGAGCAATTAACAGCAAAAGAAGCTTGCATTAGCTGAAAATGAAGACCAGACGCTGCAGGTGTCACAGCAGTTATAATCTCCAGAAGTTGAACCTTACAGCAAAATGACACTCATCCCCCTATTACATTCAATCTCTGGATATATATAGAGATTGGTTACAAAATGGCTCTGTTAGGCTATGCGCAGAGGTGTCATAATGGACCACCAACCGCATTTACAATTAGATATGGTCTCTGATACAGTCTGTTGATTTTAATGGACAAAATCGGCCCTTTTCTGATATTCTGAAGTCCTTATCTGGCGGCTGGAGTGAATTGTGGATTAAATTCCATGCCTGATAAATGATCTTCACTACTCGAGGTTTTCATGTTTGTCCCTTTGTCGTGCTGTCAATTGAATGCAGGTAGTTGTGGCTTTAACGTGCAAAGTACTGAATTGCGGTCTCCTTCCTCCTTCGGGCACACAAAACAGGTTACAAGAATGAAGATTTCATGGCAGAGGAGAGCATAGGAGGAGAACAAACATTAGCTGTTAGATCCACAAATCAATGGCGGAGATGGATTATGAAGGCTATCGGGAGAAATCGCGGGCAGGCGGAGCAATTATAAACCGTCAGATCAAATAAACGGATGGCCTGGATTAACTTATGGAGTCTATCGGGAGATGGACGATCGGGGCTAACGAGGGTCATTGGATCACCGTCGGGCAGATCCGATGGCCATCGCATGAGGAAGATGTGCGAAGTTTAAACAGCAGGAGAGCGGTTTTGGGAGGCGAGCGGTATTCCCCGCACCGCCCATCGGCGTCTGGCAGTTTCCGTATAGCGAGCCACAATCCAACTGTTTCGCGACACATGGCTGGCGGGAAACCACTTCCCCGTGGGTTATTGCGTGTGCAAGTCACACGATCGGGGAAGGCATCCACCATCCGATCGTGCGATGGACAGCCAGATTGAGAGGAAACGCACGATGTTTAATGTGCGAAGATAGAACTGCGAAGACCATTAGATCTTGTGGGAAAAGATCAGATGGCTAGGGTTTAAAGAGCAACAGAGGGTTATGGCGCAGGTTATATGAATATGGTCGCGTGGACTTAAACCTTGCGCCCGGGGGTTTAAAACAAAAATAGGTTAATACGGGGATTTTAACAGGTTTTAAATAAAAAGCCCGGGAGCTGAGAAAAGAAGGGATTTAGGCAGGGTTTTGTAATAAATAGAGATATGAGCAGGGTGAAAGGGAAAGTAGGTTTACAAAGGATTTGGAGGCAAAACAAAGAATAACAAAGTAGCGGGAGTTATAAGGGCACAATGAAAATGAAGAAGGAAGGAATAAAAGACTGCAGCATGCTTTCTCGGCGCAAACCAACCACAATTCAACCCTTTAAGTAGAAAAATCAATAGCAGAGCTAACAGTTCACACAATCTCTGAACAAATATCTAATGCAAAAATACCATATAAACAATTTGAAATAAAGCTAAGAAAGTGACTTCAAAGTCATTTGAATTAAAAAATGCAACAAGAGCATCTAAAATAGGGTTTTTGTCCCTTTTTTTTATGTCCCTCCTGCATCCTTCATGTGCAGCCCTCTTGTCTCCTTGATGAGTTACCTTCATCCATTGTCAGTATATCCTAAGAGTGAATCCATCTTGCATCTTCCCTATGTCCTTCTTTAATCTTGGTTGTGTCTTTTTGGCATCCTTTTTGCACCTAAGATATTTAACTCTTTTATATTTCTTATTTGTTAATTAATTCATTATTATAGAAAATTTAATAATCATCAAATTTATTAGTTATGTACTTAATTATTTCACTTAATGAATCCTAAAGGATCACCTCAATCAATTGAACTATCCAACCCAAAACATGTTTCTAGGAGAGTTCATAGGTCATAGGTTCAAATCTAGATTACTTATTTAGGCTAGCTATTCATTGTTATGATTGGAAATTAAGCCTCCCTCCATTTAGACATTCTAGAGAATAAGAAAGATCTTTTAAGGTTTTCCTTGGATTTATTTTTTGTTTTTACTTAATGCGTAAAACCCCCTAGCTTTTGTCCCCTTATGTGTAACCCATATTTTTGATACCTTGCAGGGTCTACCCCCTACTTCTTGATAATATATGGTAAAATTCAGAATAACATGAATTTAACACACGAGTAAGAAAGCATGATAATACCAATTAATATGATATAAATGAAATTTCGTCACTATGTATGGATCTCATCATTTAAGCACGATATGGCAACTACTTATGATTTCCAACATTTAAGTTTGAAGCCCAGCTACAACAATACTAGTTAATGAAATAACCAAAGTTTAACATCTAGTAATGCAATAATTCACTGAAGAATAAAAATATGTCAACTTAATACAGTTGCTATACTATAAATTTTGATTTCCAAACTACGCTTTACCCATACTTTAAGTTTATGTGTTGACTTCTTGCAAACCTAAGGTTCACTTTAAACCCTTCACCCTCTAGGCCCTCAAACAGAACATGATTTATAATACCATGGCCAACAAAAGATCACAATCCATACAAGAACCATTGTTATTTTTTCTTTCTTTTGTTTTATTTCCATAATGAAATACAATCAACAATGCCAAATTCCAACAAGTATGTTCCCCTCTTTATTTTCTTCCCTTCATTATATAAGAAAATTTGTGATGAAATGATCAAAGTAGATATCGGTGGCCACCCACCTCTTCTACTGACTCAATGGTTCTTTATGTTCTCTATTGTTTCTCTATGGTTTTTTAGGTCCCAAATTTTGAGGGTCATTTTAAGGCCACAAATGATGTCCTTTGTCCATTCAAATGGTTGTAGATTGCCATAACATCCATTGGTCCCAACCAAAATTTGTATTCCTTGGATAGTTCTTTAAAACAGGCTATTGTATGCCCCAAATGGACATTGTATGCAAAAGTTGTGCCCCTAAGAAGTTGATGTACCAACTAACCACCTTGGGATCCACAAATTTTTTGGTGCATAATCTTATAGGGTTGTGGTTTTGGACCTATAGTTTTATTTATTTAAATAAAATTTTATTCTTTTAGCCTCTTTTAATAGATTTTTGCGAGTGCATGTAGCTCCCATCTCGCTCCCTAGAGAGATAGCCACCATCATTTTAGCCAATTTGTGTTTGACAATATTCTATTATTTTATTTATTATGAAAAGTTGGGTTTTCATTATATTATTGTGTTATGTGCTATATTTATTTTTGTTTGTGTTCCATTTCCTTTCTTGACTTCCATTATGTTCCTTGTATGACCCAAATCAATGTATTAGAGTAATCTTCTCATTATTGTTTCTCAATGCATGTCCCGGAAAGGTCAAGGTACAAAGCATTGGGTCTTAAGTTTGTTTCACTTGTAATGATTTATCTCACTAACTCAAGAAGCCTCCCATGATAAAAGAAAATAAAGTTGATGGAGTAGGAGATCTTTTCATGTTGTTTCTCAAGGAAGCACTCACACGATGGAAGAATGAGATCATGGATAATTTCACCCAGATCCTTTTATTACTACCAATAGCAGCCAAGGAACCTTCAACAAACAATAATTTTGGAGGTGTGACACCTTTCAAGGTACAAATTAACTCTCACATCTCGTTATTTGAAGGAAAAACAGATGCATATGCTTGCAATGGTTAAATATATTAGAGGGATATTACTCTATCCAAAAAAATTCTGACAATGAGAAATCACTTTCATGCTCCTGAAATCCATTTCCTTGTAGAAATTCCTTATAGATTCAAACTGAAGATTGTAATATGCTAAAATAATTTACTTGAATCTACTCTACTCATGAGTGGAAACAATAAACGATTGATGAAATCATGAAGCATAAAAGAGAAAGAATTCAATCACACATAACACAATAATTTTTTGGGGAAATCCGCAACTAAAAGCCCCTGCTATTTGTATATTTCATTAATTAAAAAAATATGAGAAGATTATGATGCTTTTCTGAAGCCCAAGCAACCTCTGGACTATCTCTATCTATTTCACTACCAACCTGTGTGCAAGCTTCTCTTGGCACACCTTCTTCTCACAAGCTCCACACACAAACTTGCGCTTCCTATTGCTTGGTCTCACCAAGTCTGTTGGGATGGGTTCCCCTAGGTTAGTTTGGGGTTAAGGTAACCCAAATTTTGGTACAATTTTGTAAATAATGTAAAGTCTCCGCGATTTGTGGATGCGAAGCGCGTAGATGATTAGGAGTCAAAAGGGCTTAGCCCCTTGTTTTGGATAAGTTTTGAGTCAGTTTTTGAGATTCACCCATGGTCCACAGACCATGGCATTGTATGAAAAAAGTCTATAAATAGTGAGTCTTAGCGAAAGGAAGAGATAGAAATAGATACAACTAAGGAGAGCCAAGATAAGGAATGGGGTTGACTAAAGAAGTTAGGGCAGGAAGGCTCCGCTTCCTGCACTTAGATAGAAGAAGAAAGGCTTTGCAGTTGAATGGGCGAAGGCCTAGGTAGAGTCTGCAGCTGAGTGCGCAAACCCCTGTAGCTGTGTGTGCAGGGTAGTTTGAGTCTGTAATCTGTGAATTGAGATCAATAAAGACAAGTTTCTGAAGAATTAATGATTATTTATATTCATGTCTATTTATCTTGTATGTCGTTGATGAATGATTTGCTTTATGAAATATTGATTGAATTATACACGATTCTCTTGAATAAGTCTTAATAATCTATGCAATGCATGTTTAACTAATTTCGCAAAAGACTCTGGTGATTCCTCTTATGGTTATTAACGACTTAAGTAGATACGCATGAATACCAATTTAATATTTCTTTCTAATGCATGTAAGTAGGAAAATCGACTATTAAAGGTCCACAAGGACTGATCATGGACCTTCGCAAAGATCTAAAGGTTGTTTTAACAAAGTTGCAGTAAAGTTCCCTAAGAGTTTATCGCTCTATGCGAAGACAGGTCCAAGGCACTAAAAGACATCACACTAGTCTCTGGATGTGGAAACTTGGTTCTTGCATCCCCCCATACTACTTCGAGTGAGACTGCAACCTGCACTATGCTGGTTTTTGCCGAAAGGGCCAGTAGTGTAGGGTTTTGTTGGTTGGCACAACTAACTCTGAACTTAGGTCAGGACCCCCTAAGCCAACAAATGGTTCTATTGTTGGGACCGGGATCTGCTTGAAAGAGATGTGTGATGTTACATCATTGGAACCTGACCAAGAAAGAAATTGAAAAGTGGTTGGATCAGAAGATTCACACGTTCACGATGCAAGAAAACAACAATTCAGGCCTGTCAAAGGAATCTTGGTTGGACAGATATCTGTATACAAAGATACACAAAATCTTCTTTTGCACCTTCCCAATTGAACTGTACGAGTGGTTAGCCATGTTGACAGACAGTCAAGGAAGGTGGAAGCTCTGGAGTCCTCTAGTGTGGACTCCAGAATTAGTACGATGACTAGAAGCCTCTGAAAATAAGATCGTGCGAGCTGTCGATCATTGGCTCGATCGAATTCTAGGAGGATTTGTTACGAAATTTGCAATTGATACCTCAGTCAAATATAACAAAGATTCTTCAAGGGACCACGAGGTAAGTATTTAAGATCATTGAATACTTGGATTAAAATGTTGTTATGTGAAAAACAGGTGGTGCCATTACCTTGATGTTCGGGTCTACGCAAAGTGGAATATTCTTCAAAATCATGAAGGATCAGGACCAGAGTATATCCCCTTGATTGGGCCTCCTTCAAGTGATGATGAAGGGGTGGGGTAGACTACACTAGGAAGCACTATTCAGCTAATCATTCAAGGGATTCCTAGAATAAACCATCCATCCACACCACCTATGCCTCCACCTCCCCCGCATACACCTATTTCCACCTCTCCACCTCCACCTCCACCCTTCAATATGACGAATACAATGAAGATGTCGATCTTCAAGGTCATAGGAAGTGGAGATCCAGAGCAGTTCTGGTTTGTTGTGAACACTGTATGGACAACACAACAAATTATTGATGACAATATAAAGAAGGCACATTTGGTTAATGCTTTGCAGGATTGTGCGCTAATGTGGTACATTAAGTATTGTTCTGATAATCCTCTTACGATGCTAGAGAGACTAAGACAGATTTCAACAAAGAGTTTAGTAAACCTAAATCTGACTCACATTCAGTAATTGGATTAAAAGAGATCATGATGAGGGTCGAAGAAATGCCTTGGGAATTTGATCATAGGTTGAAATGTCAGATCAAAGAGGCTAACATACAGATCACAGATAGCTAGCATCGTGAATGGTTTATAATGCCACTTTTGCCTAACTTGAGAATTTCTCTTTCACAATAGAAGATAGAAACACAAGAAGAATCCTTGGAGATCACAATGAGGCTGCATGCATTACCTATTCAGAATACGAACCTGAGGTACACGTGGAAATTAAGCTTGACGTGCACGCGGAAGTTTGGTGTTTGAAGTGCAAGGGCCATGGACATGATAAGGATCATTGTCCCGTGTATGAGAATTATATGGCAGGAGGGGGGCCGATTCCCCTAAAACCAGAAGCCCCAGCAGGGCTGATCATAGGGGTTGCATTGTGGTCCTCCATTTGTCAAGTTACTGGGCAACATGTGACGGATAATTGCCATTTACTTCAAAATTTTGTTCAGATACCCTTGCAGTTGTTCTATAATTTCTACAAATTCGTGGGCCATGATGAGCGCCACTGTCAAAGCTATGAGGTAATGATGGAATGAACCCCTGCGTACCATATGTAAGAAGAAACTTGGCCTTTAGATCAAGGCGTCAGAGGACCGTGCGGAAGTTATTAGGGTCAGGGACGGGGCTGAGGAGGAGGAGGACCTGGTAGAGGTCGTGGCTAGATTATCTGCTACAACTAAGGACAATTGGGCCACTATGCGCGAGACTGCCATAATCCTACACACCCATCATGTCAATACTGCATACAATTCGATTATACTATAGAAGAATGCCTGGTGCTAATAGCTAAAATTCAAGAGAAGAAAATGCAGCCTCAGTAGCCTACATAGAATTTGTAGATGATGAAGGTTGAGCCTCACGAAGAAGATCAAAGCATCAATATTGTGCTAACAACTTGAGTGATGATTGGTGTTGATAAATGTAAACAACCTGAATAAGAAGGATGGGTCTATAAAGTGCTAGAGAAAGAAGTTGACTTTGATCTAGACCACACTAAGGAAAAAAATTTTGGAAGCTAAGAAAAGCTTCGTGAAGGCCTCCACCTAAGAAATCCAGGGCAAGATATAAGAAATCAGCGTGCCTACATAGGTCGATCCTTCTGTACTCACTACACTTTTGGAGACCTTCATGAAACTGTTGCGTGATAGTAAGGCTATGGAATGCTAGCAAGAACTAATCAATAAATGTGTGAGCAAGGAAAAGGCCCCTAGTGAACACCGCACGGTCAAAAAGATTGGCAAGCATAAGGCACGAACAGGGAAAGAGATGAGGCTAACAGCACAGACAAGTGATTATGAGACAGACTAGGTCATTTTGGATTTGGGGTTCGATGTGAATGTATTACCGAAACAGACATGGGGAAGGATGGGGGACCTGCATTGCAGTGGTCTCCGATTCAACTCAGGGTGGCAAACCAGCAGAAGATCATCCCCATGGGACAGTTATATGGAGTAACAGTTGATATTGAAGGCGCGAGCATGGTACTAGACTTTGAAGTTATAGAAATCATTGATGACAGTAATCCCTACCCTGCGCTCTTGGGAATTTACTGGGCTATTCATATGAATGGGGTCATTAATTTGAAGAAGAGGACAATGTCATTTGAAATAAAGTCACTTCAATTCATAGTGCTGCTGGACCTTGTAGGAGGGGCACGCTATACTAAACCAGTCCGTGATTATGAACTAGACCAGATTTATAAGATAACAACACGTGATCAGGACTGGATCAATCCAACGGCAAATGGACGGATTGCATGGGACTAGGAGAATTCTTGCACCTCTGATTCAGATGAGGAGTTAGAGCATTGCCATAATTTCTTACATGAAGTTTCTACATTGCGATGCAATAGGATAATGAAGTCTCTCCACTGTGCTTCATCAGAGGTAAGAAAATTACCCTATTATGACAGTTTAACTGACATAGATCTGTTTTTGGATGAATTTGAGCATGAAGTCCCTGAGGACCACTGCTTCCAAGCATTAGGGTTGGCAATGCGCGCTACACCTGCACGATGGTGGGGTATGCATAAGGATAGTTTTGCTGGATGGAGAGATTATAGAAGAATGATGAAGCTACGGTTCAGGCATGCTAATACCAGAATGACTGAGAAGTATAATGGAAGGGATGATCTGTGTGATCACCTGGTGAAGTGGACTAAAGCATGGGGAACAGAACCATAGCCAGAATGGGTACACATATTTTGTCATACCTTGGACACAATTCCCATGAACTGGTATCTAGAAACGAAGCAATGCTATGGCACCGAGGAATGGGATGTACTGAAGGAATGATTCTTACTGACTTTTAGCTTTGAAGATGGCTTTTCAAGCATCGATGAAGCATTGCATGAGATTAAGATCATTATCTTCAGAATGTTGAAGGAACCTATGGAATGGAACCAACTAGACTAGAGCACCCAGTTGCACCATGCCCTAGAATGTTATAACATGACCAATGAAGAGGAAGAAGAAAACCCAAGGAACATCAGTATTCCGGAGGTAGAAGGGTATTGCAAAGTTGAAGGACCACAAATAGAAAACCTGGACATCTCTGCACCTCTGAAAACAAAGCAAGTAAACACTAGCACTAAGGAAGAACCAAAGTTCACAAAAATTGGAGATTACTGGGACAATGCTACAGTAGATAAAGTTGTTGAATTACTCCGCTAATACCAGGATCTCTTTCCAACTACGTTTTTAGATCTAAAGGGCATAATCAGTGATTTGGGCGTTATGAAGATCACACTAAAGCTAGACGTGAAGCCTGTTAAATAGAGGCCTTGTTGCCTTAATCCTAAATATAAGGAAAAGGTTCGCCAGGAGCTGGATAAGATGCTAGAGGCAGGCATCATAGAACCTGTTGAAGAGTCTGATTGGGTGAGCCCAATGGTGGTTCAAGAAAAGAAACAAAAGAGCGAAATAAGGATCTGCATAGACCTATAGAAGCTTAATGATGCATGTGTCCATGATCCATTTCCGACGTCATTCATAGATGAAGTGCTAGAAAATTTTGGATGGTAGGAGGCATACTCCTTTACTGACGGGTTTTCAAGGTATCATCAAATCAAGATCGTGCTAGAAGATAGAATCAAAACAACCTCTGCGATGGAGTGGGGTTGTTTCCAGTACACTATGATTCCGTTTGGAGTAAAGAATGCACCTGTGATATTTTCCTATGTAGTCATAGCATTGTTCAAGGAGTTCATTAATAAGTTTATGGAGGTATAATTTGATGATTGGATGGTGTTTGGATTAGTGAAGCGCCATGTAGCAAGTATGTTCCTGATGTTGGCTACATGTCATAGATACTAGATTGAATTGAATTTGAAGAAATGCATATTATGTGTTCCTTTCTAGATCTTTTTGGGTCATGTTGTGTTCAAGCAAGGGCTGATGGTGGACCTTGCAAATATTGTTGTAATTGTGAACTTGGAGGCCCCTAGGAACATCAAGCAGATGCGTGTGACACTGGGAAATATGGGATACTATAAAAAAATTATCAAAGCTTATGCCCAAATTAATGCACCCATGGAGAAACTGCTAAAGAACGACGCAAAATTCTATTTGGATGAAGAATTTCAGTGCATCTTAGATGTGTTGAAGGAAAAGATTGTCACTATGTCGATTTTGGTATTCCCCGATTGGAAAAAGGAGTTTCATGTGCATGTGGATGCTTCTTGTATTGCGCTAGGTGTAGTACTAACACAGGTCGGTGAAGAAGAACTGGACCATCCTATAGGCTTCGCAAGTAGGAAGTCATCAAAAGCCGAGAAAAATTATTCAACAACTAAGCGTGAAGGGTTGGCCATGGTCTACGTGCAATAAAAATTCAGGAATTATCTATTAGGAGGACATTCAAGATGTTCACAGATCATTCTTTCTTCAAATACCTAGTCAAAAAGCCTGTGTTGGGGTGGGGAATTTGCAGATGGTTGTTATTATTTCAGGAGTATGACTTTGAAGTTATTGTGAAGCATAGAAGGTTAAATATTGGACC
Source organism: Pinus tabuliformis (assembly GCA_031772625.1). Taxonomy (NCBI): domain Eukaryota; kingdom Viridiplantae; phylum Streptophyta; class Pinopsida; order Pinales; family Pinaceae; genus Pinus; species Pinus tabuliformis. The sequence goes on from CM062805.1 coordinate 994,294,073, forward strand.
TGACCATCTGTCATGGATTGAAACAGGAGAAGAACCTAATAATTTGGAGGAAAGGTTGCCAGATGTGCAGCTCTTTGTAGTGCGCGTAGCGAATAACCATATTGTGGACATTATTCACTTCTTGACTACGGGGATGGCACCAGAAGGATATACAAGTCAGCAAAGGAAGGAATAGTAGTGTGCGTGGCTGATTTTTCAGTTATCGTGGGACATTTGTATAAAATGGGTGTAAATGAAATATTGCGAAGATATGTATCAGAGTTTGAGCGGGACAGCATTCTCACTGAAGATCATGGGGGGGCTGCGGGAGGCCATTATGAAGGCAAGGTAATTGTGCAGAATATTTTGCGTGTAGGTCTATGGTGGCCAACAGTGCATAAAGATTCCAAAGCATACTGTAAGGCATACAATGTCTATCAAAGAACTGGTAGATGTCATGAAGAGATGAGCTACCACTACACCCTCAGGTATCTTTGCAACCCTTTTAGAAGTGGGCAATTGATTTTGTATGGTTGATTCATCCCCCTGGAAAGAAAATGGGTGCATGCTATATTATCACTGCAACAGAATATCTAACGATATGGGTAGAAGCACAACCGGTTAAGGATTGTACAAGGGCTACGACAACAAAATTTTTGTTTGAGTATGTCTTAACCAGATTTTGCTGCCCGAAAGTGTTGATAAGTGATAGGGTTATGCACTTTCTGAATGAAACTATCAACATGTTGACTGAGGAATTCTAGGTCTACCATCAGAAGATTACACCATATCACCCACAGGAAAACAGAACTGTTGAATCCTTTAAAAATATTTTGGAAATAGCGCTGACTAAGATCTGCAAAGCACAATAGAATGACTACAATGTACGCGTACCTGCAATGGTATGGCCTTATAGGACTACTTGTAAGAAGCTAACAGGACAAACATTGTTTAGATTGCTCTGTGGGGTTGAAGCTGTGATGTCGATGGAATACGTTATGCCTAGTCTGTGCATAGTAGCTTTGATGGATATGGCAGATCATGAGGCCTTGGAAGAACAGCTCGTGTAATTGATGGAGCTCGAAGAAGATCAATTTTTGGCAGGATTCCATCAACAAGTCTAGAAGGAACACAAAAAAGCATGGCATGATCATCATATCAAGCTTTGCACATTCAAGGCAAACGATCTTGTCTTGTTATATGATAGTAAATTCACTAAATTTCTGGGTAAATTTGAGATGCATTGGTTAGGGTCATATCTTGTTAAAGAAATTATAGATGGAGGAGCAGTTCAGCTCGCGAAGCTGAATGGGGAACCCTTCTCAGGAAGAGTGAATGGAAGCAGATTGTATTTGTATACATGGGATCCTGTTGAATGACTATATGGCAGCAAGATAGTATTAGTGCTCCAGGTAGTTACAAGGGAGCACGAGACTATAAACTACACTGCCCATCTTGGTGGAAAATGCAGCGAGAAGGTTGCATGGAGAGTGATGAAGATGCAATCATTGAAGCTACGCTCAGGTAGCTGTGCCACAAGGGAAGGTATCGTACAACCCAGCAGGAAAATGAATGTTGGGCTTCCTCTTCATGACTTGGCAACCAGAAGACAGTTAAGTGGAGCAGGGTGTTGGTAATTAAGGCAACAATCTTTGAAGATCTACCACCAAAACAACATTTATTATCAAAATTTGGGGGGAACATTAGGATTTTAATTCAAAAACCCCTATAAATTACGTTTACCGGTCCAATAGAGAACACTTTGTGCTCTAAGACTTGTTGTTGAATTTTGTTGTATGTTGCCTATGAGCCAAATGTTTTGGGAGTAATTCTTATCACCAGCCAACATTTCGCCCATAGCCCACGAATTATTTATGGACAAAATGACTGCCACTAACCCCTCCGATTCCCTGAGTTTGAAAGTCGTTGTATCTGATGCACCAGGACCAGAAGTGTAGAGTGTAGAGACTACGCCTGTGGTACCCACGACGTTGAGGTCGCCTATGCCGAAACAAACTGTGACGAAAGATAAATCATGTGCAATGAAGGAGAAGCAACCAACAGCGAAGGAGAAACAAAAGAATTTAGTGATGGTGCACACATCACCTAGGAGGCCTACCGAAACATAGGAAAAGTAGAAGAAAGATAAGTAGCCAGAACGAATAGTGGACCTGGAGGTGGAAGAATTCCAGGGAATGGAGGATATTGATGTTGAAGGGGTGGAACCCATGTCAAGGCCACCAAATTATATCCCTCCATGGAAGGGAAAATAAAAGGTAACAAAGGACCTTGATACTAAGAAATTTACAATATCCACGCCCTTGCTTCCTAAACAGGTCCCCTTTGAAGGTCCTCGGCTTGCGTGGATCCTGTTGTTAAAGATGGAGGATTGGGACCTCGTGGACCACACTAAGTTTCCACATTTGGTGACGGACAAATATATGTGAAAGGTCTATTATGAAGAAATGGGTGTTACAGCATTGGAGCTGATGGAATGGGTCTGCATCGTTGAGCAATCAGGGTTGCTCAATATGTTGTTGGTACCACATTATCATCACACCCCCATTAATACGATATGTGTGTGTCAGTTCCTCACGCTGGTACATGATGGGTGCTTATGGCTAGGAGAGCCTATCCCCATCATGGACATGTTGATTCACAGAATCACATGGCTGCCTTACAAAGGCACAAACCCTACCAAGGAGTTTAGAGGGAAGACGAGGGAGAAAGAGCTTACAGACAAGATGAAGAAGGATTACGGCCTCCTCAAGAAGTCACGAAGGTATTCCATCCTCTCTATTACAAACCAGGTAGTTCAATTTTCTACCCAAGTTCTAGAAGGGAAGGTTATGAGAAAATGTCGCACGGGCGAAGTTCCGACGACAGTAGTTTCACTTGTTGTGTAGTGCATGAAAGGTGTAGAATTTAATTGGGCTAGGCACATTTTCCAAGAGTTCCTAGTGAACTATCGTGAGGCTTAGGATGAAACCAAGTTGTTCCACTAAACTTGGTTATTGCTGTCAATTGTGCTCGTTGCATGGAGATTGTCAGAGAATAACCAATTTCCTCCTCTTGTGGAAGGATTGCCAAAGGTTGCACAATTTGCCTCTTTATGGTCTACGAAGGATGCAGATTACAGAAACAAAGATATTTTGGGCTTTTGTAGAAATGGATCTCCATATGGAAATCAATCAGCATCCAAGTTTCTCCCTAACCTTGTACACGTAGCTGTCAGCATATGCGGCATTCAAGGCTGACTTCCACAGAGTCTATATCCAAGCACAGAAGGATCCAAAGCAGAAATAGAACCAGTTGCCCTATTTGGTGTCAAAAACAGATGTGCAGGAGGTTGTAAGGTTATGGCCTACAGAGTGGTGTGCTCTGTCGGAAGTAGATGTTGGAACAAGCAAGGGCACGAAAAGTTTTGTTATGCAGAAAAGAAAGGAGGATGCTAAGAAATTTGCACGTACTCTAGTAGAAAAAAAGAAGAAGGAAGTTGCAGAAAAGGCTCGCATAGAGAAAGAACGCGCTGCTAAGGAGCAGGCGGAACAAGAGCAGTGCGAGTCACAGAAAGGTGATAAGTCACCTTCGCCAGAGATAGAGGAAGAAGAGCTTTCAGGCCAAGGTGGCAGAGGTGATGAAGGGAGAGCACACCCTTTATCTTGAAAATGTGCGGCACAGAGCAGAAGGGTGGAACATGAAAGAAGTAGAAATTTGATAAAACATGGGTTGATTGCATGGTATTAACAGAGGGCAATCTCGATGAGATCGGCGATAAAGTTCTGGACACCACAACAGAAGTGTTGCAGTGGTTCGAGCAATAATACATACATATGCTTGGGGGCATCCAGAGGGATCTACGTGAGTTGCAGCTCCAAGCAACTAGAATTCAGGAAGATGTCAAGAAGGCGAGCGGCGTGCAACCCTGTCTAGCACGAGGAAAGAGTACAATCATGGAGATGGACTGGCCACAGGATGTCAAAGTCTTCCCTTTGCCTAAAGGGTTAGTCCGCGTAGAAACAGATGAGCAGTGGGCAGTGCTTCACACGATCAAAAACATGGGACTGAACCTTGTCGTATTGTCACTCAAGTCTCTACATGCATTACATCAGGGCGTTATGGAAGAGCTTAGGATCAAGGAATAGCGAGCACTCACTACCATCAATGAGTTCAAAATCAATAATCAACAATTGTTCTTTGAGAAGACATAGGCACTAAAGGAAAAGGAGGCACTATAGGTGCGTACTTCAAGTCTAGATTTAACAGTAGTGGAGGCATGTAATATAGTGCCTAAACTTCACATCCCAGAGGATGCCCAACAGGAAGCCAAAATTATAAAATTATCCGCTGGAGTACATGAGGCTAGATCAGAAGTTGGACGAGTCACTTTCAAGTTCAACACGAAGATTGCAGAGCTGCAGTTAAAGTGGTAGCCCACAACTCCGCCTGAGGTCCAGGAACAACACACAACCACAAGTAAGGAAGGCATGGCTACCTTGGATACCACAGTCACTGATTGTGCGGCACTATTTGATTAGGATATGGAGCTATTGACCAATCTACAGGAGGATCCGAACCTACAAATATTGAACATGGAGGTAAGGGAGATGTAGCACCAATATGATGAGGTCAAGGTGACTACATGCACCTTAGCACCAGTGCAACACCTTACCAAGTTACAGGAAGGAAAGCAGCTACTGGCATAGGTAGAGGAAGTGCAGAAGAAAGAGGCCTTGCTAAAGGCTAGGTTGCAGCCTTGGTTAGATGAGGCTTATCAGATCACACACTCCATTCAAGATAATATTAAGGGACGGTAGAAGACACAGCAAATGATGAGGCTGGCAATAGAAGTACCAGCCAATGAAAAATTGATCGAGGAGGTTTGACAGACAGCAACACAGAGCGATGTAGAAGTTGCAATAATCCAGGTGGAGCTAGGGGATCTTCGCAGTAATATTGTGTCACCAGCAGAGTGACTCGAGGACGAGTCATGATCTTTGTGTTGGGATCTTATTGTGATGGGGTTCTTTGGGTTAGTTTGGGGTTAAGGTAACCCAAATTTGGTACAATTTTGTAAATAATGTAAATTTTCCATGATTTGTGGATGCAGATCGTGTAGATGATTAGGAGTCAAAAGGGCTTAGCCCCTTGTTTTGGATAAGTTTTGAGTTAGTTTTTGAGATTCACCCATGGTCTGCAGACCATGGAATTGTATGAAAAAATTCTATAAATAGTGAGTCTTAGCAGAAGGGAGAGATAGAAATAAATAAAACTGAGAGCTAAGATAAGGAATGGGATTGACTGAAGAAGCTAGGGCAGGAAGGCTCTGCTTCTTACACTTAGATAGAAGAAGAAAGGCTCTACACCTAAGTGCATGGAGGCCTAGGTAGAGTCCATAGTTGAGTGCGCGGACCCCTGTAGCTATGTGCATAGGGTAGTTTGAGTCTATAATCTGTGAATTGAGATCAATAAAGACAAGTTTCTGAAGAATTGTTGAGTATTTTCGTTCACGTATATTTATCTTTTATGTCATTGATGAATGATGTTCTTTATGAAATATTCATTGAATTCTACACAATTCTCTTGAATAGGTCTTAATAATGTACAAAATGCATGTTTAACTAATTTTGCGAAGACTTTAGTGATTCCTCTTATGGTTATTAACAACTTAATTAGATCTACATGAATACCAATTTAAGATTGCTTTCTGATGTGTGTAAGTAGGTAAATCAACTGTTAAATGTCCGCAAGGACTGATCGTGGAACTTCACGAAGTTCTGAAGGTTGTTTTAACAAAGTTGCAGTAATGTGCCATCGAAGTTTATCGATCTGCACGAAGGCAGGTCCAAGGTGCTAAAAGACATCACACTAGTCTCTGGATGCGGAAACTTGGTTCTTGCATCCCCCCATACTGCTTCGGGTGAGACTACAGCCTATGTTATGTGGGTTGTTTCTAAAAGGGCCAGTAGTGTAGGGTTTTTTTGGTTGGCGCAACTAACTCTGGACCTAGGACAGGACCCCCTAAGACAACAAACTCGTTCTCACCAAAGCAATGATTAAACTTGTGCCTTCATTCCTCCTTTTAAAGGAAATTCAAATGGTTAAAATTAGTGAGTTTTCTAATTAAGGAATGATTTATTTTATTCCTTCTTCTAATTGCATGCACCATATGTTTAATTTAGACAATTTTACAACTAATAGTACATTCTCCCTGAACTCTAATTTCAATTGGGTATTTCTCTTATATGACATGCATGAGTTAATTATGAGTGAATCTTTAATTTATTGTTTGAGCAGTGTTGGTTACACCCCACTAGTGTAGGTTACACCCCACGACTGGATCTCCCACTAATTCTGCCATCATTTGGAACTAGTTTAATTGAATTTAACTCAGTTGGATTGAATTAAATAATTACAACTCAAAAGAACTCAACTTGGTCCCCTGAAATTTAGGAACCACTCTACATGACTCTATATAGGCTCCCAACTCGAATTAATTGAGTCAACTAAGTCAAATTAACTTCATTAACTACTACAAGTTGCTATGAGAATTAGAATTACAATTTAATTCAGGGAAAAATTAAATTAGGATTTTCCGTGATGTTATTTTTAACATTTCTTGTTGTTATTTTCAACACTCCCTCTCAACAAGAAAGGAATTCAACTCTATCCTGATCTGGTACCTTTAGAATGTTCTGCATGCACCTCTTGTCACTGTTTTTGTTGCTACTACAACATCTTCAACCAAAAAGCATCCAAAAAAATTAACCTAAATCAACTATGTCTGCAACTGTCTACTGGGAAAAAAATCGTGTTGTTGTTGACTTTGCTATTGAGCCCCCTACTTTGTTTTCAACACTACTCTACACTTCTCAATATCCCACTGAAACTGATCCTCCTGCTACTGAATACTATGGGCCCCCATTGCATGGTAATGATCCATGAGACAAAAAACACCTCAATGGATCCTGCCTAATTTCTGAAACTCTTGTAGTAAGATTTCATATCGCCCCACCTCACACTTGGAGATATGTTTACATGTGTTCCTTCTGCCCACTTGGCTCAAAATTTCCCCCTACTAGAGGTCTCTTCTTGAGTGGATGTCTCCACTTGATCTCCTCTCTGCTTCTCCAATTGTGGTTGCTCCACAACTTAATGAGGTTGCTTCTGAGGCTACTTTTGAGGCTTCATGTTGAGAGGTAATTTATGCTTCCTCTCAACCACCAAGTCTCTAAGTTTTTCTTTGTTCCTCAAAGCTTTGCGTGCATGAGCTAAATATGATCTACTCATAATGTTGTTTCTATTGCTTTGTTGTTGCTTTCATACTGTTACTGCAGCTATTGAAATAATGAGTCTAGTCTTCCTAGATCTTGAAGTACTAGCTTCCATATGGTTAATCCCTCTAAAACTAGACTCCCTCCGAGCCTCGATCTCCCTGTGGGAAATCTCTCTACTCCTCATTCTGCCAATATCGATGACCACAACTCCTTTTCGTGTCACTAAACCTTGGCTGACTGATCTTCCCACTAACAGCCTTCTAGCTCCATTAAGAAGTCTGCACATAAGGTCTTATGGATCTTCCCTAAACTAAGGCTCCATCAATCTACAAGGACAACTTCAAATTCGTCTCTTCTATTGTGATTTCTGCTCTAATACCATGTAGAAATTTCTACAAATCTAACTCTGATAACATGTATAAATTCCTTGTAGATTCAAACTGCAGATTGTAATATGCTAGAAAAATTGACTTGAATCTACTCTACTCATCAGTGGAAATAATAATCGATCGATGAAATCACGAAGCATAAAAGAGAAATAATTCAATCACACATAAGACAACAATTTTTTGGGGAAATCCATAGCTAAAATCCCCTATTATCTGTATATTGCATTAATAAAAAAATATGAGAAGATTACAATTCTTTTCTCAAGCCCAAGAAACCTTTGCACTATCTCTATCTATCTCACTACCAACCTATGCACAAGATTCTCTTGGCACACCTTACTCTCACAAGTATCATGCACAAACTTGTGCTTCCTATTGCTTGGTCTCACCAACTCGTGCTCACCAAGACAATGATTAAACTTGTGCCTTCATTCCTCCTTTTAAAGGAAATTCAAATGGTTAAAATTAGTGAGTTTTCTAATTAAGGAATGATTTAATTTATGCCTTATTATGATTGCATGCACCATCTGTTTAATTTGGATCATTTTACAACTGATAGCACACTATCCCTGAACTCCAATATCAACTGTTTCTTTCTCTAATCTGACATGCATGAGTATATTATGAGTGAATCTTTAATTTACTCATTGAGCAGTGTTGGTTACACCCCACTACTGGATCTCTCACTAATTCCTCCATCAGTTGGAACTAGTTTAATTGAATTTAACTCAGTTGGATTGAATTAAATAATTACAGCTCAAAAGAACTCAACCTGGGCCCCTAAAATTTAGGAACCACTCTACATGACTCTATATAGACTCCCAACTCAAATTCACTGATTCAACTAAGTCAAATTAACTTAGTTAACTACTACAAGTTGCTATGAGAATTACAATTACAATTTAATTCCCAATTTAATTCAAGGACATATTAGTTTAGGATTTTTCCTGATGTTATTTTTAACATTTCTTGTTGTTATTTTCAACATGCCCATGGTAAATATTGGTGGCAAGGTTACTTGGAGAGACACAGTGAATATGAGTCTATGATATTCAATGCAAGACCCATTTGGGGTGTTTTTATTGATCCCCTTAGGGAGGAATTCCACCCTGTAGGGAACTATGATGATCGGTACATGAGATGAATAAGTTTGTAATAAGAAGAGACCAGATGGTGCTACAATAGACTAATCTTTTCCATATCTTGCACTAAAAGATGGGTATTAAAGAATCCAATAAATACCTAATTTGAAGTAACATAGTGGCCTACATGAGTACATCCAAACATAGATTTTCATCTCCTCATTGGGAGTTAATTATCAATATGTTGTCAAAAGTGAGCACAAATTGAAGTAATGGAATAACCAGGAGTTCAAGTATATGAATCTGTTGCAAAAAAAGCCTCGAAAAGGTGGCCCTAAAGTGCAAAACAAGAGACATTGCAATGAGAATGAGCCTCAATAAAAATAAACCAATTTGTAGCAAATGACAGTAATGGGAACTCAAAGAAGGACATTGGAGAGTGAATCATCGATGCAAAATCTAATGCTACCATCGTGACCACAAAAACCTAACTAGGAGAGTTAGAGGAGCTTGAGGACAGGTAGTGCCTTCTCCATTCATAGATGTGGGTGAATGGGACCCACTACATTTCATTATTGATATTGGAAGCCAAAATAATGTAATCTTAGCTAAGGTCATCAAGAGATTGAAACTACCAATAGTGCAATGCCCCAAACTGTACACCATTAATTGGTTGAGCCATGAATGACACGTTAATGTCAACCAACAATGCCACTTGTCCTATGGGATTAATTCCTTCAAATATGAGGTATTGTATGATGTTTCCCCACTCAAATTTTGTGATGTTATTTTGGCAAAACATTATAGGTAGAAACATTATGTTATTTATCAATCATGTCCACCTAGTGAAATTGTTTCTTTAAGGGGTCATCTCTACAAGGTACCAAAGGTAGTTCCAACTACCACAATTTCATTGGTCTTGGAAAAATTGTGCAAAAAGGAAATCTTTAAGACTTAATTTTTTTCCTCTTCATGGTTCAATAAAAAAGTAAAAGGAATATCATTGTGACCACTACATGCTCCACATAAGGGCTCTTTTCAAAGTAGTCGCTAGTGGACAAGATTGTAGAAGCAAACAAAGATATTTTCACTTCACCCATTGTGGTGCCTCAACATTTCTAGGTCAAACACTCAATTGAATTGATACTTGGTGATCCTTTATCTAATGAAACAATATATAGATTCTCTCTCTTAGAGAATGGGGAAATAAAATGTCAAATCCATGAGCTCATCCAAAAGGGCCATCTTCAACCAAGCTCCTCACTTTGTGGGAGCTCAATTGTGTTGGTGCAGAAGAAGCATGGAACATGGAGACTCTATATTGATCATAAATCACTGAAAAAAATAATTGTCAATAATAGATTCCCAAACCCCTTGGTTAATTATATTCTTGACCAATTGAAGGGTGCCAAGTCCTTTATAAATACCGATCTAAAGTCAAGCTACCACCAAGTTCCAATTGATAAAACCAATGTATGGAAGATAATATCCAAATATAAAGAAGGCCTTTTTGAGTGGTTGGACATGCGCTTTGGCTTAACTAATGCTTCGAAAACGTTCGTGAGGATAATGGATGATATCTTGCATTTGCTCATGAAATATTTTATGGTTGTATAATTGGATGACATCCTCATATTTAGAAGAATCTAGGAAGAACACTTGCAACACATTTAGTAGGTCTAGAGCACCCTACGACAACTCATCGATGAGTTTAAAATAGAAAAGGCTTTCCTTTGTCTATGAACAACTTGTCTCGGCTTGAAAATGTCTTCTTGGGTGTAGGGAGCAATCACTGCTTAGTAGGCTGTAGCCATGACTTGGGCTTGAGTCTCGGCTCGGAACTAGCTAGGATGACCTTGGATGGATTGACCTCTTACACTCAAACAATGACATTGATGTTCCCTTTGGGGTGGCATTATTTTCCTAGTAGTATGCCACACAAAGCTTGAACTGAATAGGTTCCAAACCCAATGTTACTAATACATTCCCTACATAGCACTTATGAAAATATTCCTAAAAATAACATAAAACGTGGAACTCCTATAGTATCTTCCCTATTATTTGTTCAATTGAGCCCAAAGTTACATCCCACGGCCTATATGCCAACATGGGGAGAGAAAATCCTTGCCCATAGTGAAGATTGGTGGGAAGGTTACTGGGAGAGACACAATGAATACAAGTCTATGATATTCAATGCAAGACCCATTTGGGATGCTTTTTTGAATGCTCTTAGGGAGGAATTCTACCTTGTAGGGAACTATTATGACCAGTACATGAGATGAATAAATTTGCAATAAGAGAGAGACTAGATGGTGCTACAATACACCAATATTTTCCATATCTTGCACTAAAATATGGGTATCAAAGACTCCAAAAAAATACCTAGTTTTGAAGTACCATAGTGGCCTACATAAGTACATCCAAACATACATGTTCATCTCCTCATTGGGAGTCAATTATCAATATGTTGTCAAAAGTGAGCATAAATTGAAGTATAGGAATATTAAGTAGGAGTTTAGGTATACAAATATGTTGCAACAAAAGCCTCGAAAAGGTGGCCCTAACTTGCAAAAAAAGAGATAATGTAATGAGAACCAACCTCAAGAAAAATTAACACAATTAGTAGTAAAGGACAATAACGAGAACTCAAAGAAGGACATTGGAAAGTGGTGTGAGTTCCACAAAATCCCTTGGCATAACACTCATTAATTCCACTCAAAAAAATCATTTTTGTCTGATCTTAAAGAAAAATAAGTGGGCCATGACCTAAAATATGATTTAGAACAACATAAAAGAAAGTGAATCATCGATGCAAAACCTAGTGCTATCAACGCAACAACAAAAATCTAACCAGGAGAGTCAACGAAGCTTGAGGATAGGTAGTGCCTTCTCCATTCATAGATGTGGGTGAATGGGACCCACTACATTTCATTATTGATATTGGGAGCCAAAAGAACATAATATTAGCTAAGGTCATCGTGAGATTGAAGCTACCAATACTGTTGCACCCCAAACTATACACCATTAGTTGGTTGGGCCATGAATGACACATTAATGTTAAGCAACAATGCCACTTGTCCTATGGGATTAATCCCTTCAAATATGAGGTATTGTATGATGTTTCCCCACTCAAATTTTGTGATCATTAGGGGAATTTTGAGGTCTAAAATGGGCCTCCTAAGAAAAATGTACAACCAAAATAAACTTTATAAGAATCAATAGGATTCAAGATGATGATGTCAACTCTGGGGGGATGATTTGCCATTTTTGGAGTAATGATGTAAAAATATTTTAAAAGAATAAAATAATAAAACTGCTTTTTCAACTCGTGTTTTCAACTTTTCTCCCTAAGGTTTTACACAAATTTTGAGAGAGAGTACACATTGGATGCAAAATTTAATTCCACATCCAAGGAGTACACATGTTGCATACTTTCAATGGACCCTGCTACACGAAAAATCAGAAATACATGTAAAAATGTGATTGCAACATGGGTACTCCTTGCATGAGGAATCAAATTTTTCATCCAACGAGTGTTGTCACTCAAAATTTTATTAAACCCATAGGGTGATAAGTTGAAAATACGAGTTGAAAAATAGTTTTTTTTTTCTTTTTTCCCTCTAACATTTGATGATGCAATCTAATCTTATTTTATTATTTCCACTGTTATTTTATAATTTCCTTAGGAGGCCCATTTTAGACCTCAAAATTCCCCTAATTTTAGCACAACATTATAGGTAGAAATTTCATGTTATTTATCAATCATGTGCACCTAGTGAAATTGTTTCTCTAGGGGGTCATCTCTACAGGGTACTAAAGGTAGTTCTGACTACGACAATTTCAGTGATCTTGAAAAAATTGTGCCAAAAGGTGCTCTATCAAACTTAACTTTTATCCTTTATATGGTTCAATCAGAAGGTGAAAGGAATATCATTGTGACCGCCACATCCTCCACACAAGGGCTCTTTTCAAAGTAGTCACTAGTGGACAAGATTGTAGAATCATACAAAGATATTTTCACTTTACCCATTGTGGTGCCTCAACACTTCCAGGTAAAACACTCAATTGAATTGATACTTGGTGCTCCTTTATCTAATAACACAATATATAGATTCTCTCTCTTAGAGAATGAGGATATAAAATTTCAAATTCATGAGCTCATCCAAAAGGGCCATATTCAACCAAGCTCCTCACCTTGTGGGAGCTAAATTATGTTGGTGCAAAAGAAGGATGGGACATGGAGACTCTATATTGATTATAAATCACCGAAAAAAATCATTGTCAATAATAGATTCCCAAACCCCTTGATTGATTATATTCTTGATCAATTAAAGGATGCCAAGTTTCTTATAAATATTAACCTAAAGTCAGGCTACCACCAAGTTCCAATTGAGGAAAACAGTGTATGGAAGATAATCTTCAAATATAAAGAAGGCATTTTTGAGTGGTTGGACATGCGCTTTGGCTTAACTAATGCTCCAAAAATATTCAAGAGGATGATGGATGATATCTTGCATTTGTTCATGAATTATTTTATGGTTTTATAATAGGATGACTCCTCATCTTTAGTAGAACCTTGGAAGAATACTTTCAACACATTTAGTAGGTCCATATCACCCTACGACAACTCATCGATAAGCTCAAAATAAAAAAAGGCTTGCATTTCTCTATGGACAACTTTTTTCAACCCACAAATGTCTATTTGGGTGTAGGGAGGAGTCACTGCCTAATAGGTTGTATCCATGTCTTGGGCCTGAGTCTGAGTTCGGGACCAACTAGGATGACCTTTGATGGACTGACCTCTTTCACTCGAACCATGATGGTACCATTCCCTTTGGTGTGGCATTATTTTACTAGCAATAGGCCACACAAAGCTTGAACTGAATAGGTTCCAAACAAAATGTTACTGAGACATTCCCTACACAACACTTACAACAAATATTCCTAAAAATAACATACAACATGGACCTCCTATAGAAACTTCCTTATTATTTATTCGATTGAGCCTAGAGTTACATCCCACCACCTATATTCTAGCAAGGGGAGAGAAAACCCTTGCCCAACTAACCAACAAAATACCACACCATAGAAAGTACAAGACAGAGAAAAAGTAACCAACAAAACACCAGACAATGGCTAGAGCTAGATCCCGTCGGAACAAAGTAACAATAATTGCACAGATTAAATTCACCATATACTTACAGCCATACCAAAGCCAATAGCTTAAAAATATCACACACTTGACCACTGCACCAAAATTAAATAAGAACGATCATGCTTGAAGAATTACCTCAAAAAATCCCTTGGTGAAGATTAAGGTGATGAGATGCAGAGCTTCCTCACCAATAATTGATTGCAGTGAGAAACCATCCAACCCTAGTGGGGTGAAATCCCTATATCGCTCTCTCATATTTGTGTTCGTGCTTCTCTATATAACCTTCTCAACATGGAAAATACTTGAAATAATCAATTTTAACGTTGTGAATTTGGATAGTGGCTTGAAGGTTGGGAAGCTCCATCCTCCCCTTTGACAACTAAAAGAATCAGTGCAATATTTCCACTCCCTCACCTAATTTCGATTTGTTGAATATAGACATAGACTTACAAGGAAACATGTATAACATGTCTACAACCTACTCCAAACCCGTGTGCCTCGTCATTTCTCAAAACTGGGAAGAACTCTCTGGAAATGATACAAGAGAATATCCATAGGGTTTAAATAAATGTCGCACAAATGGTGCATGGGAAGGGGGGGGGGTGTGCCACACCGCCCTATTACACACCAATTTGTCACTGTCCCTGTACTCCCCGTTCCTTGATCTTGGAGGACCTCTACAGTGATCCTCATATATTTCCCTGCCATGAAGAACATGTCTCTACATCCCTCCTCATCTGCAAAACATTTCCCTCTTACACCATTTCCCAAGAATATTCCTTTAGCTTAGTTTTCAAGATCGTCGCTAGCACTTAGTTTCTTCCCTACACCGATTTGTAGAGCCTAACACTGGGTGCTAGTTTCTTCCCTACACTAATTTGTAGAGCCTAACACTGGGCCTAGCACCGAATGGCGCTGGCCAACCATTCATGACTCATGTCGGCCTTCTTTTGGAAAGTTTTTAAAAATGGAGTTAAAGCTTCCAAGTCTAGAAGCTTCGTGAATGAAAGTTTGGTAAATGGTTGAGCAAGATAGATCCAAGAGAGATTGTTTGGGCTCCTTTCCCCTATTAAAATGGAACAAACCAAAAGGGATAAGGCATCTCCCACCATAAGAGGATCCATTTCCCCTCTATCAAATCTATATAAACTCCTCATTTTACAACCTTAGCTAGCTAATGAAAGGGCTGGAAATTATCTGCAAATCTTGATAGCCATCTTGAGAACCTTAGCCTTCTAGTTTGTGTGTGAAGGGAGAATAAGCTTATAGTGTTTGGTTTGGAGCAAAGGGAAAGAGGCCTTGAAATTCCATTGTTTTGAGGGTGAATCATGAGATTCTTATAGTGGTGCTGGAACCCAGACATCCTAAAGGGGACCTGCAACATCAAGGCTCTGGTTATATTTCTCTTTGAAGTTTATATTAATACAACTAATGGTTTATTTCCTATATCGTGTGTAATATTACATTTTATAGCTTAAAACTCCTTGACCTTTTAAGTAGATTGAATTTGATTTTATGCTATCACGTTTATTGTTGTTTCTTGTATGTTTGTTTCAGGTATTTAAACAAAAGGAACGAAAGGAAGATGGAGCAAGGAAGCAAGAACACCATCAAGCGGATTAGCGTTATAAGAGGTAGGCCCTCTTATTCGATTATTATCTAAGGAAATTTAAATTAGATTGTCTTGTTTGCAGCTAGACCCACTCTCATGGGCTAGAGGGATCGTCTCTATCCGCAGAGAGGATACTCCTACTCCACAAATTGACGATTCCACTGGGGATCCATCCCTTTTCTTTCTTTTTTCATTTCATGATTTGTGACAACTTTTCTTGTTTCACTCTTTCTCTTTGGTAATCTATGCTTCAAGTCATCTACTGCTTTGATTCTTGAATTTAAAGTGATAGGTCTGGTTCTGGTCTGTGAAAATTTTTATTTTTTTAAGAATCCCTTGATCGATACTGTTTATTTTTTTACAGTCGCGCCGACCGGCACAAGTTCCCTTTGAACTGTCATGCCACAGCCCCTTGTGGCGCTTGTTGCTAGTTAGGCAGTCATGTTGATGCCTATAGGTTTAAATCAAGGTTTCCTCTAAATCATTTCCATTGTGTCTTGTCCTCATAGGTTCTAATTCTTGGCTCGTTTGCCTATATTCTCCCTGGCTAGAATTCTTTGTTAGCTTGATTTTTTTTCTTGATTGGTTTGAGATTGCCTTACTTGATTTTTTGAGTTTTTGGATGGTTTGTGTCCCTAGGAAATCTAGGTCATTGTCCATTCATTTGTTTGTCTTCTCATAAGTTGAGTTGTTGGTTTGATTTTGGGTGCATTTCGTTCTTGGTCCATGCATCTATCTTTCTTTGGTTTCAATTGAACAAGTGAAAAAGTTTCGTTTTCTCTTCTCTTGTTGAACGTCTCTTTTCCAAGCATAGATCACATTGCTCTGTTTGTTTCAGTTGAATATTTGCATTTGATTTGAAAGGAGTTCTTCTTGTCATTCTTTGCATTTGATTGATGTCTTGGATGTTTGGAAATATTCATTGAAATGTGTATGTGAAAGATTCATTTTAGCATTCCATTGAAGAAAATACATCATTCTCATTTCGTTAATTGATATGTTTCATTGATTGGAATCATTGAAAGCTAGAGTTACATCATCATGAGCATTTGAAAATGAATGAACTTCTTTTATTGTTAAAAGGACTAGTTGAAGTGCATTAAATATTTGATAGGAAAAGGAAAGAATTTTCATTTTTTTTTTTTGAAAAGAAAAGTAGTGAAAAGTCATCTTACTTTCGATTGCTTGTTTGTTGCATTGATTGTTTTTCTCTTCTCTCAATTAGTGTAAGCATTCATCGAATTGAAAAGGTTTTGTCTCATATAGTTGCACATAAGAGTTTTCAGGTGACATTGATAGGGCCTAAGAAATGAGACTTAATTTCAAGATAAACTTCTAAAATATATTCAATTATCCTAAGGTGAATTTGAAACCAAATGCTCACATTTATAGGTCTAGGCTAGAGACGTGTTCTCACGTCTTTAAACCTAGAAATTGTCGTTCGCCTCGACACTAGACAACGCTAGTATGGACTTGTGCTCCCCATACCATCACGTATATAAAGGGAGACCCCACTAGGTTTGCAATCCTTTATCCATAGGAAGCCAAGTCTGTCGCTTTGTAAACGTGATACACCAAACACAACACTAGGCGAGATCGCCTGCCCATACTTCTTGGTTCGCCAGGAGGTATTCTGTAGTTCACGGTTACCTAGTAATCCTTTCGCCTATATCATCCTGAGTAGTCATTTTGGTCTTTTTGACTCTTTAAATTTAAAATATCATCAAGAACTTGTCCTTTTGAGCTTGTTCAAACCAAAAGAGACTAGAGCCACCTTTTCCTTTTTCTCAACTCTTAAAACATGAAAAGGCATCAGTCTATTTCAGCATCTTAAAAAAAATTCCCATGATTGCATCACATTCTTGATAGTCTTATTCTAGACCACATCATGATTATATTCCTAATATATTTTTTAAAAGCCTTGAAATTAATTTCTCTTCTCTCTTGTTTGAGACAAAGTCATCATGGGTGAACCATCAGGTTCACCTCATTCCTCTTCCTCACCTTCATCTGGAAGGTCATCCAGAGAAACTTTTCCTAAACTTTCGTAGTTGCTTGAGGATCACAGTGTTGAACTTGGAATTGTTCTAAGTATTCAACCTTTTGTCTTCTCACCTGCCTTCGTCGAATACTGGATCACCTTATGAATCTGGCCCAGAATCCCCTGATAATCCTATCCAGACTCTCGAGAGTCCTCAGACTTTTGATAGTCTGCAATAACTGGTTATAGACCCTTTTTTGGTATCTCCATAGCATCCTTATAGTCTGTACGATCAGCTTGGTGTTACACTGGAGTTGTATACTTGTTCATATTTGACTCGTCGTCAATTATTTTCTATTGAGTCAGAAGGAGAAATTCCAGTCTTCTCTCTGATTCAGTCGGAAGTTTCTACCACTCACACTCCTCAAGTAGGTGATGAGCAGCCATATGAGTTCCCTCAAGAAGGTTTCCCTTACACAGGAGCCATCATGTCTAGCATTTATGATCTAGGAGGATCATTGTCAGATCAGTTACACAATTTCAGTTTCATAGTCAGCATTCAGTCAGATGTCATTCAGCTTTGATAGTGTTGGTTATGGATCAGGTTGTTCAGGTGATGTCTATGGTTTTTCATGGTGTTCATTTGATATGATGTTGTACCTGGTTGCCGACAAGTGTTCATCGTCAATTCTGCTAGGGTTGATTATCGACATGGGTGTGTCATCCATTATAGGGGTTTGATTTGGGTTTGTCATCATGTGATGTCATTGCAAAAGTAGCTTTGTGATGAAAATGTGTGTATGGGTGAATGTCACTTTGTGACAAATGATTGTAAACAAGTTTTGATGAACAAACTATGTATTAAAACCCTAAAACTACATCTAATCCTAACCAAAACCTAAACCCTAACCTAATCCTAAGTATACACCATACGTAAGTCCTATACCTATCAAATCCATGTATTAATACATAAACCTACGTTATAAACCAATGCCCTAAGTTCTAAACCATATTACAAAGCCTAAATGTATTAAAATACATAAAACTATGTCAAAATAACTCTCGACCTTTGAAAATATATGTAAAACATTACAAATTGAATAAAAAATCCTAAACCACGATATATAATCACGCAGGTACCGTTGTCCATGTGAACAAACACAGATGTCGGAGCCTAACCACAATCCTTAACCGCAGACCTTAAACCGCGCGGGTATGGAGACCATGGCAGCGACCATGTCAACAGTCAAGTAGAGGTTATAGTCTCTAAACCATGGCTATCCAGCTCTAACCATGGCAGATTTTGGTTGGCATGTGAACAAGAGAGGATGCTAACCATCGGGTTTTATAAACTACACCAGAACTAAACTACAGCGGAGAAGTCACAACCGTAACATGTGAACAGAGATGTTAATCATCGGGTTTTCAAATAGCAGACCGTAACCGTCGGGTGGATAAGTCAACAAGTGTATTACGATGGTTAGGCCAACCTGTTCACATGCGAGCAATCAACCTCCTCCACCCGGTTAGCAAGCCGCCACAGTTTTATGTTTAACATAAGCTTTATTTGGGTTTTGGTTGTAGTTTTTGGTGCTGATTTAATTAAATGACCATGTAGCCTAATCTCTAGGTGTCAAACCATGGTTAGACTGAAACCTAAAACCCCTAAATTCAGTCAATTCATGCCATGTTTAGTCCAAAGGAGTTCGAATGTACCTATAGGGATATAAGAGGCATTTTCTGCTTATTGAAGAGGAAGAGAGTGGTTTTGAAGTTTTGTATGCAGATTCTAGAGGTTAGAGGTTGTTTTGTTTTCAGTGTACCGGGCGCATCGGGAGTCGGAACTGGAACCGTGATAGGCGTTGGAAAGATGGTTCATAGAACTATCCTTTTTCAATGACCAGAAGTGCCTGCATGCACATTCAGTGCGATCAAATTTCTGTTAATCAACCTCCTTGGTTTCAATCCTAATAAAGTGATCACCCATCTTGAAAGCGGACCTGGAAATGTAGTCCATCAGGGACGAACTCTGTAATCAATTTTTCTCTCTATTATCACTGTGTTTTTTTTGTTTCCACTTTTGTTTTGCATCTTGCTTATGTTTTATCATCTATCGTAAAGTCTTTTCCTCAAGCAGTTCTCACGGTTTCAGCACTTTCAGTTAACATTCTATTCATTAATGGCTAATCAATTCTACATTAGTTTTAATATATGATCATTTCAGATCATATAATTTGGTATCAGAGTAGGTTATGTTTGTATGATTTTCCATTGAATGTTAACCAGGTCAAAGTCGCAACGTGGAGAAGGAATCCTTGAGAAAATTGATCCAGAGATTGGAAAGCGATGAGTCATTCATAATTCGACCATGACAAGATCTGATGCAGGTGAAAATACTGAAACTAAGATGAGTGATGAACAATTTCAGCAAGCATTCTTGACTATGCAGCAGATGTTGGGAGAACTTTACGAAGACAAGAAGGTGAGAGATGCAGCTTCTTCTTCAAAGACATTGAAGAAGGACAAAGGTAAAGGCAAGGTTGATAAACCTCCTTCACCTCCATCATCTACATCATCTTCTTCTTCTTCTTCTTCTTCTTCCAGTGCAGAATCTAAAATAGAAAAGAAACCTAAGAAAACATCTCTTTTGAAACTTGATGTAAAATTTGAGTTACCTATTTATGATGGCGAAATGAATCCTGAAACGTTAGATAACTGGATCAAGCAGTTAGAAGTGTATTGTCGTATTCAGAACATCTCTGAAGATAAAATGAGAATTAAATTAGCTACACTTAGAATGGAGGTAATATCTTTAATTTGGTGGGAAAGTAAAACTGAAATAGATGTAAAGTGTAAAGGAAAATTCATCTCTTCATGGTCTAAGTTTTGGAAGCAATTCTATCCTTTGGGGTACATGCAGCAAGCTATTATTGATTGGCAGCATTTGAGGCAAGGTAAAGGGTAGAGTGTTCAGGAGTTTACTCAGGAATTCAGAAAGAAAGCATTGGTGCTTGGTATTTCATTGGATACATGTGAAACTTTATTAAAATACATCGATAGTTTACATCATACATTATTGACGTTTAATCTTGGTGATTTTGATGAAGTGTGTGTTCAGGCCATACATATTGAATCAGGTGGAAAACCATTCAATTTTTCATTGCAATCATCCAAAGAGTTGGAAATCAAAGATTTCAATGACGGTAAAGGGAAGAACAATTTGAAGAGAAAGAAATCAGTGATAGCTTAGAAGGAAAGACCTACTTGTTCTCATTGCCATAGAATCAATCATGATGAATCTTAGTGTTGGAAACTTCATCCAAAACTTAAGCCCAAAAATTTCCTTAAGGAGAAGGATGAAAAGAAGGCAATTGCAGTAGTCTAACAAGATTTAGGTTCATATTCAGGTGATGAAAGGAGGATAACTGCCATGGTTACGATAGGTAACACTTCTAACACTGAATCAAGTTTGAATACTATTGCATCTTCATCAAACATAAATCTTTCAAATGAGGATAAAAGAGTTGAATTATTTAACATAAGGATAATTTCTAACAACACAAAGATAGATACAATGTTTGACAGTGGATCACAGGCCAATATAATATCTGAATAATTAGTTAAGAGTTTGGGTTTGGAGACATGGAATCATCCAACACCTTACCCATTAGGATGGCTAAATAAATCAACTCAGTAAAAGTCACAAAATAGTGTCGATTAAGATTTTCCATTACAGCTAATTACATTGATGAAGTGGAATTAGATATGGTTCCAGTAGACATATGTGGAGTTGTCTTAGGAAGTCTTTATCTTTATGATCGTGATGCAGTATTTTACAAGAGAGAACATAAATATCACCTTAAGAAAGATAGGGTTGAATTTATTGTCAAGGCACATCAAAGTAAAAATCACTTGAATTTAGTTGTTGCTAATCATATGAAGTGATTCATAAGTTCAAATAAAAGATTTGTAATCATGCGTGTAAAGGAACAACATAAGAAACAACATGATGTTTGTTCAAGCTATGAGACTCAACTTAAAGATAGTTTGATCAAAGAGGTAGAAACTATTCCAGTTCTATGTAAAACCAAACATCTTACTCATAATCAAGGAATACAACATGAATTAAAATCGATGCCTAAAGCTCCTCTTCCTAATGTCAGAATGAATTATCATTTCAGTCCAAGTTTGGAAGTTAACAGTTACAGGGATACAGGTCAGTATTGGGGAAAGTCAGAGTTTAATTTCTCTTATATTGTGTCACCAATTCATGTTTCAAGCAACTTGGAAGCCTCTTTTCAAGTGGAAAGGAAACCTATTTGTTTTCAGATCAATGCCTTTCCTAAAGCAATGTCAAAGTGTCTAAGGGAAACTTATGCATCAGGGGAAAGTGATAATCAATGGAAACATCATTTAATGAATAAGGAAAAAGTGATTCAAACAAATCAATAGCTAATTCAATAATTTCAAAGACAAACTAAGTTGCAGCAGTTTTCACCTTATAGTTTGATGGGTTTATGGCAAAAATTTCACTTAGTAATCAGGAATCAAGAAAGTATAGCTAGTATGATGTCAAAAATGTCTTTGATTGTCTCTATCATTCCACAAAATAGATTGTTAATACATGTCAATGGTATTGAACAATATCCTGTAGGGACTATTTTCAAAGATGATTATGAATCACTAACGCATGGTATTTCGTGGAAACAAATCAATTGCCATGTTCATGACAAGTTGTTTCACCATCGTCGTAAGTTGTTCATATTGCATATGGATGGAATAGGTCACCGAATCAAAATATGCCATGGCCAACATCATCATCAGGGCAAGGTGGAAAGTGAGGGAGCTCTACCCTCATCGACTATTTGTTTAGTCAAAATTTTGTGGTCCAAAAGCTTTCAAGTGGAGAGGATTGATCCAGGAGGATCATCGTCAGATCAGTTACACAGTTTCAGTTTTGTCGTCGGCATCTAGTTTGGTGTCGTTCAACTTCAACAGTGTTGGTTATGGATCAGGTTGTTCAGGTGATGTCTATTGTTTCTCATGGTGTTCAGTTGATATGATGTTGTACCTAGTTGTCGACATGTGTTCATCGTCAGTTCCTCCAGGGTTGATCATCGACATGGGTGTGTCGTTCATTGCAGGGGTTTGATATGGGTTTGTTGTCATGTGATGTCATCGCAAAAGTAGCTTTATGACGAAGATGTATGTATGGGTGAATGTCACTTTGTGACAAATGATTGTAAATGGGTTTTAATGAACAAACTATGTATTAAAACCCTAAAACTACATCTAATCATAACCAAAACCTAAATCCTAACCTAATCTTAAGTATACACCATACATAAGTTCTACACCTATCAAATCCATGTATTAATACATAAACCTATGTTCTAAACCAATACCCTAAGTTCTAAACCATATTACAAAGCCTAAATGTATTAAAATACATAAAACTATGTCAAAATAACTCTCGGCCTTTGCAAATATATGTAAAACATTACAAATTGAATAAACAGTCTTAAACCGCCAGATATAACCATGTGGGGACCATTTTCCATGTGAACAGACGCGGATGTTGGAGCCTAACTGCAGTCCCTAACCACGGGCCTTAAACCGCATGGGTATGGAGACCATGGCAGCGGCCATGTGAACAATCAGGTGGAGGTTACAGTCTCTAAACCTTGGCTATCTAGCTCTAACCGCGGAGGAGATCGGTTGGCATGTGAACAAGAGCGGATGTTAACCATCGGGGTTAATAAACTGCACCAGAACTAAACCACAATGGAGAAGTCACAACCATAACATGTGAACAGAGATGTTAACCATCGGGTTTTCAAACGGCAAACCGTAACTGTCGGGGAGATAAACCAACTGGTGTATTACGATGGTTAGACCGCCCTATTCACATGCAGGTAGTTAACCTCCTCCGCCTGGTCAGCAAGCCGCCATGGTTTTATGTTTAACATAAGGTTTTATTTGGGTTTTGGTTACAGTTTTTGGTGTTGATTTAATTAAATGACCATGTAACCTAATCTCTAGGTGTCAAACCATGGTTAGCTCGAAACCTAAAACCCCTAAATTTAGTCAATTCATGCCATTTTAGTCCAAAGGAGTTTGAATGTACCTGTAGGGCTATAAGAGGCAGTTTTTGCTTCTTGAGGAGGAAGAGAGTGGTTTTGAAGTTTTGTATGCATATTCTAAAGGTTAGAGGTTGTTTTGTTTTTAGTGTAATAGGAGCATCGGGAGTCGGAATTGGGAACCATGATAGGCACTGGAAAGCTGGTTTAGAGAGCTATCTTTTGACAGTGACCAAAAGTGCCTGCATGCACATTCAGTTTGGTCAAATTGTTGTGTACTTGACCTCCTTGGTTTCAATCCTAATAAAGCGGCCGCCCATCTTGAACGCAGACTCGGAGACGTAGTCCATCAGGGAAGAACTCTGTAATCAATTTTTCTCTCTAGTATAACTGTGGTTTTTTTTGTTTCCACTTCTATTTTTCATCTTTCTTATGTTTTATCATCTGTTGTAAACTATTTTCCTCAAGCAGTCTCACAGTTTCATCACTTTCAATTAACATTCTATTCATTAATGGCTAATCAATTCTACATCAATTTTAACATATGATCATTTCATATCAGTTTATCCTGAGTTTAGTGATCCTTTATGACCGCATGGTTATACCTCTCTGGCTTAGTTGGTTTCAGGCCCTCAAAGTGCCTCATCATTGTATCAGAATCCTATCTAGTCTTTTGGCACCATACCTACATCAAGTCCATTCATCCAGAACATGACCGCTTGGTAGATTGTATGAACTACAGTTACTTCAGTTTCGGTTCAACCTACCATTCCATCTCTACTTGTTTCATCATTTCAATCGACTCTTTTGGTTCAGCCAACGGTTTCAGTAAGTAAGGTCTCAGTAAGTTCTTGTACCCCTCCAATGAGTGGATAGACTATGCCACCACCTAGGGGGAAAGGTCTGAATATCTCTATGATGTTAGACCAGACCAGTGTGAGTGGATCACAAACTCACATGGTTTGGACGAATCAACCTTTCTACGGCGCTATTCCTAACCCTATTGATCCATCCGAGTTAGCTAACGTCTAATACCAGTAGCGATATGTGGCTCAGGGTCCGTTCCAACCGAATTATGTTCCATATGGTTCACAAGCCTTGGTTGCGCCACCTTACATTCCTCAAATTGGGCCTTATGTTCAGCCTAGCCAATCCATTATGCCTGGTGGGTACGGCCTGATTCAATTCAGGAACTATCCAAGAACTGTCCAGCTACCTTTGCAGCAACAAGGGCAACCTTCATTATAGAAAGGGCAAGCATTGCAGTAGCAAGGACAACTACTACAACCACAAGGGAAACCTTTGCAACAGTCGCAACAACCTTTGCAGTCGTAGACGCAGTTTGTTCAACAATCCTCCCAACCTTTGTCCTCACAAGGCTAGCCTTTGTAGCAGCAGGGCAATCTTTGCAACAACCACAAGGTCAACCTGTGTAGCAGCAAAGCCAATCTTTTCAGCAGCTACAAGGACAATCTTTGCAACAAAAGAGCCAACCACTGCAACAGTAGGTCATTTATGCATATCAGCAAGGTCGGCTTGTTTAGGGCCAAGGTCAACCTTTGCAAGGGCAAGGTCAACCCCTGCAGCAGTAGGTCAAAAATCCTTATGTCCAAGGGTAACAGGTTTAGAATCCTTATGTCCAGGGGAAGCAGGTGCAAAATCCTTATGTCCAAGGGAAACAAGTTCAAAATCCTTATGTGCAGGGGCAGCAGGTGCAAAATCTGTACGTCCAGGGTCAGCAGTTTCAAAATCCTTATGTCCAAGGTCAATAGCCTCAACAATGTTTTAACCCATATGCGTAACAACGACCTATGGCAGGATAGTATCAAGTCTACCCAAAACACAATCCTCCCTATGGGCAAGGTAACCTACAATGGGGGCAAAATCAAAATCCATATGGACAAAATCCTCCACTATGGGGGAAAAATCCTTACCAACAAGGAGGGATTCCATAGTTCGAGTTTGTTCAAAGGCCCCAAATGTCATTTAATACGCAATTCCCATTCTTGGCCACGTTAGAATGGCCAAATGTTTCAAGGCTCGACGTGACCCTATTCTTCATTCGCCTTACTGGCCTCTAGTTCTAACAAAAGTTTCGAGTGATTGTCCGAAATTTGAGGGAAAAATGAAGGAAGATCCACAAGCCCACGTGATGACATATCACCTCTGGTGCTCCTCCAATTCATATGTTGATGATTTTATCCGCCTACCAATTTTTTCAAAGAACTCTCACAAGAGCTGCAGTGAAATGGTACATTGAATTACCTCGAGGTACCTATAGTGACTTCAATACTTTCACTATGGCTTTCCTCACTCATTTCCAGCTGTCGGTTTGCTATGAAACTGGCACCTATCTACTTATGTCACTTAAGCAAGACACTGTGACCCATATCTCCAATCACATCCATGAATGGAGACATCGGCATCACCTAATCAATTTTGAAATTACTGATCAATTTTTGACAGAATGGTTCACCAAATCACTCGTCATCAATATTGCTAAGGACATAGCTATGGGTGGATGTGTTACTAAGGAGCAAGCCATCGCTCATGCCCAGTATTTACACCTCGTCTACTCGCAATTTGGAACATTATATGAGATGTTACCCAATGCTCCAAGACCATCATCCGATCTAACAGCATCGAAGTCTCTAGATACGCCACCTATTGATGGAGTGATTGGTTCCATGTCTTAGACCCCCGCAAAATATTCTTCCAAGACGAAGTTGGTCTCAAACACTGGTTCCAATGATCCCTCTCAAAATTCAACTAGTCCTAGTAAAACCTTTGAGGTTCATGCTGTCCAATTGACCACTGCAAATAAACCCTCTCAAGGTAAGAAGAAGGGAAAAGGCAAGGCCAAAGTTGATGCCCCGAAACAGGGCCCTCCTAAGTCATCTGTTGACGATGCTTCTCAAAGAAAGCCGAAGTATCCTTGCCTCATATGTGAGGAGGATCATTACACTAAAGATTGTCACCGAAGATCTGAATTTAGTCACTTTCTTAAAGGGACCCCGACTATATTAAAAGAACCCTTTCCATCTTAGCAGACCCAAATGGTAGACCAGCCTCAGTCTTCTGTTCCCTCAGGTTCCCAAGTGTTTATGATGAATACACCTATAAATGTGGCTACCAAATCTAAAGATTATCAAACCCTGGTGGCAGGGAAAGAGAAAGAAAGTACCCCTTCCTCCTTTATCCCATTGACCTTTGGTCCTCTCCATATAGAGTGACCTAATCCTGATTCTATTGTTTGACCACCCTCTCAGGGTGTACTATGAAATTCCTTGTATAATCCAAATGCTTGAGCTGCTCAACACTATAATATTTTTTAGGACTTGGCTCAAGCGTCATCAGCTATGTCTACTCTCGAGGTCCTTCAAAGATGTCCCTCTTAGCCGAAAGCATTACTATCGGCCATTGGAGGTGTTGATCCATCTGATTCAAACCTTATTTTCTTTGATCTAGAAAACCATGTTCCGTGCTTACCTCATCAAATTTCCTTTCTCATTTAAGTGATTATTAATGAAAAGATGATTCACAGGATTGTCATTGATGAAGGTGCTTCTACCTACATCATGTTTGTGTCTTTTTGGAAGGAAATTGGTTCTCCTACCTTGAACCAATCCCCTAACACATTGGAAGCCTTTGATGGACGTGATTCTCAACCATTTGGTGTCCTTCCTAATCTTTCCATTACCTTGGAAGGCAAGACAGTTAATGTCGAAGTAGAAATTGTTGATGCAAATCTTAACTATAATCTTCTACTTGGACGGAGTTGGACCCATGGCATGCATGTTGTAGCCTCTTCTCTGTTCCACATGCTCTGATTTCCTCATCAAGGGAAAATCGTCATAGATGACCAGTTGTATTTCTTTGCTTCTTCTTCCTCAGATGGCAATGTTCCTTATATGAAGCATACCAGTGCTCCATATGAGAGTGTGGGGGCTGGAATTTTCAAAGATCCCATCTTGATGGGTATTTTTCCTCTTCCACCTCTGCATGTTGCCTCAGTCAACATGATTTTGGTTAAGTCTGATCCTTGGGCCATTACTCCTCCTGATCAGGTTGATGCATGAGGTGATGTCATGTCATTAAGCCTCACTGAGATTAATTATGTGGAATTTTTTTCAACTTCGGATTCGATGTCTACTAATCACACTACTCTAGGTATATCTCTTGATGCATATTCTCAATAGCCTTGGCTTAGTTCTTCAGAATATTCCGATCCCTTAATTGAGATGTTTCCTGACCCAACCACTTCATACACATATCATGACCCATGAATTTTGGTTGGAAGGGAACATGGGTAATATTACCCAAATGATGCCTATTGACATTTATGTTAAGCCTGGTGTCATTAAAAATGTTCATATTGGGGTAACGTGTTCTCCTGATGAGATCAGGCTTTATACTTGTCTTTTCCAAGAGTTTTAAGATGTTTTTGCATGGTCGTATGAAGAAATGCCCGGCATAGAACCAAGTATAGTCGTGCATGAAATTTTGACTTATCTTGACATGAAGCCCGTTCGCCAACGGCTTCGTCCTGTGCATCCTAGAAAAGTGGCCGCCATTAAGGGAGAAGTTGAAAAAATTCTTAAAACTAGATTTATTTATCCTATTCCTCTAATAGATTGGGTGTCCAATATTGTACCGGTGACTAAGAAACAAGGCACCATTCAGATCTATGTTGATTACTGTGACCTTAATTGTGCTTGTCCAAAGGACAATTATCCCACTCCTTTTATAGATCAGATCATAGATGAATGTGCTGGGAGTGATATTTTCTCCTTTATGGACAATTTTTTTGGTTATAACCAGATAAACATTACACCCACTAATGAACACAACACCGCCTTTATCTATCTGTGGGGAACTTTTGCATATAGAAAGCTCCCTTTTCGCCTTAATAATGTTTGGGCTACTTTCTAACAGGTGATGTATTATGATTTTCATGACATTAAAAACATCATTCAACTTTATTTGGATGATCTTCCTACTCATTCATGTAAGCTCCGTGAACATCCCGGTCACCTTCGAAAAATATTTCTTCGCTGTCGACACTATAACATTTGGCTAAATCCGCATAAGTGTGTCTTCTACGTTGAGTCTGGATGGCTCCTTGGTTTTATTGTTTCGAAGGATGGTATTCCTCTTGATCCTCTCAAAGTTGAGGCTATTATTAATCTACCCCCCCCCTCTTTGTTGCATCAATTACAAAGTCTGCAAGGGAAAGCAAATTTCCTTCGTCGTTTTGTGCCTAACTATGTTGAGCTAGCTTCAGGTTTCACTTGATTTCTTAAGAAAGGAACTCTGTTTCGTTGGGATGAGACTGCCCAAAAGTCTTTTGATGACTTGAAAACCATTCTCATTAATGTTCCTTTGTTGCACCCTCTGAATTATCACCATGATTATTTCCTTTATCTAGCTGCAGCTTCTAGCACTATCACTATGGTTTTGGTACAAGACAATGACGAAGGTCATGAACATGTCATTTATTACCTTAGCCACAATGTCCTTGATGCTGAGACACGTTATGCTCATGTTGAGAAGTTGTCTTTGGCTGTTGTTCAGGCTGTTCAACGCTTTTGGTATTATATTTCCTTCGCGCTACAATCGTGATTTCCGACTACAACCCCATGACATATATTCTGACTCGTCAGTGGCTTGGGGGAAAATATTCCAAGTGGATTGTCATCCTCCAGGAATTCAATTTGATGTTCACTACTGCCAAATCAAAGAAATCACTTGTATTTTTTGAGTTAATTTTCTCCTTTCCCTCTACTTCTCTCCCTACTGGTGCTAATGAGCAGTTACCTGATGAGACTCTCTTTCTAATTAGCACTCTCAATCCTTGGTACGGTGATATCATCATGTATCTCCAAACTTCTACCTTCCAATCTTCGTTGTCCAAGGATGATCGTCGATGCATTTGGCATCAATCCCAACCTTACCGCATCATTGGGGATACTTTATACTGCATTGGTGTTGATTCAATTCTTTGTCGATGTTTAACTCTCCATGAGGCTGAAAGAGTCTTGAATGATTGCCACTCCAGTGCATGTGGTGGTCATCTGTCTGGCTATTCCACTGCTCAAAATATCCTCCATACTGGTTACTTCTGGCCCTCTATCTTTAAGGATTGCATTCTTGCTATCCGCAAAGGCCACCAATGCCAAATTTATCAGTGGAAAATGCGCACCCCACCCATTCTACTTCACCCCATTATTACCATTGGTCCCTTTGCCAAATTTTCCATTGATTTTATGACATGTAACCCTTGTTCGGTCAGGGAGCATGGTTATATTATCGTTGTCGTGGATTAATTCACCAAATGGGCTGAAGTGATGCCTACATATTCAGCTGCTGATAAAACGATGGTGCAATTTCTATTCAATCATGTGATTTCCAAGTTTGGAGTACCTCAAGCCATTTTCACTGACCATGGTTCCCATTTTCGTGATTACATGATGGCTGAGCTGACTTTGAAATTGGGCTTGCGTCATGATAGCTCAACTCCATATTACCCTCAGGCCAACGACCAAGTTGAAGAAGTGAACAAATTTTTAGTTACTATGCTTCAGTGCACCATTGGGATACACAAATCCAATTAGCATCTCATGCTCTTTTCAGGTCTGTGGGCCTATCGAACCTCGACTAAAGACGTGAGTGGATTCACACCTTTCCAACTCGTCTATGGTGTGGAAGTTGCACTACTAATTGAATGTGAAATTCCCTCACTCAAGTTGGTTTTCAAACTACTCCCTGAAACCTTGCCTCAAGAAGAGTGTCTCCTATATTTGGAACGACTGGATGAAACCCATCATCTCACTACTTTAGTCATTGAAGCTCAAAAAAAGCAAGTTAAATCCCATTTTAATCAGTCAGTCTCTCCTCGTGCTTTTTCTGAGGGTGTTTTTGGTCTTGTTGTATGGAAAAGCTAACAATAAGCTGGGGGTAGGTAAATTCGAACCCATGTGGCATAGTCCCTATATTGCCAAACGAGTATTACAAAAAGGGGCCTATGAGCTAATTGATTATGAGGGTAACCCTTTGAGTAAGCCCCGCAATGGGCTATACCTAAAAAAGTATCATGCGTGAGTCATCTCACATTGTTATTTATGTACATAAGTGTGTTATTCATTTTTGTTCATTTTGGTTTGGTGTGTTTTTTCAAACAGCTTTGCTGCTTATTATGTCTCCACTTGCTTTGCAGATGTCTGTGACTCCTTATGTCAGTTTCGCTAATGGTGCTTGCTATAGTACCTGGAATATATCATCCGTGGCATGGGATATTTATGCCCCTCATGGTGATTTGATTGATCTTCAAGGTATTTTTTTAGGTCAAACAACTAATAACATTGTTGAATATAGCGCAGTTATCGAACTCTTGTCAGAATCCATTTCTCTTGACATTCGAAAAATGGCTGTTAACCTTGATTCGCAACTTGTTGTTCTTTAGCTCAATGGGAAATATTCTGTCAGAAACCCTCATATATTGAGAATGTATTTGCGTATTCATCTATTGAAAAGAAATTTTGATTATATCACATATCATCACATTCCTAGGCATATGAATACATTAACAGATGCATTGGCTAATTATGTTTTAGACAGACATTTACGCAATATGTGAAAAAATATTGTACCATAATAAACAGGAAATATAGCATATATATGTATATATATATATATATATATATATGTATGTATGTATGTATGTATGTATGTATGTATGTATGTATGTATGTATGTATGTATGTATGTATGTATATATGTCAATAATGTTTGAGTGTGATACATCAACATCCAAAAAATAATATATTTGTTCTAAATACATCCGTGGCTCGCAGGCCTCAAAAACTATAAATGCTAAATTATGGGCTATTCTGTGTGGTGATCATGATAACATGTTACTGCTCGTACTACACAAGTCAGTAATCATCGAATCCTATCTAACACCCCCACTATGTGCTTCTGATAGCAGCGAGGAATGTCCTCGATCCGTGCATACTCTAGGATTCCTCTGGTCAAGCCCTCGAGATTTTGGGCATTCTCTTCTTCGTTGTCTACTCCTTCCTGATAAGGAGCGACCTCGAACTGTTGAGCCACGCGTCTAGCTATAGGGGACATCCCTAGTGCTCTTTCTGGTCCAACATCTGCAATTACACAGTCAAGATGTCACGAATACATATATGAAAAACAATAATAATAAAAAAAACCAAATTTTTTTTTCTTACCTCCATCATCAAAATCCTCTCCCTCTAGGAGTGGTATGTCAGGATCGCCATGGAAGTTAGTCTCGATGTATGGAAAATCCTCCACAATAATCAGCTCACACATCAACCACGCAAAGAAATCGGACTTGTATGACATGTGTTGGCCCCCTCCAGTCCTAGGCATCAACTCACCCCAATGGACCATCCGTGGATCTCGTGGCATCGGGGGGTTCACCTCCACTAGCTGATAGTGGAATAGTGGGATCCGTTCTAGGAAGAAAGTCACCAAAACAGAACCATATCCAAATTTCCTTAGGTTCCCTGCCTTGCATTTAGAAATTTACGTTTCATATTCACTTTCATGGCTTACGCCTAGTTAAACATAGTGGGCATCATGCAGTCTACTGCATACTGGAACTTAGATTTGTTGGACTCATGTAATGCTTGAGCCCCAGCTACTCTGTTAATGGTCAAGAGTAGCACCTTCAATATCAGATCATTTATGGTCATGATGTTGATCTTACCGCTTGTAGATTTCAGAGCTCCTGGGCAATGTTCTGTAAGGAGCATGTTTATACTCACCCCAATGGGCCTGCCTCCATACAATTGGACTGGTTCCCCTCTACGGGATAGTCCAGTAATGAAGTAAATGTCTAAAGTCTCTAGCTCCAGCTCTTGATCATGGATCACAAATACCTCTCGACCAATGTCCCATAGACTTGTCAGGTATTGTAGTAGCTCAGATTGAGCCCGTAGGCCCGGTGTAAGGAAGAACTTGACAAGCCCACAGTTCCTCAGTGCATCAAGGAAGTTTGGATCTTCCAATGCCAATGCATCTATTCTCTCATGCTCATGTTCTTTCCACTTGATCACCATATTTCCTGCTGTAATTTGCCTGCAAAAACCATGCAATCAACTTAAAATCAGTCCGTGAAGGAAAAATTTCCGATTTGAAGCAAAGAAATTGGGCGAAAAATGAAAATTTTTACTTCTCTGCGCTGATGCGACTATTTTTGAAACAGGTGCACTGACCGGTGTGAATGCCTGTGTTAAAAGCCCCCAATTGGCACGGTCCCATGCCTGGATCTGGCACTAATCGAGGGAAAATTTGTTTTTTCCAAAAGTCCCTTAAAAGCCCCAAAAAGATAGTTAAATGCATGAAAAATAGGCATCAATACAAAGAGAAGGGCCTCATCTCTTACCTACAATAGACGGTTTGTCGATTGGCCTCCTAGATCTGTCACAATCCGCTCCTGAAGATTTAGGGCACAAGTGGGTAAGAATTGCTCCAAATGAGGTCAAAGAGGTAAATGGTAAAAAATGTTTTACTTTTTCCTTTTTATAAACTTTTCATCATGTTTTAGGGTTTTAAAAGCATTTTTTTTTCTCCATTTTTAACTTAGAAATGAATAATACGTTTGCTTCTTGTGTAGTGATAGGTGATGGTTTGTTGATAGTGACGCAAAACTAGAGTCGTATTTAAGCTCTTTTCCCAACTCGTAAAAACTGAAATAAAAATATTGTTGATTATTTTTCCCTTTTTGAATCGTTAAAGAAAATTAAAATAGGGAGTCCGCTTTAAGCCCTTTTCTGACTCTCAAAACATGAAAAGATTACCGATTTCTTGTCGTTTTGACCTCGTAAATGGTTTCAAAGCGTTGTTTACCTAGTATATGTTTACCCCTTTTCGGGTTGGGATAAACTATTTATGAAAAAGGTACTCCTTAGCTGACATGGTAAAGAGGTTCTTTCGAGTATTGTTTTCTACCTTTTCATGCTCGAGAGACAACTTTATGAAAAGGGACCTTTTGGAGTTTTCTTTTCTGTGTCTTTTTCAAAATCTCTAAACATGAAAAAGATACCGAGTTTTTCGTTTTTCTAACTCGTTAAACTTTAAATGACATCAAATTTGTCACCATGACGAACATGAGATTCTCCTTCTTAGGTATCATTAATCTTACTAGGTTGGATCCATCTGAAGGATGGACTTACATTACAAGCATTTGCTATCCTCTTCAAGCTTGTGATAAAAAATAATTGGGGTACCTACCAGAAATGGCGGGGAAAAATGGGAAATTTTTACCAGTTATGTTGGCAGCTTATCACTCTTGAACATGAAACTCTTCTGCTTCATGTTGGGTTGGGATATCCCCACTTCATCATTTGACCTTCCTGGTTTTGGGCCGCCACATTTTGCCTTTACATTTTGATCTCTGCTATGTCATCATGAACTTTGATCCTATGGATCCAAAAGATGCCAAACTCCAGAGTCATGTCACTAATATGTTCAAGAGTTAATCCTTCTATAGTTTACACTCATTCCTAATTCTCTGTATCATTTCATAATTGTTGCATCCCTTGTCTTGTGTCGATGATGTGGAATACATCATGGCCCTCCTTCGACAAGGTCACTTCTTATCGACTTCAGCTCACTATTCAAGGAAGTTGGCCGAGATACTCCCTTCCAATACCTTAGATATTGCATGCCCTAATGGAAATTTCTTCACGCTCAATGACAAGTTCTCATCATTGTCTTTCGATCGAGTGACTTCACGAGTATTCGACTTCAGTTCCTTATTCACACTCCATCAATTGTGCTGCTAGTACCTTGAGATCCATTATCATTATTGGTGGTTTCTCTTGCACTTGTTAACAGTTCACATCATTGACTGGTAATCAAGCGATTTTCTAGCATGTTCGACGTCAACACATCTATTCGCGTGCTAGAATTTGTACTTTGATCGGGTCATGTTGGAGTCCAAGACCCTGGGCTCAAATTACATAAGTCCAGGTTGTAGAGAAATGTGATATGATCATCCTTACATACATGTCTTTTTCAGATGGATGGTTGTGACCATACCATGAGTATGTTATATGTGATCCTTCTCATTATTGGATGGTTGTGACCATATCTTTGGTTTGATATGATCCTTCTTACTAGATGGTTGCGCCTATAACTTGGATCCATTTACATGATCTTCTTCTGGATGGCTACGTCCATACCACGATTCATGTATCAAGAGATTTCAGTGATGTATATGTATCTATGCTTGCTTGCAATTTTTCCAACGGTGGTCTCCAGTTCCATGCATCTACTCATAAAGAATTTCACCCCCCACTCTTGTTCGGCCTTCATGCTTTACGGGGCATTTGTTACACAACATTTTTTCACTGTCCATGTACTCCCCATTCCTTGATCCTGGAGGACCTCTACAATGACCCTCATATGTTTCCCTACCATAAAAAACATGTCCCTACATCTCTCCTCATCTATAGAACAATTCCCTCTTACATCATTTCCCAAGAATATTCCTTCAGCTCAGTTTTCAAGATGGTGCTAGCACTCATTTTCTTCACTAAGCCGATTTGTAGAGCCTAACACTGGGCCTATCGCCAAACGGCGCTGGTCAGCCATTCATGACCTGCGCCGGCCTTATTTTGGCAAGTTTTTAAGAATGGAGTTGAAGCTTCCAGGTCTAGAAGCTTGGTGAACAGAAGTCTAGTAAATGATTGATCAAGATAGAGCTGAGAGAGACTGTTTGGGCTCCTTTCCCCTATTAAAATGGAACAAACCAAAAGGGATAAGGCCTCTCCCACCATAAGAGGATCCATTTCCCCTCTATCAAAGCTATATAAACTCCTCATTTTACAACCTCAGCTAGCTGAAAGGGTTGGAAATTATCTACAAATCTTGATAGCCATCTTGAGAACCTTAACCTTGTTCTTTGCGTGTGAAGGGAGAATAAGCTTATAGTGTTTGTTTTGGAGCAAAGGGAAAGAGGCCTTGAACTTCCATTATTTTGAAGGTGAATCATGAGATGCTTATAGTGGTGTTGGAACCTGTACATGCCAAAGGGAACCTGCAATGTCAAGGCTCCGGTTGTATTTCTCTTTGAAGTTTATATTAATACAACTAATGGTTTATTTACTATATCATGTGTAATATTTCATTTGATAGCTTAAAACTCCTTGACCTTTTAAGTAGATTGAATTTTATTTTATGCTGTCACATTTGTTGTTGTTTCTTGTATGTGTGTTTCAGGCAGTGTTGCACACATCGCGATTTAATCGCGATAAAATCGGAAAATCGCGATTTTTTCAAAATGACGATTCGAATCGCGATTTTTATCCAAAAAATCGGCGGAAATTTTTTTTAACGATTTTTATCGAAAAAATCGCGATTTTTAAGGAAAAAATCGCCGGGCACGGGGGCAGCGGGCGTTTTATATGGAAATTCGATTTTTATTTTATTCATTCAGCAGTCCGCCGCGGAGGAGAAGGAGGAGAAGGAGAAGAAGGGAGGGAGAGGGTTGCCGTCGCTTGTGGGAGCCGATTTTAGGAGGAATCCAAGCCAAGATCGCGAATTTGTCCATAAACCAGGTATGTAGATTAATTTTTTTTTGTTTTGGTTCTCTAAAAACTTTGTTTTTCATTGTTTTTAAAGAATTTTTGGAAATTTTTCATTGATTTGGGATGGGTTATTTGTTATGACTATGAGAACCAATTTTTGTTTTTTATTTTCTCATTTTCTTTAAACATTGTTTATTTTTTTTTATTTTTCATTGTTTTTTGGGTTTAGAAATTGGGATTTTGGAAATAATTAGCTTGTAATTTTGCAAATGCTAAATTGTAATTTGTATTTACTATTTACTATTATCATTTATGTAATCCTAAATTCCTATTTCCTAATCCTTATTTTTCCATAGGTTTGCAAATTCAAAATTCAAAAACAAACATGCCAAGGAAATTGGATCCTTTCTGGGAATATGGTGACCCTAAAACTCCGAATGATAGACAAAACTTGATTTGCAAGTTGTGTGGAAAGGAAATATTCGGGGGGGTGTACAGGTTGAAGTTCCACCTTGCACAAATCCCTGGACGTGATGTGGGGCCCTGTCTAAAGACAAATGCTGAAATTATCCAAAAAGCCATGAGAGCATTGGGAGAATTAGAGCACACTAGAGACGCCAAAGAAGAACTCAAAAGGCAACTAAGAAGGTCAGTTGAAGGAAGTGGGCCAAGTGGCACAGGTTCTACTGCAGCGTCAGTCAATCCGTTTGCTGCATCATCATATTTTGTTCCTCGAACCACACCTGGTTCACAACCAACTATCGGTTCAATGATGAAAAGAACTGAAAAAGAAAAAGCTGACAAGTTGATGACAAAATTTCTCCTCTGGAGTGATATTCCTTTCAGCATTATAAGGAATAATCCATTTTTCCAACCTACTCTTGATGCTGTTGCCAGTGTTGGCCCGGGGTACAAACTCCCTTCTCTTCATGATTTCAGAGGCCGGCTTCTTCAAGATGAAAAGCGTGACTGCACCCAAAGATTGGAGGATTTTAGGGCATCATGGGCACAAACAGGATGCACTGTTATGTCAGATGGTTGGACTGACCAAAAGGGGAGAACCCTTATAAACTTCTTGGTTAGTTGTCCCTTGGGGACTATGTTTATCAAATCTGTTGATGCAACTCATCAAATCAAAGATGCAAAAAATTTATGTGATTTGCTGGATGTGTTTATTTTGGAGGTGGGTGCAGAAAATGTTGTCCAAGTCATAACGGACAACGCTGCAAATTATGTTGCTGCTGGTAGATTGCTTATGGACAGGCATCCTACTTTATTTTGGACACCTTGTGCTGCCCATTGTATTGATTTGATGTTAGAGGACATAGGGAAAATTCCCTTTGTCAAAGAGGCTGTTGACTCATCAAAAACCATCACAAAATTTATTTACAATCACACATCTGTGCTTAGCTTGATGAGAAAATGCACCAACAACAAAGAGTTGGTGCGCCCCGCCATTACACGGTTTGCGACGAGTTTCATATCTCTTCAATCCCTCTTGAATTCTATGTGGGATTTGAAGAGAATGTTTGTTTCAGAGGAGTGGCGTTCTTCGCCAATGAGCCGCAAACCAGAAGGAGAGGCCGTCTGCAGACTTGTTTCATACCAAGAAGACTTCTGGGCGGGAGTGCAGGAGGTGTGCGCTGTCACAGAACCTTTGGTAAAGGTTCTTCGGTTGGTAGATGGTGAGAAGCCCGCAATGGGCTATTTGTATGAAGCCATGGATAGGGCCAAAGAAGCCATTCGGTCCTACTATGATGACAAGGGAGATGATGGGTTCCAGAGACAACTCCTTCTATGGAAGGTCATTGATGAGCGATGGAACAACACACTCCATCGTCCCATTCATGCTGCTGGCCTTTTCCTGAACCCTGCATTTTCTTATGCATGTGGGTTTAATTTTGATGTTGAGGTCGTGGAAGGATTATTAACCTGTGTCCAGAAGATGGTGAAAACTCCAGAAGAACGTATGGAGGTCTCTAGACAAATTGAGCAATATAAGTTGTCAGGTGGCACATTTGGCTTTGAGATGGCTATCAATGATAGGACGGTTAAAATCCCAGGTATTTTTTAGTTTGTAGTATGTACTTTGTAACTTTGTTTCAAATTTCATTGTTTCTTCAAATTCCATTTTTTTCTTATGTTTATTTAAAATTTTCTTTGTAATTTTGTTGTAGACGCATGGTGGAAGATGTATGGTGGCAGAGTACCCCTTTTGCAAAATCTTGCCGTGCGCATCCTCAGCCAAACATGCAGCTCCTCGGGATGTGAGCGCAATTGGAGTGTATTTGAAAAAATACACAACAAGAAGCGCAATAGGTTAACACTTAAACATTTAAAATATTGCAAATTTCCAAATAAATTTTTGAATTCATTAAAGTTTTAAACAATATTTTTTTTATAATATTAATTATTAATTTATTATTTCATGAACTTTGTACAGGTTGGAGTCCCATAGACTTAATGACATGGTCTATGTCTACTACAATCTTCGATTGTGGGTGAAACAACTAGAGAAGACACCTGATACGGAAGCCATCTCATTGGATGGGATTGACACCACTGCTGAATGGAGGGTTGAGACCGAGAGGCCTCTCATGGATCCCACTGAGGATTGGTTAGTGCAGGATGAGGGGGAGGAGGAGGGGGAGGAGGAGGAGGAGGAGGAGGAGGAGGAGGAGGAGCAGGAGCAGGAGGAGGAGGAGTTGGAGGAGCAGGAGGAGGAGGTGACACCGCCTACCCGGGCTACCCGGGCTACCACTACCACCAGTAGAGGACGTGGTCTCCGTCCACCTCAGCCTCTTGTAGCTGCTACTACTAGTTCTTCAGCTTCTAGAGCACGTCAGACTCCACTGCCATTTCCACCACCACAGGCACCAGCTTCTACATCTAGAGGGAAAGAGAAAGCTGTGCCATATTCTCGCAAGAGGGGCAGAGGAAATCAATAGGATTAGACTTTCATTTTATTGTATATGACATTATGACATGATGAGATACATTATCATATTTTTTGTTGATATTTTGAGGCTGAGTTGGACTTGGGACTCAGGACTTACTATTCAGGACATGATTCAATGTTATGTGTGATTTTAGTGCTAGAAATGATATTGAACATCTTATATATTAGTTTTTTTATCATATTTATGTGTCAATGTATTTATTTTATGTTGTAGATGGTTTAGATATTAAAAAAATTGAAAAAAAATGAAAAAAAATGAATATTTTTGTGCCAAACGATTTTTTCCGATTTTTTCCCGATTTTTTCCCGATTTTAACGATTTTTCCGATTTTTTCCCGGCGCCGATTAAATCCCGATCGCGATGTGTGCAACATTGGTTTCAGGTATTTAAACAAAAGGAACAAAAGGAAGTTGGAGCAAGGAAGCAAGAGCACCATCAAATGGATTAGCGTTATAAGAGGTAGGCCCTCTTATTCAATTCTGATCTAAGGAAATTTACGTTAGATTGTCTTGTTTGCGGCTAGACCCACTCTCTTGGGCTAGAGGGATCATCTCTGTCCATAAAGAGGATACTCCTACTCCACAATTACCTCAAAAAATCCCCTCGTGAAGATTAAGGTGATTAGATGCAGAGCTTCCTCACCAACAATTGATTGTAGTGAGCAACCATCCAACCCTAGTGGGGTGAAATCCCTATATTGCACTCTCATATTTGTGGTCGTTCTTCTCTATATAACCTTCTCAGCATGGAAAATAATTGAAATAATCAATTTTAAAGTCGTGAATTTGGATAATGGCTTGAAGGTTGGGCAGCTCCATCCTCCCCTTTGACAACCAAAAGAATCTATGCAATATTTCCACTCCCTCACCCAATTTTGACTTGTTGAATATAGACATAGACTTACAGGGAAACATGTATAACATGTCTACAACCTACTCCAAACCCGTGTGCCTCGCCATTTCTCAAAACCAGGAAGACCTCTCTGGAAATGATACAAGAGTTGATCCATAAGGTTTAAATAAATGTCGCACAAATTCTGCATGGGAGGGGGGGGGGGGGTATGCCACACCGCCCCCCTTTTTAATTCTCATGGAAATCGGTGGGGTGGTGGGCACCTCCTTGAGAACCCTTTCACATTGTTCATCCACCCCCATCGAGGTATGATGGTAAATATTTTAAATACTTATGAATTATATTTAAGGATTTTAATTTTGGATGGTGTTCTGGCAAAGCTTAAGAATAAAAAATAACTATACAAATATTTTAAAGTCATGCATGAATATCGCAACCATATCCAAAAACTATGGGATAAAATATGTGAGGCAGTTATCCACATGTCATTATATTGTGAAAAAGTTGCAATAAGACCTTCAAGTTATGGTCCAATTAAATATTTGAAAAATAGTTTTTTAATAATATTGAAAAATAGATATATTCTTTATCAAGGCTAAACAATATAAATTGCATTGGTAAACATTAAACTAATAGTGTTCATTGGGAAATTCAATTGCTAGAGTCTTGCCTTGGTAGGAACTAGTAAGGCCAATGTTCGTCATGTGACAAAATGTACTCATGTCATCAAATATGGAATTGGGATTTGAGAAAATATCCATTATAGATATAGACAGTTGTGCAATCTGTAAATCAAACCTAATTTATTTTCTTAAAGCATAGATAAATATTTTAAATAGTTATGCAAACTAATAACAATGTGTGTTTGGAAAGATAAACTATATGTAGCCTACAACTAAGTAATATTTATAACATAACAAATGTATTGAAAACTTGTTTACCTGCCAAATGTATTGCAGAGCAATTTGTTTGCCATGTCAAACTTTCGATTTCCTTTATTTTTCATTTTCATTTTGTTGTACTTTACACTTATACCATAGTTATAATACTCAATATCAATCTAATGGTTTTCTCTTGTTTCATTTACATTACATTTTAACTAAAAAAATATTCATAATTATCATATCTTAAATTTTTTAATAAAAATGATTAAAATCAAATCAATTATATATGTATTCCATAAATTATAAAATTAAATCAATTATCATTGTCTATTTTAGAATAGGCTTTCTAGAATTTAAGTTTAATTATCAATAGTAATAGATGGATGGTGCCTTTATAGAATATCCACAAAATATTTATGCTGATAGGCATTTCTATTTTGGAATATGGATTTTATTTACTTATTGATAAATAAATTTAAATTCCAGAAACCCTAATCCAAAATTGGTTCATAAGGTGGTTCTCCATTTTTGTTTCCCTCTATTTTTAAATAAGTCTCGGAATTTTCACTTGAAATATTTTTGCATTTATCTATTCTTCTTTTTGTTGCTTCATAATTGAATCTTCTCCTTTAAAGCTCCACTTCCTTCTCCAAGTTTTTAACCTCCTTGTTGTGTCCCTATAATACTAGTGATTACCCCATTACTATTGTAGTTATACCCTTTATTAATATTGTTGCGCCCCTATTGCCCCCATATTGTTATTACTGTGCCCCATAGAATCCCTCTATTGTTATTTTTGTGGCTTTATATTATTATTATTAGGTTGGCTGGATTATATTGTGACTCCTTAGACTCCTATATATAGAAAGGAGGTTTTGTCATTTGAATCATCGAAGAATTGTTCATTTATGTAATGTAAAGGAGGTTTCCCCCTCGAAGAGGCTGAATTCTAAGGCGTTGATCTATCTTTTCTATCTTTTCTTGAGCTGGTTTCATAACATTTGGTATCAGAGCTTTGGATTCTAGGGTTTCGCTGCTCCAAACAGGTCATCGTGGCATTTTCGCTATAACTTTTTTCTGCGATGTTTCAGAAGTTGCAAAAAAAACCCATTTGAGAAGAAATTGCGTTGAACCTCGAGTCTGAATTTCAGAGCTTTTTGCGCTATATTTGTGGAGATATGATCTGAGGAAGTTGGTCTTTTTGCAGACTCCTGAATTACATTCCAAACAGGTGACCTGGGGAAAATCGTCATAACTTTCTCTCTGGGGATCGGATTGAAATTTCGTAAGAAGGTACAGAAAGAGGACGGACTGTAGTTTCTTGTATGCATTTTTCAGATCCAAAGGTTGAAACAGTGACTCGTGGCACGTCATACAAGTTTGCTCTACTGAACTAGTCTATAATCAAGTCACTGTGGGAGATTTCGCATAACTCTTCCTTGGAGAATCCAATTTGGGTCAGACTTGTGGCATTGGAAAGAGGACAAAGAGGGCTACTACAGGTCACAAATTCAAAACTAGATGATCGAAAAGTACAGAGATACATCAGAGGCAATATCAAGCTCCTACAAAGTGAAAAAAGGTGTGTAGATTTTCTTCAATTTTTGCTTAAGATCGGTTTGAAAATTATTTTGAAGGAATTATTATCGGTAACTGATGCCTCGAGGAAAGAAAATGCAAACACCTAGTAAGGAACCTGAAAGCTCTAGCATGACTCATGAAGAAGAGGAAGAAATGCTACATGATATATCAAAA
Source organism: Pinus tabuliformis (assembly GCA_031772625.1). Classification (NCBI taxonomy): domain Eukaryota; kingdom Viridiplantae; phylum Streptophyta; class Pinopsida; order Pinales; family Pinaceae; genus Pinus; species Pinus tabuliformis. Next base: position 994,336,648 of record CM062805.1, read on the forward strand.
TTACAAGAACAAGTGCAACAAATGTCACGCTCACAAAAGCTAACAGAAGCTAAGATAAATGGCATGGAATCTAAGATAAATGGCGTGGAAGCTAAGATGGATGATTGGAAGACAGATTTGAAGACAGACATGGAAGAATTGAAGATAGATATGAACACAAACTTGAAGACAGGCATGACAGATATGAAGACAGATTTGACAAATTTTCTACAAGAAATACTTACTAATGGTGAAAAGGTAGTAAAGGAAACTCATGATGAAACAAAAGAAATGTTAATCATGATTCATAGACTCTAATGTTGGATCGAAGACTCACCATATTCCAAAAATCGATATGAGGAAGTTTGATGGCAAGGATCCCGCCACATGGATATTACAGATGGAGCAATTCTTCGATCTCAATAATGTGCAAAACACACAAAAGGTACGTATGGCAACTTTATATTTGGAACCAAATCAGTTTGTATGGTATCAATGGCTTTGCTCTCGTAAACAATTTATCACTTGGGCAATTTTTACGGAAGAATTGATAGCACATTATGAGGATACAAAAAGCAACACTTTTTTTAGCCAATTGATAAGTCTCAAACAAAAGGGTTCAATAATGGAGCACATTGAGGAGTTCCAAAAATTGAACATAAGGGTAAAAGATATTCCAGAGGAGCATAGGATTGATGTGTTCATAGGGTCTTTAAAGGATAATATCCAACATGATGTTCGCCTTTGGGAACCTGATTCATTAGAGAAGGCATTCAGGTTAGCAAGAAAAATGGAAAGCAAAATTATGGCAACCAGGAAGCATACCACTCACAACTATAAAGATGGAAGTGTTGTTGCCCCTAGTCTTCCACAACCTATAAGGTTGACACCACAACAATTGGAAGAAAAAAGAGCAAAAGGGCTTTGTTACAGTTGTGATAGCAAATACACTAAAGGTCATAAGTGTGCTGAGAAGAAATTATTCTACATAGATTGTGAAGAGGAAGAAGAAAAGGAGCAAGAAAGGTCAAAAGAAGAGGATATACTCCAGGAACAAAGCCTAGATGAAGAACAAATAAATCCGACCATATCTTGTAATGCATTGGCGGGAATTACCACTCCTCAAACCATCAAGATAGAAGGACAAATCAAGAAGAAAAAGGTAATAGTGTTGATTGATTCAGGAAGCACCCACAATTTTATTCATTGTAGGGTAGCAAAAGAATTGAATTGCTTCCTATATCCAGCACCAGAGTGTCAAGTGATGATTGCAAATGGAGGAACAATAAATTGCTCTGGAAAGTGCCATAATATCAAGCTATCCATGGGAGAATATGTATTGACTAGCCCAATGCTTTCCATTCCAATGGGAGGTGTGATGTTGTACTAGGAGTCCAATGGCTACAATCCTTGGGTACAATAGCTTTTAATTTTCAAGAACTTTTCATCAAATTTTCTACGGAAGGAAAGGAAGTTGAATTAAGGGGTATTGCAGGGAAACCAGGAAAGATAATCAGCTCTAATGGTATGACAAAGCTTCTAAAAAAGGAGCAAAGAGGTGTAATTGCACAATTATGTTCGCTAGATGTTTCCACATTGGAATCATCTATTTCTCCAGATCTCCAAAAAGTCCTGGACAATCATTCCAAGGTATTTGAGACTCCCAAAGGTCTCCCACCTATGCGTGATCATGATCATGCTATTCATCTGATTCCAGGAAGTGTTCCTCCAAACATCAGGCCGTACAGATATCCCTATGTCCAAAAGAGTGAAATTGAACGTATGGTTGCAGAAATGCTAGAGGCTGGTATAATTCAACCGAGTCAAAGTTCTTTCTCTGCTCCAGTAGTATTGGTGCACAAGAAGGATGGATCATGGCGCATGTGTCCGGATTATAGGGAGCTCAACAAGCTCACTATTAAAGATAAGTTCCCCATTCCTGTCATTGATGAATTACTGGATGAATTGCATGGATCAATTTACTTCACCAAGTTGGATCTTCGTTCAGGATATCATCAAATCAGAATGAAGATTGAAGACATTCCAAAAACAGCATTTAGAACTCATGAGGGTCATTATGAATTTTTGGTCATGCCTTTTGGCCTTACCAATGCACCTTCAACATTTCAAGGTTTGATGAATTCAATTTTCAAACCATTCCTTAGAAAATTTGTGTTAGTATTTTTTGATGATATACTAATCTACAAGTCTTGGAAGGATCATGTTGAACATGTTGACAGGGTGCTACAACTATTGGAGGAGAAACAATTATATGCAAAAAGATCCAAATGTTTCTTTGGAGTCCAGGAGGTGGAATATTTGGGTCATATTGTATCTCATGAAGGAGTTAAGGTAGACCCTAGCAAAATTAAAGCCATTAAGGAATGGAAAATCCCCACATCCATAAAGCATCTGCGAGGATTTCTTGGGTTGACAGGGTATTATCGCAAGTTTGTTAAGAATTATGGGAGAATAGCAGCACCTCTAACAACATTATTGAAGAAAGATGCATTTTCATGGACTCCGGAAGCAACAAAGGCCTTTGAACATCTTAAAGAGGCAATGTGCCAAGCACCGGTCTTAGCTACGCCAAACTTCACAAAAACCTTTATTGACCCATTGCTTTTGAAAGTCGTCCAATCAAGGGAAAGTTTTTAAGCAAAGCTATTTATGAGAAGGAAATGTTGGCAATACTCCATGCACTTAAGAAATGGCGACCCTACCTAATGGGAAGACACTTCAAGGTAAAAACGGATCATGATAGCCTTAAATACTTTTTAGAACAAAGATTATCCTCTGAAGAGCAACAAAAGTGGGTCACAAAGATGTTGGGTTATGACTTTGAAATCATCTACAAAAAAGGGAAGCAAAATGTGGTGGCAGATGCACTCTCAAGAAAGGATGAGGATGTGGAAGCATTGTTGTGCGCCATTTCTATTATCCAACCAGATTGGATAAACGAAGCAAGGGAGGAATGGAAGAATGACGAAGAAGTGTGGGCACTTATTCGAAAGCTACAACAAGATTCCAGTACGTCTGATACATTTAGCTGGCAAAATGATTCGTTATGGTACAAAGATCGCTTATACCTCTGTAAGAATTCCCAGCTAAAACAAAAGATTCTTATGGAATTGCACACTTCTCCCTTAGGAGGGCACTCAGGATTTTTAAAAACTTACCACAGGGTTAAGAAGGAATTTTTTTGGGATGGCCTTAAATCAGATATTCAAAAGTTTGTGGCGGAATGTTTGGTTTGCCAAAAAAATAAAGTTGAAACAATTAAGACACCGGGTCTATTACAACCTTTATCCATTCCAAGCCAACGTTGGGAGGAGGTTTCAATGGATTTTATCACAGGTTTACCCAAGTCTGAGGGAAAGAGTGTCATCATGGTGGTAGTTGACAGACTTACCAAGTATGCACACTTTTGTGCATTATCACATCCATTTAAAGCCAGTACAGTTTCTACTGCATTTATGGAAACAATTCAAAAGCTACATGGAAACCCAAAGATTATTGTAAGTGACAGAGATCCCATTTTCACTGGAAATTTTTGGACAGAATTATTTTCTTGTCTTGGTACTCAGTTAGCTCATAGCTCATCTTATCATCCTCAATCTGATGGGCAAACTGAGATAGTAAACAAATGTTTGGAAGGATATCTTCGTTGCTTTGTATCTGATAAACAGACACAATGGGTCAAATGGTTGCCTCTGGCTGAATGGTGGTATAACACTTCCTTCCATACAGCAACAAAAATGACCCCATTTATGGCACTTTATGGGTATCAACCACCATCCATCACATCATATTTAAGAGAAAATTCTAAGGTTCAGGCAGTGGAACATCACATCGAACATCAACAACAAGTCCTCCAACTCTTAAAGGATAACCTCGTGTTGGCACAGAATAGAATGAAACAACAGGCAGATCAACATCGCAGTGAAAGAAGTTTTGATGTAGGTGATTGGGTATTCCTACGGCTACAACCATATAAGCAAATGTCCCTCAAGCAAGCTAAGAAGGATAATAAATTATCACCAAAGTATTATGGTCCGTACAAGGTGTTGCAAAAGATTGGTACTATGGCATACAAATTGGAGCTTCCTGCAGCTTCTCGATTGCACCCAGTTTTCCATGTTTCATGTTTAAAGAAGGTTATAGGCGACAAGCTCCCAGTTCAAACAATATTGCCAGAACTTGACGAGGAAGGAAAAATTATATTGGAACTGGAAGCAGTCATAGAAACAAGAACTCGACAGCTACGAAATCGATCAATTTCAGAGTATCTTATCAAGTGGAAGAACTTATCCGCTGAAGATTCCACATGGGAGGATGAGAATTTTATGCAGAAGTATCCAGAACTACTCAAGCGTTGAGGACAACACTTTTTTGAAGGAGAGGGGCATGTTGGGTCCCTATAATACTAGTGATTACCCCATTACTATTGTAGTTATACCCCTTATTAATATTGTTGTGCCCCTATTGCCCCCATATTGTTATTACTGTGCCCCATAGAATCCCTCTATTGTTATTTTTGTGGCTTTATATTATTATTATTAGGTCAGCTGGATTATATTGTGACTCCTTAGACTCCTATATATAGAAAGGAGGTTTTATCATTTGAATCATCGAAGAATTGTTCATTTATGTAATGTAAAGGAGGTTGCCCCCTCGAAGAGGTTGAATTATAAGGCGTTGATCTATCTTTTCTATCTTTTCTTGAGCTGGTTTCATAACACTCCTCCTCTCTTTTTACAAGTACCTCATTTAAAAGTTGCAAAGCTTCTTGATCATACTTTGTTGGTTCCTCCATCATCCTTTGGTACTGCAATGCCTCCATTTTCATTTGTGCTTTCTCCTCCTGTGGACGTGTGATCATGGCCATAGCCTAGTTTATAACAACTACAGAAGAGCTACACTTTTCCTCTAATTTTATGTACAAATTATTTAGAGAGTTATTCTCTAGCTCAGGTTATCGTTTCAAATAATCAACTACACTTTCACCCCCAATTTCACTTAGAATTCTCCCTTCCAAAGAATCAAAACCATAATCATTTCTCTCAACTAACAACCTCTTCTGTAGGATATGAAAACCTTCTATGAAACTTGGTGTTCCAAGAGTTATATAACTTGGAAATAACACTTGTAATAGAAAATAAGCTGGTTTGATTTGTTGGTTTGTTGGAATTAGTTGAGATATTGTCTCAACAACTGGTTTCATGTTTAGAAAACATTGGATCTAAATCCTCTTATAGAAGTGTGATGTACTAAGTTTTTGATGAGTGAATAAAAATATATTTTATGCTTTGTGTGTAAATACTTCCAAATTGGTATCAGAGCAAGGGTTTAGAGGGCTCCTGTTGGAGATTCTTAGCTGTTCATTGTTAGTGTAACTTCTGTCATCCACAGGTCTCTGGCGCTTTTGCATTTTCGCACAGGAAACCTCTCCAACATGCGGTCCATGGTGTAAAATGAACTCTGCCTCCCGTCCTCGGTCATGGTAAACCGGTGCTCCCTCACCCTGGTGAATGTCACCTTGTTTTTACAGTTCGTTTTCTTTTTTTTCTTTTTTCTTTTTCACAGATCTGATTCTTATTCCGTTTTCTTTGAATGACCCCTTTGTCTCAGGTGCGGAGTCTCGGTGCCGTGGCCAGCGCTCGATGGAGGACCAGCTCGGTCTTCCTTACTCACTCCACGTTCCGGGTAAGAGACGTTTATTCCCGTGGGTTAAAATTTAGGAAGAGACCCTGGGTAACGGACTGAGTCGTGTCCTTCTTGGTAGGCTATCTGAGCTGTGCTTGAGCATGGGAGTCTATCACTGTTTCGTGGGTTTTCCTTCAATGTGGAAAATTAAACGGCTTCCCAACCTCTGTTACTTTGTAAATTATTTGGGTTCTGTGCCAAGAAGATCAGGCGAAAACCCTAGTTGGGTTGCGCTTAATACCTGTCCATTACTGTATAAATTGTTTCAGAGCCGAGGGTTACACCCTACGGCGAATAATTGTATAAAGTTTTAGTTATTACTGTTAATTGAACTTTGGCTGGATAATGAATTGTGTGCTTCTCCATAGAATCGTTTTACGGTTCAATATTCTTTTTAAAGATTGCTGGTTTACCATGGACAGATTCTCGCCTGAGTTTGAAGTTTTCATTATTTGCTGTGTACACTGGATACGCTTATCTCTTCAGAGGATTTTCCTGTAAATTTCAATTAAGAGAAAAATATCTCTATGGTTTTGTTTACTGTTATTATTTTCTGTTTGAGGAATATGGGTTGTCGGCTTCGACTTCGGAAGCCCTCGCTGGCTACCCTATCATATTCACACAGGTTACGGCCGTTTTCTTTTTTTACAGGCTCGTTCCTTGATTTTTGGAATGTCTGTTATCGTTAAATTATGTTTATGATGTGGGCGCTAACCTTCCTTTGTTTTTCAAGTACTGGAGTGTTTTCGTTACCGTATTATTCATTCTTAAACTACATTGTTAAGATGGAGATCCTGCGATCTTCGATTGGTTGTTTAGTCTAGAGAGTTCACGCATTGACTCATTTTTTGACCTGTTACAGTTTTCTTTATTTTCTTTAGTAGCGTTCTTGGAATCTTTGTATGCAAATATATATATATATATATATATATATATATATATATATATATATATATATATATATATATATATATATTGTTTCAATTTATCTGCGTAGGCTGAAATAAATATACACAGTATTTTGTTTTCCATTTAACTGTCACTTATGCTACAGGAATTGTTCCAGTATGGAAATCTATGATCTTTAATTAAATCTAGTTTAATCTTTTCTTTCTTCTGTCAGTCGCACAGAAATTCATTCTTAAATGTCATCAATGTGTTTACATTTTCCATCTCTACCATTGCCTGCATAATTACAGAAATTCTTCCAATGCCATACACAGTTCTAGGCCTGTCATAGACCCTAATTAATTTCACAGTATACATAAACCCTTAATAACTATTAAGTTTCTCAGTTAATCCATACCTGAACAGAGGCAAACCTCTCTATTGCGCTTGTCAACCTCCCGACCTTAGGAAGATCCTCCTCGATCTTCCACCCCCAAGCACTTCTGCAGATCTTCACTGTCTGCAAACTCTCTGGCTATACCAGAGTCACGCTATCTGGTCCTTACCAGACGTAGCGGTTTAGGAAGCTTCCGCCTTCCAGACACATGCCATCTGATCTTTACCAGACATAGCATTTTTTTCCAAAAGAGCAACTCTCTTTTCTTTTTCCTCCGCTATCTGGTCTCTACCAGACTTAGCATAACTTTCCCCCTTTTCCTATGGGGTCTCAACCTTCTCATGAAGGTAGTTAGGTTTTCTTTTTCCAACCACCTCAATAGCTACTAACAACAATTAATCAACATAATTAATTAAACAGTAGTAGCAATAATTAATCAACATAATTAATTAACAGCAGTAGCAACATAGTTATTTTAATTTCACCAAACATAACCTTAGTCAACAGTTAAATTTTACTGCCTTACTTAAAACATTATCGATTTACTAGGGGCGTTACATCTCCCCCTCCTGAAGTTCAACATCGTCCCGATGTTGTTCACCCAGAAACAATTCGGGATAGGCTTCTTTCATGCTCTGCTCATCTTCCCAGGTGGCCTCATCTGGCCCAAAGTGCTGCCATTGCACTTTAACCTGGGTGATGACTCTTTTCCGCAGCTCGACCCTTCTCCGATCTAGTATGTTCACTGGCTCGACCAGGAATTCTCCTTCCGGTTCCACCTGAAACACATAATATTCAGATTAGCAGTTTCTTAACAATCCATCTTTGGTTTATGTTTGTCTTACAACATCTTCTTACCTGAATGTCCTGCCAACTTATTATGTGTCTAGGGTCATAAACATATTTCTTTAAAATGGACACATGGAAGACATTATGGACTCGGATGTGGCTAGGTAGGGCTAGCTGATAAGCTACCAGCACCACTCGTGCTAAAATCTAGAAGGGCCCACAAAAGCGGGGTGCCAATTTGGCACAACCATTCCATTGTAGAGTACTTCTCCTTGCCCGAATTCTGACATATACATGTTCACCCACTTGGTACTCCCTAAAGGTCCTTTTCCGATCTGCAAAACGTTTTTGTTTGTCCTGAGCTACTTTTAAATTAGCCCGCACTCTCTTAACCATTGCTTCCATCTCTTTTAACATTTCAGGACCCAGCATGAGTCTGTCTTCTGGTCCACCCCAGCTAGATGGCGTGCGGCATTTTCGGCCGTAAAGTACTTCGAATGGGCTCATCTGCAAGGATGCATGATATCCATTGTTATAGGCAAACTCCACAAGATGTAAATACTCTTCCCATCGAGTGGGTTGTTGCATCACATATGACCTCAGCATGTCCTCCACCACTTGATTCACCCGCTCAGTCTGTCCGTCAGTCTGCGGATGATATGCAGTGCTAAAATTCAATTGAGTTCCCAGACCTTCAAACAAGGTCTTCCAAAAGGCTGATGTGAATTTAACATCGCGATCGGATATTATAGTTTTTGGCAGCCCATGGAGCTTAAATATGTTCTGCATAAAAACATTTGCAATTTGTGCTGCACGATACGTAGATTGAACTGGTATGAAGTGGGCTGACTTACTGAGTTTGTCCACTACAACCATAATAGAGTCATTATTCCTCTTGGACTTCGGTAACCCTGTAATAAAGTCCATGGTGATAATCTCCCACTTCCATTCTGGTATAGGTAATGGCTGTAGCAAACCCGCAGGGTGTTGATGTTCAGCCTTAACCTGTTGACATTCTATGCATCGTGCCAGATATTCTATTACATCTCTTTTCATGCCTGGCCAGTGATATTCCCTCCGAAGCGAAGTGATTAACTTTTGATAACCCGGGTGTCCCGCATAAGGACTTTTATGATATTCATCCAGAATCTTTTCCTTAATATCGCCCTGATTGGGCACATATATCCTTTTCTTGTAGCATAAAATGCCTGCTGCGTCCAATTCATAACCTTGTTGCATTATGTGGATGTTTAAGTTCTGCACTAGTTGTTTCTTTTGCTCGTAGATTTGATCTTGTTCAGCAGCCTTTTTAATTTCTTTGCTAAGGGTAGACCGTCCTTCACTAAGGCCAATTTCATAGAGACAATGCACCTTTCGGCTTAGAGCATCCGCCACCCAGTTTTCTTTTCCTTTTAGGTGTTTGATTTCAAAATCAAAACCGCCCAAAAAGTCCACCCACCTAGCTTGCCTAGCGTTTAAAGTTGGTTGACTAAAGTAGCTAGTTAAGCTGTGGTGATCTGTCATCAATAAAAATTTTCTTCCCACCAAATAATGGCGCCACATTTTTAGTGCATGTACTACAGCAGTTAGTTCCAGATCATAGGCAGAATACTTCTGCTCATGTTCTTTCAATTTTCTGGATTCGTACGCGATCACTTTCCCTTCTTGCATCAGCACCCCACCTACACCCTCTTTGCTTGCATCTGTGTAGACTACGTAATCTTTTTCTGGGTCTGCAATACTCAGCACAGGTGCAGTGGTGAGCAGATATTTGAGCTGTTCAAAGCTCCGTTGACACTCCGCTGTCCACTTAAATATTTTTCCTTTCTTCTGCAAGGAGGTGATAGGGTATGCAACCCTGGAAAAACCTTCCACGAACCGCCTATAATATCCAGCCAGCCCCATGAAAGATCTGATATCTGCCACGTCCTTTGGTGTTGGCCATTCCATTATGGTTTTAATCTTTTCAGGGTCCACAACAATGCCTTCCTTGGTGATGATATGCCCCAAATACTGGATCTGCTCTTTATAAAAGTCGCATTTGCTAAATTTACCATATAGCTGATGTTCCCGTAGTGTCTGTAACACGAGTCTGAGGTGCTCCTCATGCTCTTTAATATTCTGGGAGTATATAAGTATATCATCAATAAAAATTAATACGAATTTGTCCAAGTACTGATGAAATACACTATTCATCAGGCACATAAATGTCGCAGGTGCATTGGTCAACCCGAAAGGCAGTACCACAAACTCATAATGCCCATAACGGGTTCGAAAGGTTGTTTTGGCTATGTCCTCCTCCTTAATTCTGATTTGATGATAACCAGACCTCAAATCGATCTTTGAAAATATTGTCGCCCCTTTCACTTGATCAAACAGTTCATCGATGCGGGGTAGTGGATATTTATTTTTAACTGTCAATTTGTTCAGCTGTCTATAATCTATGCACATACGAAGGGTTCCATCCTTTTTCCTAACAAATAGTACATGGGCTCCCCAAGGGGATACGCTGGGACGGATATACTTCTTGTCCAACAGCTCTTGCAGCTGCATTTTTAATTCTGTTAATTCTGGCACACTCATCCGGTATGGTGCTCGGGACACTGGGGCTGCACCGGGTATCAATTCTATGGTAAAATCTAAATCTCTTTTGGGCGGCAGCCCTGGTACTTCTTCGGGAAATACATCTGTAAATTCTCGCACTACTGGTATGCTTCCCATAGCAGCAATTTTATCTTCAGATTTGGCATAACCTACTTGAACTGCATATATTTGACATTTTTTCCTGATGCTTTTAGCTAGCTGTGAGGCAGTAATTGGCCGGATCTGCACTGGTTTCAGGATACCCTGAATTTCGTGTTCATTTCCCAATTCGTCCCGATAAGAAATTGTTTTTGTCTTGTAGTTTATTATGGACCACCGCCTTTCCAGCCAATCCATCCCGATCAGCACATCATACGAACTGAGAGGGAGTACATTCAATTCTATCATCACTGTCTGACCGGCTATCCTCAATGGGCAGTTGCTGACCTTAGCCAGCACTCGTCTTTTTGCCCCGGTTGCAAGCTGTACTAACCATGGATTCTTAAACTTAATGGATTGCAAATTACAATTTTCCACAACTTTGGGACTAACATAGCTTAATGTAGCTCCTGGGTCTACTAAAATGGAAATAGTTCGATCAAAAATCTTACCTTCAAATTCTACCATCGTTGGCTGGTAATCATCTTGACGATCCTCGAGGGCAGCATTTATTCTGGGTATGGACCGAGCCACGTCTCCCACTGTGGAGGCTTCATAAACCTGGGACACCTGATCACTTTCCTTTTGGTGAGGGCAATTTTTAATATAGTGTGGCCCGCCACAACCCCAACACTGCACTGGTGGCCTAGCTGATCCCTCATTATCAACTCTACCCGGCTGCTCACTGTATTTAGATTCATTAGGTGGCTTTAATCTGAGCTGATTTCTAGACTGGTTTCTATTGCTGGCCCCTTTGGAGAATCCCTTGTTGAAATTGCTGCGAGCTCCCTTAACTCCCATAGTTATTCTGCTGCCTTTTCTATCTGCCCAGCGCTTCCCAGAATTTTCTCCTTTTTGTTTATTCTGCTGATAACATATTCTAGCTTTCCGTATCGCTTCGTCCATGGTCTTCAGATTATCAAATTCGATCCTTTCCCGCATTGTCTGGGGTAGGCTGCTAACGAACCGCTGCACCTTTGCCTTTTCCTCCCGAATATACGGTACATAGCGAAGCAGAGATGTAAATTTAGTAATGAATTCATCCATGGTCTACTGCCCAAGCCGCAGATCATGAAATTCCCGTGCTTTTTCATCGTAGAAGCGTTCAGTCAAGTATTTCTCCTTGAAGTATCTTTGAAAAGTTTCCCAAGTTACATCTTGCTCACTCACCCCCCACACCATCTTGACTTCCTCCCACCATAATGTAGCCTTAGCCTGCAGCTAGAAAATAGCCAGCCGTGCCTTAAGATGGTGATCATACTCATAGACTTGGAAATATTTGTTCATGTTGATTAACCAAGCTTCTACGGCCTCCTCGGATTCCCCGTCAAAATGTGGTGGCTTGATCTTCCGAAACTCCCCTTACAGTTCTATCCGCTGTCTTTTTGGGGTTTGATGTTCAGAGGCGTTATCAGATTTCTCTCCTCGAACCTCCGCTCTTTCCTCTGTTTCTTCCTGTTCGGTATGATAGCCCTGTTCATCTGATACTCGCGTTTGCTCAGGGCTAGGATGCGGCTGGTGCTGGTTTTGTTTATCTGATAAACTTTTCATGATCCTTTCTTGTTCCATGGTTAATCTGGCGTTGTCCTCACGTAAACGGGCCATCTCGTTCTTCAGTTCCTGGACTGTCTCCAATATAGTCAAATTGGTGTTGCGGGCTTCCTCTCCCAGCTGTACCCATATCTCAGGATTTCCCTGAGGGTGGGTAACTTTGTCTGGTCGATTCATATTTCCATGAGGAGCGTTGATCGTTCTCCTCATTCTGCTGTCACCTGATCAGGAGATTAGTTCATTTCAACAGATATGATGTGCAATATATTGAAATAACCCCTGCTTGCTTGTTAATTTGGTTATTTATGTATTGTTGTCTCTGTTATGATTAACCCGAGGTCACAGAGTTGTAACCTGGGCTCTGATACCACTTGTAACACTACAGAACAGGAGTAATAATTTTTTTTTTAAACAATAATAGAACTTAGCAATAAGAATTCAAATGCAAATAATCGATTGTTTTAATTCATTTACATATCATAGGAACCGTATTATTTATTGATAAGTTACATCTATGCTGACCATAGCACATAACATTAATAATCTAATTCTGTTTCATTCTCGAGAACCAACATTCAGCTTGCAATGATAATCCATACTTTACGGTACAATGGATAGAATATAAAAATGGTCGTTGGTACTACGGAAATGAATGGCCATTTAGTAATTTCTTATTTGAGTTAATGCTATTCGCCTAAATATCTGGCCTGGAAAGGAGCGTTGCCGAGAATCGCTCGGGCAACTGGCGCTTGACAAGCTGGTCTTTCCCCACACCGTCCATCTGGCACGATGAACGATCGACCTGTCGACACCATGTGATACAGCGTGCTCAGGACTCCAGGAGTTAATGCTTCTGATACATATCTCGAAAAATACCATACGATGGCTACTTCCCGGGTTTCTATGCCCATTCCTACGGTGGAGATGAGACCATCCAGATCGACGGTCGAAGTCGATCCAGGTGTGGGTGGTATGACTTGAAAGCTTTTCAATACGTTTGGAAATTCTTAGCAGTTCATTGTTAGTGTAACTTCTGTCATCCACAGGTCTCTGGCGCTTTTGCATTTTCGCACAGGAAACCTCTCCAACATGCGGTCCATGGTGTAAAATGAACTCTGCCTCCCGTCCTCGGTCATGGTAAACCGGTGCTCCCTCACCCTGGTGAATGTCACCTTGTTTTTACAGTTCGTTTTCTTTTTTTTTTTTTTTCTTTTTCACAGATCTGATTCTTATTCCGTTTTCTTTGAATGACCCCTTTGTCTCAGGTGCGGAGTCTCGGTGCCGTGGCCAGCGCTCGATGGAGGACTAGCTCGGTCTTCCTTACTCACTCCACGTTCCGGGTAAGAGACGTTTATTCCCGTGGGTTAAAATTTAGGAAAAGACCCTGGGTAACGGACTGAGCCGTTGTCCTTCTTGGCAGGCTATCTGAGCTGTGCTTGAGCATGGGAGTCTATCACTGTTTCGTGGGTTTTCCTTCAATGTGGAAAATTAACGGCTTCCCCGCCTCTGTTACTTTGTAAATTATTTGGGTTCTGCGCCAAGCAGATCAGGCGGAAACCCTAGTTGGGTTGCGCTTAATACCTGTCCATTACTGTATAATTTGTTTCAGAGCCGAGGGTTACACCCTACGGCGAATAATTGTATAAATTTTTAGTTATTACTGTTAATTGAACTTTGGCTGGATAATGAATTGTGTGCTTCTCCATAGAATCGTTTTACGGTTCAATATTTTTTTTAAAGATTGCTGGTTTACCATGGACAGATTCTCGCCTGAGTTTGAAGTTTTCATTATTTGTTGTGTACACTGGATACGCTTATCTCTTCAGAGGATTTTCCTGTAAATTTCAATTAAGAGAAAAATATCTCTATGGTTTTGTTTACTGTTATTATTTCCTGTTTGAAGAATATGGGTTGCCGGTTTCGACTTCGGAAGCCCTCGCTGGCTACCCGATCATATTCACACAGGTTACGGTCGTTTTCTTTTTTTACAGGCTCGTTCCTTGATTTTTGGAATGTCTGTTATCGTTAAATTATGTTTATGATGTGGGCGCTAACCTTCCTTTGTTTTTCAAGTACTGGAGTGTTTTTGTTACCGTATTATTCATTCTTAAACTACATTGTTAAGATGGAGATCCTGCGATCTTCGATTGGTTGTTTAGTCTAGAGAGTTCATGCATTGACTCATTTTTTGACCTGTTACAGTTTTCTTTATTTTCTTCAGTAGCGTTCTTGGAATCTTTGTATGCAAATATATATATTGTTTCAATTTATCTGCGTAGGCTGAAATAAATATACACAGTATTTTGTTTTCCATTTAACTGTCACTTATGCTACAGGAATTGTTCCAGTATGGAAATCTATGATCTTTAATTAAATCTAGTTTAATCTTTTCTTTCTTCCGTCAGTCGCATAGAAATTCGTTCTTAAATGTCATCAATGTGTTTACATTTTCCATCTCTACCAATTTCTGCATAATTACAGAAATTCTTCCAATGCCATACACAGTTCTAGGCCTCTCATAGACCCTAATTAATTTCATAGTATACATAAACCCTTAATAACTATTAAGTTTCTCAGTTAATCCATACCTGAACAGAGGCAAACCTCTCTATTGCGCTTGTCAACCTCTCGACCTTAGGAAGATCCTCCTCGATCTTCCACCCCCAAGCACTTCTGCAGATCTTCACTGTCTGCAAACTCTCTGGCTATACCAGAGTCACGCTATCTGGTCCTTACCAGACGTAGCGGTTCAGGAAGCTTCCGCCTTCCAGACACATGCCATCTGATCTTTACCAGACATAGCATTTTTTTCCAAAAGAGCAACTCTCTCTTTTCTTTTTTTTTTCCTCCTCATCTATCTGGTCTCTACCAAACTTAGCATAACTTTCCCCCTTTTCCTATGGGGTCTCAACCGTCTCATGAAGGTAGTTAGGTTTTCTTTTCCAACCACTTGAATAACCACTAACAACAATTAATCAACATAATTAATTAAACAGTAGTAGCAACAATTAATCAACATAATTAATTAACAGCAGTAGCAACATAGTTATTTTAATTTCACCAAACATAACCTTAGTCAACAGTTAAATTTTACTGCCTTACTTAAAACATTATCGATTTACTAGGGGCGTTACATTTAAATAACACAAATAAAGGTTTGAGCTCGAATTTTTCTGACGGATTTTTACACTGGAGAACCAAAAAATCGCACTAAAGACAACTCCAATTAATACCACTTAATTAAAATATAAACTTGAATTTATAATACTCTTTTATCTTTTATTTTTATATTTAATATATATATATATATATATATATATATTTAGTACTTAAAGTGATAATGATACGAACTAATTTAAATATAAACACCGATTTTCTAATATTGTTTTCCAAATCGTACCATATATAAAGTTCATCTAATTGACTTTCACACGGTTTAGGATGACTTTGACGGGTTTGTGATTTTTTTTTGGGTTAAATTAAAGAAAATTATTTTAAATTTCAATTTTTGGTTTGTGATTATTTTTTGTTAAATTAAAAGAAAGTTATTTAATTTTTTTTTTTTTTTTGTAAATATGTAAAATTACATTTTTATTATATTTAATATGATTGGGGAAGGGAATTGAACTAGTGACTTACATCAAAGAGTATTTTAACACAACACTCAATGACTGTTTATCTTAAATTTTATAGAAAAAAATTCAAAACAATAAATAATAAATAATAAATAATGATTTCTAATAAATAAAAATTAAAAACAAATATCTACTCATGGCTTACTTGAAGATCTGAAACAAAATTTTATTGGACATTTCCAAAAATAAAAATAACTCAACATCATTTGGAATTTTTTTTAACAATATTGAAACTCTATTGAATATTCAGTTTTACCCTTTTGTGTTGAAGTATTTCATGCATTTAAAACTTTAAGAAAAGCCTCACTTGTCACTTCACCTCTCCATTATCTCCTTTGGTATTTTAAGAATTACTTAGGCACATGGGAAACATGAGCCATGGTTGATACATTGGGATAGGCGCGTGCCAACACGCCCAAATCCAAAGTCTACCACGTGATGGATCGTGTTGGCTGCTTGCTGCACCCTCTAATTGTCCACCTGTACACACTGTTTGACGAACATGAGACATTCTCATACGGCCATATGGACTCTACTCAGCCAACGTGTCAAATACACGTAATCAAATCCATTTTTGTAATTCATTTATATAGTTAGTTTGTCCACGCTGTCAAGTCTTCATGAATAAGAAGGGGAGGAGAACAATTTGTTTGGTGTACAGACTGCAGCCTCATGTAACTTTCTCCCCCAATTGCTGCCTCTTCTTCACACACCATGATATTCAGTCTGCCACAAAGAATTTATAACCTCTGCAAATCAAGAATTGCTCTAACAGATCCAAATCCAGAAGAGTATTGATGGCCCCACAGTACATTGAATCTATTCACAGCTGCCTTTTCCAGCTCAATACTCAGAGTTCAAGTTCCAGAAGGCAGTCAGAAGAATCATGCAGAAGCATAACCAGAGTCTGCAGGTTGCCATTAATTCCATCAAAGAAGAAATTCATGATTGATGTACCCTTAGTCTGCTGCAACCAGAAATCCCATGACCCATCAAGGGAGTTACAGGCTAGATCCATGCTCATCTCTTCTCTATCAGCCCCTGCAGACAGATTTTCTCCTCCTCCTGCCACTGGAGAGAAACTTGATCAATGGATGAAACAATCAATAATTGAGGTATTTATAATTTTATCATCACTCCCTGGGAGCAACATGTCGAAATTAATTGTTTTTTTTCATGCTATTTGTTTAGATTTATCTGTTTTGTTTTTGGTTAATTAAGATCAAAGAGTTTATTGTTTTGTTGGTTCATCGTCATAGTTTATTACCAGGGAAACCAAACTAACAACAATGAAAACAATTTACTAATTTTCTATCTATCAAAATACTGAAAAATCTTATTTATGTTTATCTGTTACTGTAAATGATTTTATTGAATTCTATGAATGGTGGGGCAGATTGTGAATCATATACAAGATGCCCCTTTTGTACATTACGTGTTCGACAAAAAATCTCCATTGCCAGGGAGATGGCAGAAAGTACCTGCAACTTATATTTCCCAGGAAGGAGGAGGAGCAGAGGAGAGGTGGGGCATACTTAGAAATTATATAGCACATATTTGTCCAGATGGAATGATTTATGTACAGAAGTTGAATTCTGAGTGCAAATGCAAATACTGCAGTGCTCATGGTTATAGCAGGAGAGGATCAGGAGAAGGAGAGCAGGAAGAAGGCAGCACAGATATGTGGGGTTTGATCATCCAAGGTAGAGGTGGTGGGGTCAGTTGCTGTGCTTCCTATATTTTGAAAACAACAAGGTTTGTATCAGGAAATGGGTGCTGGACACAGTTCTCTCTTGTCAAAGCAAAATGCTTTGGTGAATGCCCATGTACCCAGTTCATTCGTTCATGGCTTTTCCAGTCCCACCGGGTCTGAAGTTGGATTCACTTTCATGCCATTTATAATTGCTGGATCCCTTACTGTATTCCATAGATGTTATCATGTCATTATTGATTGACTTTTTTGGATTTGATAACTGAATGGTATATTTGATTCATATTTTGGAAAATTTTCAAATCTAGTAAAGATTATACAGGTTAGTCAGCGGTTAAACATAGATTAAATCTGATTTAATTATTATTATTATATTTTTTAATTTACATAATATAAAGTTACATGTTTAACTATCTTGAAAAATAAGTATAAATTTTTTAATATAAAAAATTTAATAATATTAATTTTGATATTTAAAATAAAAATATTAACGTCCACTAAAACCAAATATTAATCTATTTATTATATAACAATAATAATTTTATAAATAAAATATATTAATTTTAAATTATAATTTTTATTCTTTATAAAATTTATTTCCAAATTTTATTTATTAATATTAACTCTAACAATAAATAAATAAATAAATATATATATATATATATATATATATATATATATATATATATATATATTTCCTTTTTCTATTTACAAGTAGTCAAAGAAATAAGGCAAACAAATTGTTAAGAGCGCCTCACAATGCCAATTAGTTCTTAGATGGATGCATATCGAATGACAATGTTATTAGAATTAAGATTTTTTTATTCTAATGAATGGTTTTTATTACTAAAGCTGCTATGAATAGATTAACTAATGTATGATATTTAATGGTAAAGTTGTTTGTTTTAAAAGTTGTTTTTTAATTTATAATAGTTAAAATTTTAATTTTAAAATTGTATTTTAATTTTTTATTTTATGGAAAGGAAAAGGAAAAAGAAGACATATAGAAAAGGTTATTTTATGGTAATAAAAATTATGTGAAGATGACATAATATAAATGTGTATGTTTTTTTTAAGGAAATGCAAGAGAAGAAAAGAAAAGGAAAGATGCGAAAATTGGTGAGGGAAGATAAGAAAGAAAAAAGACAGAGAAATGATAAAAGATGGAAAACAAAAGATAAATGTGTATGATTCTTGTGAGAGAGAAAAGAAGAACACAAGAGAAGGAAAAGGGAAAAAGGGAGAGAAAAGAATATGGGAAAAAATGGGAGAATGTTGGAGACACGATTGCCATTACACCAAAACCCGCAGGTGTTAGTAAATAAACACATCGCTAGTGTTAAGCACATGCCACGAAACACACAGGAGCATTAGATCAACACCGCCATTAATGGGGAGAACAACAATCTCCCCCCTCAACGCGAGCCAGGTGTGTTTTGAACTTGAGACCTTTAGCTCTGATACCACTTGTTGGAGACACGATTGTCGTTACACCAAAACCTGCAGGTGTTAGTAAACACACACATCGCTAGTGTTAAGCACATGCCACAAAACACACGGAAGCGTTGGATCAACACCGCCATTAATGGGGAGAACAATAGAGAAAAAAGGAGGGGAGGGGAGGCGACAGGAGAAGGAGAAGAAAAATAAAGAAGACGGAGAGAAGAAAATAAGGAGATGAAGGAGGAGGAATAGAAAAAAGAGGGGAAAAAGAGGGAAATAAGAATAGGAAGAGGAAGAATCAAGAGTAGGAAGAGGGAGGGACGAAAGAGGATGGAAAAAAATGAATGAAAGTGTAATGCCCTGGGAAAAAAGATGTAAATATTTGATTTATTGTGGTAAATATAAATTGAATCTGTTATTATTATCTATTTAAAATTTAAATATAATTTGTTTTCATTATGAGATGTAAAAAGTGTTTCCTTAAAGGATGGTAATTCTCAAGGAGGAAGTTGTCCTCTTGAGGTGAAAAAGGCAGTCGCTGTGAAAGCAACCCTAACTACCTCCCTTAACTGGAAGAGTTTCTAGAGAAAAGAAAGGAGGAGAGGGAAAAAATCTGCGCTATAGGGATAGGCGGAGGCGGACAAAACCACAGAAAAAAGGCTAAGTTTGGTGATGACCAGATAGCCTTGCACGTTGTGCAAGCAACTTGCGGAAGACTGTGGTCTAGCAAGTAAGCAAGGGGGGAGATTCTGGTCCTGAAGGACGAATCTCATGGTCGGGCGGATGAGAGACAGCAGACCCAGATTCGGGTGACTTTCAAGAAGAACTTTCCAGCCGGAGAACTCCAGGTATGTAAAGAAACCCTTGGGTTGGGACTGCTGTGGGAATTTTGCAATGTTTTATTTTTATTGTGAAAAAAGGGTGTGGAAGGATCTTCTTTCAGGGAACCATGGAGGAAACCTGAGAAGAGAGATGGGTGTCCTCCTAAAAGAAACCTTTAATGATGCAAGAGCTCAGTAGTTTGTGAGGAGTTTAGTTTCTTGTTCTCTTAAAAATTGGAGTTAAATGCAAGAGTGGTCTGTAGGGAAATTTTATCCAAAGATTTGTAGAAATAATAGAAAACAGAAAACTCAGAGATTTATCACAGATTCAGAGTTTTCAAGAAGACTGACATTATAGTAACCCGAATCCATTCAACAATTAACAGAAAGACCGATAGGGGTTTTTCTCTCTACATATGCCTTAATATAAAGAAATGCAGGAAAGTTTAGAAGCTAAAATCAGAACCCCGGAACACCATCAGTGGAATGATAAATAAATAGATTCTAAGAGAACACTGAGGAGCAAAACCACATCCGCAAGGGTATGCAGACTTCAAAACCATAATCCCTTTGTTCCTATTTGCATGCAGTTAAGAACTTAAATGACAGCATTGCAAACACATAAATGTATATATATAAATGACAGAAGAACAAATCTTGAAAATCTCGTAACCATACGGAAGCGAGTAAACCTGAGAGATTAGATAATAGCATAAACCTGGGCTCTGAGGAGCGTATTCATGTAGAGAACTTGTAAAATAAAATGAACAAGAAGCTAACAGTAAATAGAGCTAGACCCTATAGCAACTGAACCTGCTAGGCATAAACCATTTTCACCATGCGGCAAATGCTACGTAGTATATCATACAACATGAATTGCAAACCCATTGACAATCTGAGGAAATTCAGAATGATATATATAAAATTGCACTGTCACAACCATAATAACAATTCGATAACTCATGGAACCCTAACGAGGGTTAATGTATCATAGTGCATCAAGGAGAATCACAACACACAGCAGAGAGGGCATTCATCCCTATAACTTAACATAACTCAGGTCTCAAGGACCTAGACAAACAAAAGAAAACTGAAGCATATTTAAATGAAAATGTGCACAGTCAGCAATGAAGCCGTAGTAAGCCACAGTATATTAATCAGGGAAACAACCCGAATAGTCCTTCCATAAATGGAATAATTACACAACAAATTCATGAGAGAGCCTGAGGGCTTGTCAAATTGCATGGTCAACAGTTCAGAAAACAATTTCGAGGAAAGGATTTCCCAACCCTGAAAGGAGCAGGGCAATCCTGTCCAAGTATAAGCCCTGCCATAACTCTGTTACAATAAACGAAGAGAAGAATCTGTGAGGAGTTGGGCCGGAGGGCCATTTCTAAACCGAAGGAAGAACCCTTCATTTCATGCAACAGAACGAGTAAACTATCAAAGAGAATTCGGGGAATTGTAGGAACTTACCTGTTAACCAAGCATTGAGAGGATAGGACCTGGAAACTGGGCTGCTCCACCCACACCCTCGCATGATTCACTGGAGGTCGGCCCATAACCCTCGTCCATAGAACAAAGACAAGCATGAAACATATTAAAGTTTTGGATAGAACAACAAACGAAAGCTGTAAGGGGAGAGGAAACGAAAAACTCAAAGATGGCATGATAAATCCTTACCAAAAGACAACCACTGTTAAAACCAGGTCCAAATCGATCCAGAGCTCGGCAATGCACCAAAGTCATCACCATTCATCGACGAGAAGGAGTTCTGAATGAGTTCGGTGCCAGGAAGGAAGATGGAGTTGAGGCAAGGCTGAAACAATTGTTTTGGATAATCCCCATGCTACGAGTAAACCCCGGTGATGCATATTGATTTAGCTCTGCCCTCATATGGGCTTCCTTGCACCCACACCATCGATGCGGGG
The DNA here is from genome assembly GCA_031772625.1 of Pinus tabuliformis. NCBI lineage: Eukaryota > Viridiplantae > Streptophyta > Pinopsida > Pinales > Pinaceae > Pinus > Pinus tabuliformis. Next base: position 994,358,241 of record CM062805.1, read on the forward strand.
AGAAGCTTGAGGGCATGAAAGCAGAGGGTATGTAGATCATACCCCATCATGTGATAGAGCCAGCAGAATAGTAAATTCCAAAGCCAGGTGTAAGGAGCCAGCGGTGCTAGCAATAAATCTAGCAGATAATAATCTATCCTTCGAAGAGATAGTATCAATTACGCATAAGAATAACCAAAAAGGCACCCATTAATATTTCCAATTTGATGCATGTGCAATAGAAATTAATAAGGTTGACACAATTGAGTTGAAAAGAATGTATGGGGTAGGTTAGTGTATGTTATAAGTAAAAAAAAAAAAAAACTTTACTTTATAAGTTAGTTCGTGGGTATATGACAAGTGGTATCAGAGCTAAGTAATAAAAACTATGGCCTCTGGGAATTGAAACTGATAGACAGATAAAGTACATACAATTTATTTTCGTCTCTATTGAGCAGTTAAAGAAAAACAGTTAATGTGTTGACCCTTCTTCTGTCACTTTTCTTATGTTAAGTATAGGAAAAACAGAAGACTGACAATATGAGAAGAGAAGACAGTGCGTCACGCAGGTTTGTGGTGGGTCAGGGACCTGCAACTAGTCCTGAGAATAACCCCGAATTATGGGTACAGCTTGGAGAGGAGGCTCGCAATACAAATCTGGCAATTTTGGAGACAGTACAAGAGTTGAAAAATGAAATGGCCCGATTGCGGGAGGATAACGCAAGGTTAACCATGGAACAAGAGAGAATCATAAAAAGCCTATCTGACAAGCAAAATCAGCAACCATCGAATCCCAACGTTGAGCAGCAAAGGATGTCAGAGGAACAGAATCATCACATAAAACCTAAAGAGTCAGAAGGAAGGGAGGAAGAATGGTCTGATAATGCTTCCGAACAACAGACATCAAAAAGGCAATGGATAGAGTTGCAAGGGGAATTCCGTAAGATCAAACCACCACACATTGACGGAGAACAGGAGGAAGCAGCTGAGGCGTGGTTGATTAATATGAACAAATACTCCCAGCTGTATGAGTATGATCATAATCTCAAGGCACGATTGGCCATTTTCCAATTACAGGGGAAAGCCACCCTGTGGTGGGAAGAAGATAAAATGGTAAGAGGAGTAAGTGAATAGACTATCACATGGGAAAATTTTCAAAAATAATTTAAAGAAAGATGCCTAATTGAATGCTTCTATGACGAAAAGGCAAGAGAGTTCCATGACCTGCGATTGGGATAGTAAACTATGGATGAATTTATTACTCGTTTGACTTCATTTCTCCGTTATGTGCCTTATATTCGAGAGGAAAAGGCTAAAGTACAGAGGTTCGTCAGTAGTTTACCTTTGAGAATGAGGGAAAGAATTGAATTTGACAACCCAAAGACGATGGACGAGGCCATACGTAAAGCCCGAATTTGCTACCAGCAAAGCAAGCAGAAGGGAGAAATCCTGGGTAAGAAAAGGGTTGACAGGAAAGGTAGCAAACTGGCTAGAAATACTAAAGGTAATCGAGGTGCTGGTAACAAAGGATTTGCCATGGGGCAAAACAACAGAAACATACAGAAGAACCCGCTCCGATTAAAGCCCCGCATTAAGTCCAGAACCAATGAACAGCCTGGAAAAATAGACAACGAAGGGACAACAAGGCCTCTAGTGCAATGTTGGGGCTGTGGTGGACCCCATTACGTGAAAAACTGTCCTCAATGAAAAGGAACCGAACAGGTTTCACAAGTCTACGAAGCATCCACAGTTGGCGATGTAGGACATAGTCTACCAAAGATAAATGCTGCTCTGGAAGATCGTCAGGTGGAGTACCAACCGACCATGGTGGAATTCGAAGGTAAACTCTTAGACCTTATTGTAACTATTTTAATTGATCCAGGAGCTACATTAAGTTATATTAGTCCTAAGGTTTTGGAGCATTGTAAATTGAAACCTGTTAAATTTAAGGACCCTTGGCTAGTATAATTGGCAACAGGGGCAAAGAGACGGGTACTTGCTAAGGTCAAAAACTACCCCTTAAAGATAGCAGGACAGCCAGTGATGGCAGATTTAAATGTGCTTCCCCTTGGTTCGTACAATATACTGATTGGTATGGACTGGTTAGAAAAACATTGGTCCATAATTAATTGTAAAACCAAGACTATTTGTTATAAGGACGAGCTTGGAATAAAGCAAGAGATGCAAGGAATCAAGTGGTCGGTGCAAATTCGGCCCATAACTACCTCATATTTAGCAAAATGCATTAGGAAAGGATGTCAGATTTATGCCGTCCAAGTGGACTATGTCAATTCGAAAGATAAAATAGCCACATTGGAGAATGTTCCTATGATACAAGAATTTTCTGATGTGTTTCCAGAAGAGATTCCCGGACTGCCACCTAAAAGAGACATTGATTTTACCATCAAATTGGTGCCAGGAGTAGCCTCGGTGTCCCGAGCACCCTACAGAATGAGCATACCAGAATTGACGGAGTTAAAAATGCAATTACATGAGCTATTGGACAAAAACTACATTCAACCTAGTGTGTCACCCTAGGGAGCCCCAGTGTTGTTCGTTAAGAAGAAAGACGGGACCCTTCACATGTGTATAGATTATTGTCAACTGAACAAATTGACGATCAAGAATAAGTATCCTCTACCCCATATCGATGAATTGTTTGATCAAGTAAAGGGAGCAACAATTTTCTCAAAGATTGACTTGTGATCAGGGTATCACCAAATCAGGATTAAAGAGGAAGACATAGCTAAGACAACTTTTAGAACACGATATGGCCATTATGAATTTGTGGTGTTACCCTTTGGGTTGACCAACGCCCCCACAACTTTTATGTGTCTAATGAACAACGTATTTCACCAGTATTTGGATAAGTTCATGCTGATTTTCATTGATGATATACTGATTTATTCTCAGACTATGGAGGAGCACCAGGAGCACCTCATATTAGTATTGCAAACCCTCTGAGAACACCAATTATATGCTAAGTTTAGCAAATGTGAATTCTTCAAAGAACAAATACAATATTTGGGGCATATAATTACTAAGGAAGGAATCGTAGTGGATCCCGAAAAGATAAGGACCATAATGGAATGGCCGGTACCTAAGGATGTGGTAGACATCCGATCTTTCATGGGGTTAGCAGGCTATTACAGACGGTTTGTGGAAGGATTTTCGAGAGTAGCTTATCCCATCACTTCCTTACAGAAAAAGGGAAGGGCCTTTAGGTGGACCCCTGAATGTCAAAAAAGTTTCGAACAACTTAAATATCTGCTCACCACCGCACCCATTCTAAGCATAGTCGATCCTAGCAAAGATTATGTGGTGTGCACGGATGCAAGTAAGGAAGAGGTAGGAGGTGTGTTAATGCAGGAAGGGAAAGTGATAGCATACGAATCAACAAAATTAAAAGAGCATGAGCAGAAATATTCCGCTTATGATCTAGAGTTGGCAGCCATCATTCACGCCTTAAAAATGTGGCGACACTACCTTATGGGAAGAAAATTTCTATTGTTGACGGATCACCACAATCTGAACAATTATTTTAGCCAGCCCACCTTAAATGCAAGAAAAGCATGGTGGGTAGATTTCTTGAGTGGTTTTGATTTTGAGATCAAGCATTTAAAAGGGAAAGAGAATTGAGTGGCAGACGCTTTGAGTCGGAAATTGCAATGCTTATACGAGATTTCTTGCAGTGAAGGGAAAATCCCCTTCAAAGAAATGATTAAAAGGGTGGAAGAATAAGATACTATTTATCAACAAATAAAACAACAAGTTCAGCAACCAACCAACAAAGAAAAACAGTCAGAATATGCCTTGCATGCTGCTGGACTGCTGTATTACAAGAAAAGGTTGTATGTGCCCAATCAGAACAACATTAAAAATCTAATAATGGATGAGTATCATAAGATTCATTACGCTAGATACCCAGGATATCAAAAAATGATCACTGCACTTCGAAAATAATATTATTGGCTGGGTAGGAAGAAAGATGTAGTTGGTTACTTGGCACGTTGTCTGGAATGCCAACAAATTAAAGCAGAACACCAACACCCTGCAAGGTTATTACAACCATTACCTATCCTGGAATGGAAGTGGGAAACCATCTCTATGGATTTTATAACAGGCTTGCCTAAGTCAAGAAAAAATAACGACTCCATCATGGTGGTGGTGGACAAGCTGAGTAAGTCAGCACATTTTATATCGGTGCAATCTACTTACAGAGCTGTGCAGATCGCCCATGTTTTCATGCAAAATATATTTAAGCTGCATGGGTTACCAAAGACAATAATCTCAGATCGTGATGTAAAATTTACATCGGTCTTTTGGAGAACGTTGTTTGAAGAATTGGGGACTCAGCAAGTAGGAGGACTACCTGCACTTGGTTGAGTTCGCTTACAATAATGGCTATCATGCATCACTGTAAATGAGCCCATTTGAAGTATTGTATGGGCGGAAATGCCGCACCCCTTCAAGATGGGGTGGACCGGAAGACAGGTTGATGTTAGGTCCCGAAATGCTTAAGGAAATGGAGGAAATAGTTAAAAAGGTAAATTCTAATATGAAGGTAGCCCAGGATAGGCAAAAGAACTTTGCTGACCAGAAAAGGAGGTTTAAGGAGTATCAAGTCGGTGATCACGTGTATGTGAGAATTCAAGCAAAAAAGAGCACATTGCAATGGAGCTGGTGCACTAAGTTGGCACCCTAATTCTGTGGACTTTTTCAGGTCTTGGCCAGGATCAGGTCGGTAGCATACCAGCTTGCCTTGCCAAGTCATATACGAGTCCATAATGTTTTTCATGTTTCCATGTTAAAAAAGTATGTTTATGATCCTAAGCATGTAATTAGTTGGCAGGATATACAGGTAAGAAATAGCTCCGGTAGATTAATCTGAATGAGTTTTGTTAAAGAAAAAACTGATTTAAGATGTTGCATGTTTCAGGTCAAACCGGAAGGAGAAATCTTGGTCAAACCCTGAACATCCTTGACCGAAGAGAAGTAATGCTGCGGAAACGGGTTATTACCCAAGTTAAAGTGTAGTGGCAACACTTTGGGCTTGATGAGGCCACTTGGGAAGATGAAGAACTTATGAAAGGGACTTATCCAAGGTTGTTCATGGCTGAAAGGCATTGGGACAATGTCCAATCTCAGGGGGGAAGATGTAATGCCCTGGGAAAAAAAATGTAAATATTTGATTTACTGTGGTAAATATAAACTGAACCTGTTATTATTATATGTTTAAAATTTAAATATAATTCGTTTTCATTATGAGATGTAAGAAGTGTTTCCTTAAAGGATGCTAATTCTCAAGGAGGAAGTTGTCCTCTTGAGGTGAAAAAGACAGTTGCTGTGAAAGCAACTCTAGCTACCTCCTTTAACTAGAAGAGTTTCCAAAGAAAATGGAGGAGGAGAGGGAAAAATCTATGCTGTAGGGATAGGCAGAGGAGGACAAAACCAAAGAAAAAAAAAGGCTAAGTCTGGTGATGACCAGATAGCCCTGCACGTTGTGTGAGAAACTTGCGGAAGACTGTGGTCTAGCAAGTAAGCAAGGGGGGAGATTCTGGTCCTGAAGGACGAATCTCATGGTCAGGCGGATGAGAGACAGCAGACCCAAATTCGGGTGACTTTCAAGAAGAACTTTCCAGCCGGAGAACTCCAGGTATGTAAAGAAACCCTTGGGTTGGGACTGCTGTGTGAATTTTTCAATGTTATATTTTTACTGTAAAAAAAAAAAACAAGTGTGGAAGGTTTTCCTTATAGGGAATCGTGGAGGAAACCTGAGAAGAGAAATGGGTGACCTCCTAATGAAATCTTTATTGATGCAAGAGCTCAGTAGTTTGTGAGGAGTTTAGTTTCTTGTTTTTCTTAAAATTTGGAGTTAAATGCAAGAGTGGTCTGTAGGGGAAAATTTATCCAAATATTTTTAGAATAAAAGAAAACAGAAACTCAGAGATTTATCACAAATTCAGAGTTTTCAAGAAGACTGACATTGTGGTAATCCGAATCTACTCAACAATTAACAGAAAGACAGATAGGGGTTTTTATCTCTACATATGCCTTAATATAAAATGCAGGGAAGTTTAGAAGCTCAAATCAGAACCCCAGAACACTATCAATGGAATGATAAATAAATAGATTCTAAAGAGAACGTTGAAGAGCAAAACCACATCCGCAAGGGTATGCAAACTTCAAAACCAGAATCCCTTGTTCCTATTTGCATGTAGTTATGAATTTGACAGTATTGCAAACACATAAATTTGTATATAAATGACAGAAGAGCAAATCTTGAAAATCTCGTAACCATACGGAAGCAGGTAAAAATGAGAGATTAGATAATAGCATAAATCTGGGCTCTAAGGAGCGTAATTATGTAGAGAACTTGTAAAATAAAACAAACAAGAAGCTAGTAGTAAATAGAGCTAGACCCTATAGTAATTGAACCTGATAGGCATAAACCATTTTCACCTTGTGACAAATACTACGCAGTATATCATACAATATGAATTACAAACCCATTAACAATCTGTGGTAACTCAAAACGATATACATAAAATTGCGCTGACACAACCATAATAACAATTCGATAACTCATGGAACCCTAACGAGGTTTAATATATCATAGAGCATGAAGGAGAATCACAACACACAGCAGAGAGGGCATGCATCTCTATAAATTTAACATAACTTAGGTCTCAAGGACCTAAAAAAACACAAAAAAGAACTGAAGCATATTGAAATGGAAATATGCACAGTCAACACGAAGCCGTAGTAAGCCACAGTATATTAAACGAGGAAACGATTTGAATAGTCCTTCCATAAATGGAATATTACACATCAAATTCATGAGAGAGCCCGAGGGCTTATCAAATTGCATGGTCAACAATTCAGAAACAATTTCGAGGAAAGGATTTCCCAACCCTGAAAGGAGTAGGGCAATCCTGTCCAATGTATAAGCCCTGCCATAACTCTGTTACAATAAACGAAGAGAAGAATCTGTGAGGAGTTGGGTCAGAGGGCCATTTCTAAACCAAAGGAAGAACCCTTCATTTCATGCAATAGAACGAGTAAACTATCAAAGAGAATTCGGGGAATCGTAGGAACTTACCTGTTAACCAAGCATTGAGAGGATAGGACCTAGAAACTGGGCTGCTCCACCCACACCCTCGCGTGATTCACTGGAGGTCGGCCCATAACCCTCGTCCACAGAAACAAAGACAAGCATGAAACATATTAGAGTTTTGGACAGAAAAACAAATGAAACCTATAAGGGGAGAGGAAATGAAAAACTCAAAGATGGCATGATAAATCCTTACCAAAAGACAACCACTGTTAAAACCAGGTCCAAATCGATCCAGAGCTTGGCAGTGCACCAGAGTCATCACCATTCATCGATGAGAAGGAGTTCTGAATGAGTTCGGCACCAGGAAGGAAGACGGAGCTGAGGCAAGGCCGAAACAAGTGTTTTGGATAACCTCCACGCTACGAGTAAACTTGGGTGATGCATATCGAATCAGCTCCGCCCTCGGATGGGCTTCCTTGCACCCACACCGTCGATGCGGGGAGAAGCTCGAGGGTGCAAAAGTAGAGGGTACGTAGATCATACCCCATCACGTGATAGAGCCAGCAAAATAGTAAATGCCAAAGCCAGGTGTAAGGAGCTAGCGGTGCCAGCAATAAATCTGGCAGATAATAATCTTTCCTTCGAAGAGATAGTATCGATTACACATAAAAATAACCAGAAAGGCATTACCCATTGATATTTCCATTTTGATGCATGTGCATTAGAAAGTAATAAGGTTGACACAATTGAGTTGAAAAGCATGAATGGGTAGGATAGTGTATGTTATAAGTAAAAAAAAAAAAAAAAAAAAAAAAAAAAACTTTACTTTATAAGTTAATTCATGGGTATATCACAGAAAGGGGTGGGGGAGAGAAGAGAAATAAGAAGGGGAAAAGAGGAAGAAGGAAGGGGGGACAAGGAGGAGGAGGAAGAGTTAAACCATTTTCTTTAATTCTTTATTAGGAAGAGTTAAACATTTTCTTTAATTCTTTATTTTTGTTAAAACAAATTTTCATATTTTTACATTTCGTTAAAACCCATCTTACATTTAATATAAAGGGACCTAAAAAGTATTTGTTTCAAACCCAAATTCTCCCAAGAAATTTGATAACTAGGTTCACACAATATCTGGACGAATATCTAATGAAAAAAAAACCACATAAATAATTTAAAATAAAGCTAAAATAGTGACTTCAAAGTCATTTACATTCAAAAAATGTAGCAAGAGGATCTAAAATAGGGTTTTTATCCCTATTTTCTTTGTCCCTTATACATCCTTCATGTGCAGCCCTCTTGTCCCTTTTACGAGTTACCTTCATCCATTGTCAGTATATCCTAAGAATGAATCCCTCTTGCATCCTCCCTATGCCCTTCTTTGATCTTGATTGTATCTTTTTGGCATCCTTTTTGCACCTAAGATATTTAATCCTTTTATATTTCTTATTTGTTAATTAATTCATTATTATAGAAAATTTAATAATCATCAAATTTATTAGTTATGTACTTAATTATTTCACTTAATGAATCGTGAAGGTTTACCTCAATCAATTGAACGACCCAACCCAAAACATGTTTCTAGGAGAGGCTATAGGTCATAGGTTCAAATCTAGATGACTTCTTTAGGCTAGCTAGTCATTGTTTTGATTGGAAATTAAGTCTCCCCACATTTAGATATTCTAGAGAAGAAGAAAGATTCTATAAGGTTTTCCTTGGATTTATTTTTTGTTTTTACTTAATGTGTAAAACCCCTAACTTTTGTCCCCTGATGTGTAACCCATATCATTGATCCCTTGCAGGGTCTACCGCCTACTGTTGATAATATATGGTAAAACTCATAATAACATGAATTTAACACACTAGTAAGAAAACATGGTAATACCAATTAATATGATATAAATGAAATTTCATCACTATGTATCGATCTCATCATTTATGCACGATATGGTAACTACTCATGATTTCCAACATTTAAGTTTGAAGCATGCCTACAACAATACTAGTTAATGAAATACCAAAGTTTAACATATAGTAATGCAATAATTCACTGAAGAATAGTTATAAAAATATGTCAACTTAATACATTTTCTATCCTATAAATTTTAATTTCCCAACTATGCTTTACCCATACTTGAAGTTTATTTGTTGACTTCTTGCAAACCTAAGGGTTCACTTTAGACCCTTCGCCCTCTAAGCCCTCAAACTAATAAAGAACATGATTAAAAATAACATGGCCAACAAAAGATCACAATCCATAAAAGAATCAATGCTATTTTTGCTTTCTTTTGTTTTATGTCCGTAATGAAATTCAATCAACAATGCCAACTGCCAACAAGTGTGTTCCCCTCTTTCTCTTCTTCCCTTCCTTATATAAGAAAAATTTTAATTAAATGATCAAAGTGGATATCATTGGCCACCTACCTCTTCTACCGACTCAATGGTTCTCTATCTTCTTGATAGTTTCTCTATGGTTTTTCAGGTCCCAAATTTTGAGGGCCATTTTAAGGCCATAAATGATGTGTTTTGGTCATTCAAGGGGATGAGGGTTGGCATAGCATGCCTTGACCCCAACCAAAAGTTGTAATCCCTAGATAGTTCTTTAAAACAGGTTATTGTATGCCCCAATTGGACATTGTATGCAAACGTTGTGCCCCCAAGAAGTTGACGTACCAACTAACCACCTTGGGGTCCACAAATATTTTGGTGCTTTATCTTCCAGGGTTGTGGTTTTGAACCTATAGGGTTATTTATTTATGTAAAATTATATTTTTTTAGCCTCTTGTAATAACTTTTTGTGAGTGCATGTAGCTGCCATCTCGCTCCCTAGAGAGATAGCTACCATCATTCTAGCCAATTTGTGTTCAATAATATTCTATTATTTTATTTATTATGGAAAGTTAGGTTTTCATTGTATTATTGTGCTTTATGCTTATATATTTCTTTGTGTATGTGTTCCATTTCCTTTCCTTCCTTCCCTTATGTTCCTTGTATAACCCAAATCAATGGTATTAGAGTAATGTTCTCATTGTTGTTTCTCAATGCATGTCCCCAAAAGGTCAGGGTACAAAGGGTTGGGTCTTGTGTTGGTTTTTCTTGGGAATGATTTCTCTCACTAATCCAAGAAGCCTCACATGACAAAAGAAAAGAAAGTTGATGGAGTAGGAGATCCTGTCATGTTGTTTCTCGAGGAAGCACTTGATGACAAAATAATGAGATGATGGACAATTTCACCCAGATCCTTTGATGACTAGCTTCTTTAGGCCCAAAGTGCTTCCACAGCACTTTAACTTGCTCTATGGCTCTATTCCTGAGCATGAGATGTTTCTGCTACAATATGCATTAAGGCTCCTATTACACAGCATTTTGTCACTGTCCTTGTACTCCCCATTCCTTGATCTCGAAGGACCTCTACAGTGAACCCTACATGCTTCCCTTTCATGAAGAAACCCCCATTATGTCCCTCTTCATGAGTAGACCAATTCCCTTTTGCACCATTTCCCCTGAAACTTCTGTTTTTCCCAGTTTACAAGACCAACACTAATGGCCCTTGTCTTCCTCGCGCCGATATGAAGGAATTAGCACTATCCCTAGCACCGACTAGACTGATTGAGCTGTGTTCCAGTCGTGTCAGTATTGTTATGGAAATTTTTTTAAATTTAGAGTTGAAACTTCCAGCTCTAGAAGCTTCGTAACGGAAGTCCAGTAAATGGCTTGGCCAGATGGGGTCGAGGATGTCAGTTTGGGCTCCTCCTTTCCTCTATAATGATGGAACTACCTCAAGGGATAAGACCTTCTCCCATGAGAAGAGGATCCATCTCCCATCCATTTCTATTATATAAACCCCCCTTCTTCCCAAGCACAAGCTAGTGTTAATGTTGGTGTGCTAGTGCTATTTTGGTTTGGAGTAAACAACAAACTATTCATAGTTGTAGCTCTCTAGTTGTGTGAGGGAGAAGTGTGATTTTGGTTTGGAGTGAAGTCTCAAGGGAAGAGACTTAAAAATATTGTTGATTGAGGCTATCATGGAATGCTAGCAGAAGTGTGTGGGAACCTAGTATTGTCAGAGGAGAACAACAACGTTAAGACAATGGTTGTAAACTCTTCTTGATTCAATATATATGCAACTATCAATTGATTTCCTACAAGATTTGTCATCTTACATATTCATGGCTTAATGTTTATTGACTTGTTAAGTAGGTTGAATTACAATTTGTCTATTATCATGGTTGTTGTTTGTTGTGGTTTACTTGTTTCAGGTGTTTGAAGAAGGAAGCGAGAGATAGCTAGAGCAAGCAAGCAAGGACATCATCAAACAAGATGAGTGTATTAAGAGGTAGGCCCTCTTAATTGGTTCTAAACTAAGGAAATCTTCCATAGAATGTATTGGTTGTAGCTAGACCCATTATCAGGCTAGAGGAATTTGTTTGTGTCCACACTTATAATTTCACTTCACCACATTTGGCGACTTTGCTGGGGAACCAATCCTTTTGTTTGTCTTGGATTTCATGATTTCATGTGAACTTTTATAGTTCTACCTTTTCCCTTTGGTTCTATTTCTTTCCTCCTACTTGCTGGCTTGAGTCTAAAATTCATAGTAGCAAATCTAGTCCCTGTTTCAATTTTTTTCTTAGCTCCCTTGATCAACGTGCTTAATCCACTAATAGTTGCATCGATCAGTGCGATTTGCTGAGAAACAGTCGCACTGACCAGCCTCTGGCACTTGTTGTTAGTTAGGCAATTGTGTCAATGCATGTAAGTGAAGATTAGGGTCTATCCCCAATCTTGGCCAGTGTGTTTTTCTCTTATGATTTTGATCTCGTAAGCCTTTTAGACCGTTTTCTCCCTGACTAGAAAGATGTTTTTCATTTGGTTTTGTTTTCTTGTTAGCTTATCATCTTTCTGCTTGATTTCTTGAGTCATTGGGTGGTCAGTGACACTAGGGCATCTAGGTTGTCATCCATTCAACTGTATGTGAACTCAGTGAGTCAGGTTGTAGGTGTACTTACTCCTTGCATTTTGTTTGTGGTCCTTTTGTGACTTTGACTTCTATCACACAAGTTTGAAAAATTTTCGTTTGATTGTCTGAACATTTATTTTCTGGCACGGATTACGTTTCTTGTCTTATTGTTGGTAAATTCGATGCTTCATTAGTCTGAATGAGCCTCTCTTTTCATGTTTTCATTTGCTTGAAGAGCTGATTGTCTCGAAAAAAATTTCATTGAAGTGTTGTATGCGAAAAGTTTATTTCGTTGTTTCATGAAAAAGTATGAAATTCTAGTTTGTTGCATCATTGTGCTACGATAGCTTGCATCACTAAAAGACTAGAATTGCATTGGAATTTGAAAAAGGAAAATAACTCTTTTTTCTTTCAAAAGGACTGTTAGATATGTGCTTGTCAGGAAATTAGGAATTGGAATGCATTTTTCATTAGTTTATTTTTCAAAAAAGTAAGGTAGTGAAAGATCATTTCGCTTTCAGTTGCTTGGTTGTTTGCATTTGATTGTGTAGTTTCTACCCTCTCTAGTGTAGGCATTTCATCGAATTGAAAGGGTCTTGTCTCATTTATTTTCATTTAAGGTTTTTCGAGTCACATCGCTAAGACCTGAAAACTGAAACATAACTCAAAATTAACTTTAAAATAAATTCAATTAACCTAAGGCGCATTTGACACTTAACGATCATATCTACAAGATCTAGGCTAGAGACGTGTTCCGGTGTCTTAAAACCTCGCAGCTATCGTTAGCTTCAGCATTAGACAACACTAGTATGGATTTGTGCTCCCGGTACCATCAAGTATATAACGGGGGACCCCTCTAGGCTGCAATCCTTTATCCTTAGGAAGCTGAGTCGGCCACCTTGCAAACATGATACACTGAACATAACATTCAAGGAGAATTCCTGCTCGTACTTCTCGTTTCTCTGGGAGGTATTCTACAATTCATGGTTGCCTGGTAATCTTGTTTACCTAGATCATCCAGAGCAGTCATTTGATCTTTTTGACTCATTAAACTTAAAAGATCATTCGAGCACTTGTCCTTTCGAGCTCGTTTCCAATCAAAAGCAATAGAGTCATCTTTGCTTCTTTCTCGACTCTTAAAAAATGAAAGAACACCAGTATTTTATGCGTCTTAATAATTGATTATCCACGATCCAATAACACCCTATTAGTCCTTTTTGAGACCAAATCATGAGTTTCCCTTAAAAAACATTTTAAAGCCTTGAAGTTAATTTTTCTGTCGACTAAGACAAGGTCATTGTGGCTGAACCATCTGGTTCACCCAGTTCCTCTTCCTCTCCTTTGTCTGAAAGATTGTCTGAGGAGTCATTTCCTGAGTTACCAGAATCACTCGAGGACCAAGGTGTTGAACTCAAAATTTTTCTGAGCATTCAACCTTTGTCATCTTGTCCTTTGCCTACTTTTGATACTGGGTCATCTGCTGATCTTGGCCCAGAATCTCCAGACAATCCCATTCAAACTCCTAAGAACTCGCCAACCACTAACGGTAAGCTTGGATTGGTTATCTATCCTCTGAATCCTTTGCTTGAATCTCTTGTGATATCACCACAACGTCCTTATAGTCTGTATGACCAGCCGAGTGTTCGTTTGGAACTATCCCCTCGTACTTCTTTAGTCATTCGTCGTCGTTTGTTCCCAGATATGGAACTTAAAGGCGACGCTCCAGTCACCTCTTTGAAAGAATCCGAAGTTTCTACTCCACACACTATCGAGGAGGAAGAGTAGCATTTTCCTCCTAAGGGTTTCCCCTATACAAGGGGTATTGCTGCCAATTTTCCACCCAACTATGTGTCTTTGGCACAGTTGGTTTCAGGTACACCTAGTGCCTCATCACTTTACCATAACCCTATTTGGGCATCAGGCGCCATGCCTACTTCAGGTCCATTCATTGCAAACACGACCTCCCAACAAGCTGTTACCTCAGTCCTGGTGCAACCCACCATTCTGAACACCCTTGTATCGTCAATCCCAGTTACCCGTCAGGCACAACTGACAGTTTCGAAGAATGTCTCTGTCAGTTATTCCATCCCTCTAGTCAATGGCCAAGCTATGTCGCCGCTTGGGGGGAGAAACTTGAATGTTTCTATAGTGTCAGGTGCCACCAATGTGAGTGGCTCACAATCTCACATGGTTGGTATGAACCAACCTTTTTTTGGTATTATTCATAACCCTGCTAATCCTACTAGATCAAGCAATGTCTAGTACCAACAGGTTCAGAATCTTGTTTGTCCATCTGGATCGAGCAATGTTCAATATCAGTAGCCCTAGGAGGCTCAGGTTCAATACCAAACTCCTTACATTCCATATGGTTCTCAAGGAATGGTTAATCAACCTTACACCCTTTAATTTGGGTAGTACATTCAGCCTGGCTCATCCACCTTCCAAGGTGGCTATGGCAAGATTCAATTTAGAAATTTCCCGAGCATTGTTCAAGTACCCTTGTAACAGCAAGGACAACCTCTACAACAACAAGGGCAACCTTTGTTACCACAACGGCAACCTTTGTTGCAGCAAGGGCTATCTGTGCAACAGCAAGGGCAAATGATCTTGCAACAAGGTCACTCGCAACAACCACAAGGTCAACCCTCGCAAAAGTTGCAGCAAACCATGCAGCAGCAGATGCAATATGCTCTGCACACCTCCCAGCCCATGTCCTTGTAGGGCCAACCTCTGCAGGCTCAGGGACAAATTTTTGCAACCGCAAGGTAAATCCTTGCAACAACAAAACCAACCCGGGCAGCAGCAACCCTTGTATACATATCAGCAGGGTCAACCCTTGCAAGGGCAGGGCCAAGGTCAAGTCCTACAGCAGCAGGCCCAAAATCCTAATGTCCTAGGTCAATAGGTCCAGAATCCTTCTGGCCAAGGGCATCAGGCCCAAAACCCTAACGCCCTAGGTCAACAGGTTCAAAATCCTTTTGGTCAAGGGCAGCAGGTACAAAATCCCAATGTCTAGGGGCAACAAGTGTATCAACCTTATGCCCAAGGACATCAGGTTCAAAATATTCTTGTTCAGGGACAACACATTCATCACCCGTATGTTCAAGGACAATAGGTACAATATCCATATGTCCACAGTCAACAGGCTCAACAACCTTTTAACCCATATGCTGCTTATCATCAACCTATGACCGAACAGTTCCAAGGTATTCAAGGTCGAAATCCTCCCTATGGTCAAGGTAATCCAAAATGGGGGCAGCCTCAAATTCCATATGGCCAAAAATCCCCAAATTTGGGGCCAAAATATTTACCAGTAAGGATGGGCTCCTCTGTTCGGACCCGCTTATCAACCTCCTATGCCTTTTAATACCCAATTTCCATTATTGGCCACACTCGATTTGCCAGATGTATCTCTCCTTACGAATGATCCAATCCTTCATTTACCATACTGGACTTCGGTGACGTCCAAGACACCAAGTGATTGTCCAAAGTTTGATGGGAAAGCAAAAGAAGATCCTCAGGCCCATGTGATGACATATCACCTCTGGTGCTCGTCGAACTCATACGTTGACGATTTCATTCGTCTTCGTCTTTTCCAATGAACCCTCACAGGCACTGAAACTAAGTGGTACATCGAGCTACCTCGAAGTACTTACCATGACTTTAACTCTTTAGCCATGGCTTTTCTCACGCATTTTTATTTGCTGGTTCGCGATGAAACTAGCACCTACTTGCTCACATCACTTAAGCAAGATACTGTGACACACATCTTCGATCACATCCATGAATGGAGACTTAGACATCGCCTAATAAAATTTGAGATTGTTGATCAGTTGCTCACTGAATGGTTCACTAAATCATTTGTGGCTCCAATTTCTCATGATATAGCTATGGGTGGATGCGTTATTGAAGAGCAAGCCTTAGCTCATGCCGAGTACTTAGATCTAGTTTACTCTTAGTCTATCACTTTGTATGAGTTATTACCCGATGCTCCGTAGCCATCATCCGATCTCGCGGCATCAAAGTCACAAGTTGTACCTCTTGTTGATGGAGTTATTAATTCAGTATCCCATACCCCTGCTAAATCTTCTTCCAAAAAAAAGTCGGTCTCAAATGTTGTTCCTAATAGTTCTTCCCAGAATCCACCTAGCCCTGGTAAAACCTCAGAGGTCCACGCTGTCTAGTCTACCGTAGTGGAAAAATCCTAGAAAGGTAAGAAGAAAGGAAAAGGCAAGGGTAAAGCTGATGCCCCAAAACAGGGTCCTCCAAAGTTGCCCATCGTAGCATAAATCTTTCCTGTCAGCCATCAGTGGTATCGATCCCACCAATTCCAATTTGATATGTTTTGATCTAAAGAACCATGTTCCGTGCCTCCCTCATCAGATTGCCTTTATCATTTAGGTAATCATCAATGAGAAGACCATCCACCAGACTATCATTGATGGAGGTGCTTCCACCTACATCATGTCAACTGCATGTTGGAAGGCTATTGGTTCTCCTACTTTGAACCAAGCTCCGAACACTTTGGAAGCTTTCGATGGGCGCGATTTGCGACCCTTCGGTGTCTTACCTAACCTTTCCATTACTCTAGACGGCAAGACAATACACGTTGAGGTAGAGATTTTTGACGTTAATCTCAATTATAATCTCCTCCTCGGCCGAAGTTGGACCCATGCTATGCATGCCATGGCCTTCTCTCTATTTCACGTGATTTTTTTTCCCCATCAAGGGAAGATTGTCACTATTGACCAGCTGTCTTCCTTTGCCTCTTCCTCCTTAGATGGCAATGTTCCTTATGTCAAGCACATTGGTGCTCCCTATGAGAGTGTGGGGGCAAGTATTTTTAAAGATTCTGCCTTAATGGGATTTTTTCTGCTCCCACCTCCTCATGTTGCCTCTGTCGACATGGTCTTGGTTAAATCTGATCCTTGGTTCATACCTTCACCAGATCTTGTTGATACCTGGGGCGAGATTATGTCACTTAGTCCCACCGAAGTGAATTACATGGAAATTGTTTCCACTTCAAGTTCTGCAACCTCTGATTCTTCTGTTTCGAAGACCTCTCTCGATCCCGTGGCTTGGCGCTTTGGAATCACCTGATCTTGTAGTCAAGACCTTCCTTGTTGATGAAGGTATCATGGAAGTCATGTCTCTCGAGGAACCACCTTGGATCGATACTCATCATCTCTCCTCGTTCCTGCCTCGTTCAGCAGTCATGTCTACCACTTTCGAAGAGTCCTCTTCTCTGTTTCTGCCACCAATCATGACCCATGAAGTATGGTCAAAAGGAAATTTGGGTAATATTACCCAAACGATGCTGATTGATATTTCTATCAAGCCTGGTATCATTGAACACATGCATATTGGGGTATCTTGTTCTCTGGATGAGATCAAGACTTATACTCGTCTATTTCAGGAATTCTGTGATGTGTTTGCATGGTTCTACAAAGAAATGCCCAACATTGTTCCTAGCATTGTAGTGTACAAAATACCAACTTATCTACACAAGAAGCCCGTTCGCTAACGATTCCAACCAGCGCACCATAGGAAGGTCATTGTTATCAAGGGTGAAGCTGAAAAACTTCTCAAATATGGGTTCATCTATCCCATCCCTCTTATAGATTGGGTGTCCAATATTGTCCTAGTGACTAAAAAGCAAGGCACGGTCCGCATTTGCGTTGATTATCGAGATCTCAATCGTGCTTGTCCTAAAGATAACTATCCTACTCCCTTCATTGATCAAACCATTTATGAATGTGCTAGGAGCGAGATCTTTTCCTTTATGGACAATTTTTCTGGTTACAACTAGATCAACATTGCACCATCCAATCAAGAAAAGACAAATTTTATCTCTCCATGAGGTACGTTCATGTACAAAAAGCTCCCTTTCGGCCTCAAAAATGTTGGGGCTATGTTTCAGTGAGAAATGTCCTATGTGTTTCATGATATTTGTAACATTGTCTAGACTTACTTGGATGACCTTCCCGCTCATTATCGTAAGCGCTAAGATCACCAGGACCATATTCGGTAAATTTTTCTACGTTGTAGACACTATAACATTCGGTTAAACCTACATAAATATGTTTTCTACATAGAATCCAGATGACTCCTTGGCTTCATCATTTCCAAGGATGGTATTCGCCTTGATCTACTAAAAGTCGAGGCCATTTTATATTTACCCCCTCCATATTCACTGCACCAACTCCAGAGCCTGCAAGGAAAGGAAAATTTTCTCCGTCGTTTAATACCCAATTATGCTGGGCTAGCTATAGGATTTACCCAATTGCTAAAACAAGGAACGCCCTTTGTATGGTATGAGGTGGCCCAAAAATATTTGATGATCTCAAGACCGTCCTTGTGAACACTCCTCTGTTGCACCCACTAAATTATTATCGAGATTACTTCCTTTACCTAGTCACGACCCCTAGCACCATGGATATGGTCTTGGTCCAAGATGACGATGAAGGCAATGAGCATGTTCTCTACTACCTTAGTCATAATCTTTTCGACATTGAAACGTGTTATGCACATGCTGAGAAGTTGGCTTTGGCTGTCGTCCATGCTGTTCAATTCTTTCGGCACTACATCCTTCTATGCACGACTACAATGATTTCTAAATGCAACCCCATGACCTATATCTTGACTCATCAGTTTCTAGGGGGAAAATATTCTAAATGGATCATCATCCTGCAACAATTTGATTTGGTATTTACTACTGCCAAATCTAAGAAATCACTCATTTTCGCCGAATTGATTTGTTCCATTCCCTCTAAGTCTCTTCCTGTTGGTGCAGATGAACAGTTTCTAGATGAGACTCTCTTCCTGATCAGAACCCTTGATCCATGGTACGGTGATATCATCATGTATCTCCAGATGTCCACATTCTGATCCGCATTGACTAAGGATGATTGCCGAAGGATTCGGCATCACTCCCAACCCTACTGTATTATTGGCGATACTTTATACCGTGTCAGTGTCGATTCAGTTCTTCGTTGATGCCTTACGATCGAGGAAGCTGAAAGAGTTCTCAATGATTTCCACTCCAGGGCATGTGGTGGTCATATGTCTAGTTACGCTACCGCTCAAAAAATCCTTCGTGCTGGTTATTTTTGGCCATCTATTTTTAAGGATTGCATCCTTGTTGTTCGCAAGTGTCATGAATGCCAAATTTACCAACGCAAGATGCATGCCCCACCTGCTCACCTACACCCCGTCATTACCGTTGGTCCTTTTCCATATGGGGCATAAATTATATGACATGTAACCCTCGTTCGATTGGGGGGCATGGCTATATTATCGTCGATGTAGATTATTTCACCAAATGGGCCGAAGCGATGCCTATATACTCTGCAAATGATAAGATGACGACTCAATTCCTTTTCAACCATGTTATTTCTAGGTTCGGTGTACCTCAAGCCATTGTCATAGACCATGGCTCCCATTTCAGAGATTACATGATGGCCGAGCTGACATTCACATTGGGCTTGCACCATGATGGCTCGACCCCATATTACCCTCAAGCCAACAACCAAGTTGAAGTCGTGAACAAGGTTCTTGTTACAATGCTTCAGTGTACTATTGGGATTCACAAGTCAAATTGGCATCTCATGGTCTTTTTAGCTCTATGGGTTTACTGTACCTTGACCAAAGATGCAACTGGTTTCACACCATTCCATCTAGTCTATGGTCTGGAAGCAACATTGTTGATCGAATGTGAGATTCCTTCACTCAAGTTAGTTGTTGAACTCCTCCTCGAAACATCACCCCAAGAGGAACGCCTCTTATATTTGGAACGACTGGATGAGACTTGTCGTCTCGCTGCCTTGGTCATCGAAGAACAAAAGAAATGGGTCAAATCCCATTTCGACCAATCGGTCTCCCGTCACGCATTCTCTGAGGGTGATTTGGTCTTATTATATGACCAAGCTAATGATAAGCTAGGGGCAGGCAACTTCAAAACCAAGTGGCATGGTTCGTACATTGTGAAACGTGTTTTGCAGAAAGGAGCCTATGAGCTTATTGATTATGAAGGAAATCCTTTGGATAAACCCCGAAATGGGCTTTACCTCAAGAAGTACTATGCTTAGGTCATCTTGCATGGTTACTTGTGTACATTAGTGTGTCATTCATTTTTGTACAGTGTGGTTTTGTGTGTTAGTTTTCAAACAAATTTCATGTTTACTATGTTTTTCTTGCTTTGCAGATGTTTGTGTCTCCTCACATCGGTTTCGCTGATGGTGCTTGTCATAGTACCCGGAACCTATCATCCACGGCATGGGCTATTTATGACCCTAACAGTGACTTGATTGACCTTCAAGGTATCTGTCTAGGTTGCACAACTAACAGCATTACTGAATATAGTGCGGTCATCGAACTATTGTTAGAAGCCACTGCTATAGACATTAAAGAGTTAGTTGTCAACCTAGATTCACATCTTGTCATCCTACAACTCAACATGCAATATTCCATCAGAAGCCCTCAAATATTGAGAATGTATCTCTGTATTCGTCTATTGGAAAGACTTTTGGACTACATTACATATCATCGTATTCCTAGGTGTATGAATACATTGACAGATGCATTGGCTAATTATATGTTGGATAGACATTTACGAAACATGTGAAAAGATAAAACAAACCATTTGTACCATAGTAGGAAAGGAAATATAGCATATATATATATGGTGATAATGTTTGATATATCAGAACTCCAAAAAATAATATGTGTGTCCAAAATAACATCGGCGGCTCGCAGGCCTCATATATCCGTGGCACGTAGGCCTCAAAAAATGTAAGTGTTGGACCTAGGAACTAATCAGCATGGCGATCATGGTAGCATGATACAACTCGTGCAACAGGAATTGGAAAATCCAATCTGAGACTCCCACTGTGTGTCTCTAGTACTGATGAGGAATGTATCCTACCCGTGCATACTCTGGGATACCACGAGTCAAATCCTCAAGGTTCCTCGTGATCTCCTCCTCATTGTCACTCCCCTCCTGATAAGGGGTGACAACATCAATCAGGTGAGGGATGTGCCTGGCTATTGGGGACATCCCAGCAGGCCACTCTAGTCCAACGTCTGCATTGACAAGAGAAATGTTATAAGCACATATATACCAAAAACAATAAAAAAATCTCAAAACTAAAAAGTTGATTTTTTACCTTCATCATTGAAATCCTCTCCATTTGGTAAGGGCACATATGGATCTCCATGGAATTCGGAGCCACTGTATGGCCAGTCCTCCATGACAATCTTCTATTGTCATAGCCATGAAAAGGATGCAGGTTTGTACGACATGTGCTGACCCCTAGTGATCTTGGGCATCAAACGACTCTAGCGGGCCATCTATGGATTGCGTGGCATAGGAGGATCTACCTCAGTTAGCTGATACTGGAAAAATGGCACCCGTTCCAAGAAAAAGGTCACAAGCATAGATCTGAAGCAAAATTTCTTCAGATTCCCTACCTTAGCTTTGGATAGCTGGCGCTGTTAAACACACATGGGAAACATAGAATAGGAAAGATAAATCATGTGAGTACATTTTTTTATTAACATCAGATATACATTTATAGTACAATATGTGACTCTTGGGTTTCAGATCCCAAGGTCTCTTGGACTGCTTTTGTCCATTCGACTTCCACACTAACCCATTGAGGATTAGGTGTCCAACATTCCCCCCCTTAATCCGAAGGGTTATGTATGAGTCCAAGAAGAGAGCTGTAATACAAAATGTGCAAGAAATGCATGGCAGAACTAGGCTGAATGTGCTCTCTGAAATGTTGGTATAAAGGGCGATGGTTTAAGGATGACCACCAACACTGGAACGCTTAGTGCAGTTCCCGGAACTCTTCCAAAACTGGCAAGAAACTGAAGTTTTCTGCTAGAGGAAGTGATCCTATTGTTTTAAAGAGGGAAACCTTCAACCATAAAAGGGAGGTCTCACCCTGCATAAAAGGTAAAACTTCAACCTGAAAAGGGAATTCTCAACCTATGATGGTTTAAGGATAACCAACAACTCTGGAATGCTTAATGCAATTCCCGGAACTCTTCCAAAGCTGGAAAGAAGCTGGTGTCTTCTGCTAGAGGAAGTGTTCTCAATTTTGTTCCTGGAATGCTTCCAAAACTAGCAAGAAGCTAAAGTCTTCTGCTAGAGGAAGTGTCCCAGATTGCCAATTGAAGGCATGTTCACGGGCATCTTTGTCTCTGGCTACAACTCTGAAACTGGTGTGGCAGGTTGTGGCTCAGGCTCGCTTGATGTGGCTTTGAATCTTGTAGATGACCATCATTTCCCCCCCTGTCAGATACAAGGTGAGAAGATGGAGAAAACTCAACTACAAGACTGTTCAATACTCTGGAACAAGTTCTGATATGTGTTTGGAATATCTTCTTGGCTGTTGATGCCCATTGCCAAGAAGCGATCCATCCAAGATGAATCTTTGTTCTTGCAGGACATTTGTTTCTGAAGCATCTGTGTGAAGAATGACTGGTTTTATGGCAGTTCTTACATGGATGAAGATCAAAACAGTGATCTTTCAAATGGCCAACTCGGTCACAGTGTTGGCATTTCACGATCTGTTGTTTTTGTTGTTGTTGTTGTTGTGGAAGAGGGGCAGAATCTGGAATAGCTGAAGCTGAACTGTCATGAGGGGTAGGTGAACTGTCATGAATAAATCCAGCACTCTCAAACTGAATGGGCTTTGCATAGTCTAGAATATGAAAGGACAAGTCCTTGTCATATCCAAGACCAGTTATGTGCTTGTTGTGGACAAGTTGTTCCCAAAGTCTGATGATGGGCTTGGGAAGTGCAGACTGAGTTTCTGCATCTGCATGTACAACTGCTGCTTTATTGGATTCTGGATCTGATTCAACCTCAAACTTACTAATTTCACCACTTGTTGGTTTAACCTTGAACAACATATTGTTTTGAGCAGAAAACAATTTGGAATGACAAATCTGTTGAAGCTCATCTTGCTGGAACTGAGATTCTAGTTGCATAAAATCAATCTTTTCTTGTGCATCATGCAGGCAGGTCTGAATGTCACAAAGAGTGCCTTTGCTAACATTTACCTTCCCACCAATAGTGGAGTGTATTAGTGTATTCAGTAACTCTAATACATCATCAAATCTAGCCATTGTCTCAACAAAGAAATGAACACTCAATAATCCTAGTGGAGACTATAGCAAGTATAGACAAACCCCAGCTATTGAAGATTTCAAAAATTAAGAATATCAGTTTGAAAAATACATTGTCCAATACTAGACTTTCAGAGATTCTGTTCTTTAAATTTTGTAGAAATTTCACATCTGACTAGACTTTTTAAATTAAGTTACGTAGCTGATTCCTTCAAACTTTATAGAACTTGCCTCTATATCCCTTCTAGAAGCTCAGGAATGCAAAAAGAATAAAAAATCTGCGAATACCAGCAATGGAGACACGGCTCAAACTTCACGAATATACACAAGGGTAGCTCGACCTCTTCCTTCAATAATAAACCCAAGAATCTCAACCTCCTTTTTTTTATTGGAAATGACCCCAATGATGTAAAAAACTTCACCGAAGGTATTCAAAAGGCACTCAACTAATACCTCTATTCTTCCCTCAAAATACAGAGATTCCAGCTAGGAATTTAGCTAATCACTAACAGATTTGTGTCCAACAAGAATGAGAGGCTCAAAGTCCTTCCAACACAGATACAATAGATATGTTTCACCCTTAAAATGCTCAGGTATACCAAGATACGCTTTGTATGGATGCACAACTAAATGACTTCTTCCTTCTTTGAAATTCGAACTTCAACTACAGGAATGGATTACATATACCTCTGATATATCAACTCTAATAATAACAGAGATCTGAAGTAGAATATACCAGCAAATGTTAGGAAGAACAGTGGCTGTAGATAAGTGTTATAACATCAAAGAAGCTCCATCATTACAGAGAAAATACCACAGTGATAATATATGCAATGTATTCAGCTCCAAGATAGAGAAATAAATATGGAGTGTCTTCAATATATTCATAGCCACACATCCAATGAGATGAGGAAGTTTGAGACCCTCTATAGCAGAGGTACATCACCAAACATCACTTCCAATAGTCTATACTCATTAAAATTTCAAGCACAGGTACAGTGATATGTTGCTCAACTGAAACAACCACAGAAAATACAAGTTTGTAGCCTTGGGGATAGATCATTCTTTATGCCCTTACCCTCTCCCCAACTACAACTCACAACATAATGAAATAGTGCCAGCGCACCATTCAAGGCTTCCAAAATTGATGTGGGTCTCTACAACTTCAACCCTTCAAGCTCTGGTCAGAGGCGGACGAGCTCTGTAGTTTAATCTACCACCAGATCCGATTTGGTGATTCCGACGACGGTTTTTGAGGGCAAGACAAGGGTTTGTACAAACCTTAAAACAATGGAAATGGACTGGATGAATGCCCCTCACTCCATGGGGACAACAATTATCGGAGTGACCTACAATGGAGGAGTGGTGCTCGGAGCTGATTCGCGGACAAGCACGGGAATGTATGTGGAAAATTGAGCTTCAGATAAGATTACTCAACTCACAGATAATGTTTATCTCTGCCGCTCAGGCTCAGCTACAGATTTGCAGGTGGTCTCTGATTATGTGCGCTATTTCCTTCACCAACACATAATACAACTTGGGCAACCTGCCAAAATATCCTTCATCTGCCCAGATGAAAAACCTCCAGGTGAGCTCTGTCACACAGCTGATCAGTGATAGCACAACGTATAGGAGAACCTGGAACTGGTGGCTTGGCACAGCTGGTTCAATCTGGTACACTACATCTCTGATGCACGCTAGTCAACAAACTGGTCAAGCAAATGATACCTTGTCCAACAAAAATAAAGAGGAGTTTCATTCCCCTTGTTCACAACAGAACTCGTGAAAAAGTCCAGGGATATTCGTGCTCTATTTCATCCTCAGGAAAATCGATCTATCTTCTTGATGGTCTCCATACAAATTGTGGAACAATTCAACACTGAAATTAGAACCTGAAATGATAGGAACGAAATGACAATCCTTGCTGGTATGAAACCCTAAATCTGAAGACAAGAGTCGGCCTCAAACTGAAGGATCGAATTCCCCACCATATTAGTCGGCCTTCTCTGAATATGACCACCTTGGCACCGACTAAAGTATGAATATGTCCTCAACTGGAATGATCAGCACTGTAATGAAACACTATCATACAGAAGCTCTTCATCAACCCTCAGCTTTGTCCACGATGCCAATCTTGTACGCATTGTATAGCTTGTAATATATATCTGATCTATATATCCCGGCAACAGAATAGAGATCATACACAGAACAGAGATCAAATGAATGGATACAGCTGAGGCGCGTATATGAGGATATCCAAGTCGCAACACCTCAGGCAGTGGCTTACCAGGCTGGGAACATCAGAAACGCGTCGCTCTTCGGTGTTTGGAATTCACTAGAAAGTGGAGCAGTATGGCGCAAGATGAGATTGCACATTTTTTGCATCACCATGCGCTATTCCTTGACAATATCGCTAACGATTGTGAATGCAACAGTTGCGGAATGCAACGGTTAGGAGAGTGGCAGACACCCACATGATGAATGCTCCGAGAACTCAATATGGTAGTTGTAGCGCATGTCGATGTTATTGCTATTGAAATGTTTAAGAATCGATCTCTGGACCTCAAGGCAACTAAATGTAAATGAAAATATGTGACTGGATGTCCTGGTAAAGTTGAATTAAGAAGAAACCTAATGAAGAACCAGCCGAATTCCCAAAACAATTCTGAGCTCAAAGGGAATCTGTGATTTCAATGCATTCTCTGGATTTAGTCTGAATGTCATAAAAAACTTCGTATGAAACCTAAGAGGAGTAAAAAGCTTTGTGTCATCCCCAAAACCAAAATATATGGAATTAGGACTGTGCAAGCGAAAATGTGCGAGGCGGTGGCTTATTGTTCCAGAAGAAAACCTACGAGGTAGATGCAAACCGTGAAGGGAAATGAGATTGCATAGCTGAAACCCTTAGAAATTTACGGCTCTCAGAGTAATCTGGATGCTCTTTTTTTGCAAAATCTACGAGCTCTTGAAATGGAATCCGAACGCAGACATGGCCATCATAGACAAATCACCATAACGCAGTATGAGTGGTATCAAGTATTACAATAGACTGGAGCACAAAGAATAATGGGAGAAGCGTTTTTGCTGACAAGCGCAGAGATACCGTGTTAGGCCCAGAGCACAGGTACAAGGAAAACGTTTCAAATCAGGTCAGCGCAACAGAAGAGCAAGGCACAGGCCGGACTGTATTAGAGTAGGTGTGGCAGATTGACATAGCCGTTTGAGGACAGAGCGCTGGCAGAGGCAGAGGCATTAACCAATGAATGCAATTACACTAGAGGAGAGAGCGCTGGCAGAGGCAGAGAGAGGAACGTTTCATATGTTCAAGTGAATATGGCAGACAATGCACAGGTCTGTATAAAGGAATATGGCAGAAATACACTGCACAGAAAGGCCATAAACAAATGGCTCAAATTACTTATGCAGGGCAGGAATACGCCTGCTCTGATACCATGTTAAACACACATGGGAAACATAGAATAGGAAAGATAAATCATGTGAGTACATTTTTTTATTAACATCAGATATGCATTTATAGTACAATATGTGACTCTTGGGTTTCAGATCCCAAGGTCTCTTGGACTGCTTTTGTCCATTCGACTTCCACACTAACCCATTGAGGATTAGGTGTCCAACAGGCGCTTTATGTTGGTCTTCATGGCCTCTGACCAGTTGAAACCATAGATGTTGTACAGTCAATAGCATACAGGAACTTCGACTTGTTGGTCTCATGTTCCACCTAGGATCTTACCACTCTATTGATGGTCAATAGAAGCACTCTTAGTGTCAGATCCCAAACACTAGAAATCTCAATCTTCCCACTCTTGGATTTTAGGGCCTCAAGGCAGTGTTCAGCAAGTAATGAAGATATGCTTGCCCCAATCGGTCGTGACCTGTACAAGTTGACTGGTTCCCCTCTTTGGGACAGTCCAATGATGAAGTATATATCTAAAGTTTCCAACTCCATCTCCTGGTCACCAATGACAAATATTTCCTGATTAATGTCCCAAATACTAATCAAGTAATGAAGCAACTCAGGTTGGGCCCGCATCCCTGCCATGAGAAATAATTTGAGGATCCCACAAGCCCTCAAAGCTTCCAGGAAATTTGGATCATTCAGTGCCTGAGTGTCCACCTCCTCATGTTCTTGTTCTTTCCAATCCACCATTTTCGGCGATTCTCTCCCGCAAAAGCCATTAATTTGAGTCAACAATCATGCTTGGCCCATAAATTTTAAGTTTTAATGGTGATTTTTTGAGGAAATAGGGTTTTTTTCCCATTCACGGCACCAACGTGCCTATTTTAAAAATAGTTGTACCAACGACATGATTGGCTTTGTTAATCATCCTCAGCTGGTGCGATTCTGTGCTCGGAAGTCACGCCGATCGAGGGCGAATTTTTTTTTGCAAAACCCCCTCAAAAAACCAAAAAAATGGTTAAAAACGGGAATAAAGGACCTGAAAATGGAGCTCAATGCTTTGGCTCTTACCTGTAACTGGCGGTTCGATGAATGACCACTCAAATCTCCCGCAATCTTCTCCAAAACAATTAGGGAAAATTGAGTAAAAAGTTTTCACAGCAAGGTAAAATGGTAAATGGTAAAAATGTATTTACTTTTCTCCTTTTTATTCATTTTTCATGAAAATATCAGGTTTTTGTAAATATTTTAACCTAATTTTCCTGAAGAATTGGATAATACACTTTACCTTTTTTTGCAGCGACAGGTGATGGATGTTCGATGATGATGACGAGTCACGTTTCAGCTCTTTTCTCGACTCGTTAAGCTCATATGAAAAGATTGCTGAGTATTTTTCCCTTTTGACTCATAAAAGAGAACAAAATGGGTGGTCCACTTTAAAGCTCTTTTCTGACCCTTTAAAAGGTAAAAGATGGTCAAGCCCTTGTCGTTTCAAACTCATTAAAAGATGCGAAACTTCATGCACCCAATATAAGTTTACCCCGTTTTCAGGCTGGGAGGCACTATTTACGAAAATGGTACTCCTTGACTAAAATGGTCAAGCGTTTCTCTCAAGTATCGTTTTCTACCTTTTCAAGCTCAAGAGACACAAATGACCGAAAGGGGACCATGTGGAGTTTTCTTTTACGTGTCTTTTTCAAACTCTCTAAACATGAAAAAGATACTGAGTTACACCTTTGTCGGACTCATTAAAATATCAAACAACATCAGATTCATCACCATGACAAACATGAGCTTCTCCTTCCTAGGGCTCGTTAAACTTACTAGGTTGGATTCGTTCGAAGGATGAACTTACAGTGAAAGCATATGCTATCCCCTTCAACCTTGCGATTAAAAATAATTGGGGTACCTGCCAAAAATGGCGAGGAAAAATTTGGAAATCCAATCAGTTGTGTTGACAGCTCACTCTTGAACATGAAACTTTCTGCTTCGTGTCAGGTTGGGATATCCTCCTTGTATCATTGACCTTCTTGGGTTAGGCCATCCATTTTTTCCTTGCATTTGATCTTTACCACATCGTCATGATCACCAATCCTATGGATCCAAAAGCTACCAAACTTCCAGTCGTGTCATCGATATGTTCAAGAGTTGTCCTTCTGCGGTTACATTTACCTTTGATTCTCTGTATCATCCAAAATCGTTTTGCATCCTTTCATCTCATTTCGATGATGTGGGAAACATTATGGCCCTCCTTCGACACGGTCGCTTTCCATCGACTTTAGCTCATTATCCGGGAAGTTGACCGAGAGACTCCCTTCCAGTACCTTAGAGCTTGCATGCCATAATGGCAAGTTCTTCACACTCGGTGACAAGTTCACATCATTGGATTTCGATCGAGTCATTTCATGGGTGTTTGACTTCAGTTCCTCTATTCACATTCCGTGGATTGTGCTGATAGTACCTTGGGGACCATTGTCATTATTAGTGTTTCTCTCGCGCTTGCTAATAGTTTACATCATTGACTAGTAATCAAGCGACTTTCTAGCATGTTCGACGTCAACACATCTATTCACATGTTAGAATTTGTACTTTGATTGGGTCATGTTGGGGCACAAGACCCTGGGCTCAGATTACAAAAAGTCCAGGTTGCGAAGTGATGTGACATGGTTATGTTGATATACATGTCTCTTTGACGGATGGTTGTGCCGATGCTTGGATCCATTCACATGATAATTCAATGGATGGCTACGTTCGTACCACGATTCATGTATTGTTTGATACATTTTTTCAGTTATGTATATGTATCTATACTTGCTTACAGGTTTTCTGACGACAGACTACGGTTCCCTGCACTGATTCATAAAAAATTTCATCCCTCACTCTAGTTTGGCCTTCACGCTTTAGGGGGCATCTTTTACACAACATTTTGTCACTATCCCTATACTCCCTATTCCTTGATCTTGGAGGACCTCTATAGTGAACCCTACATGTTTTCCCTTCATGAAGAAACCCCCATTGTGTCCCTCTTCATGAGCAGATCAATTCCCTTTTGCACCATTTCCCCTAAAACTTCTGTTTTTCCCAATTTACAAGACCGGTGTTAATGGACCTTGTCTTTGTCACACCAGTATGCAGGAATTACCAATGTCCTTAGCATCGACTGGAGCGACCGAGTTGTGTTCCAGTCATTCCGATCTTGTTATGTAAAGTTTTTTAAATTAAGAGCCGAAGCTTCCAACTCTAGAAGCTTCGTAACGGAAGTCTGGTAAATGGTTTAGCCAGATGGGGTCGAGGATGTCAGTTTGGGCTCCTTTCCCTTATAATGATGGAACTACCTCAAGGGATAAGACCTTCTCCCATGAGAAGAGGATCCATCTCCCATCCATTTCTCTTATATAAACCTCCCTTCTTCCCAAGCACAAGCTAGTGTTAATGTTGGTGTACTAGTACTATTTAGGTTTGGAGTAAACAACAAGCTATTCATAGTTGTAGCTCTCTAGTTGTGTGAGGGAGAAGTGTGATTTTGGTTCGGAGTGAAGCCTAAAGGGAAGAGCCTTAAGACTATTGTTGTTTGAGGCCATCATGGAATGCTAGCAGAGGTGTGTGGGAACCTAGTCTTGTCAGAAGAGAACAACAACGTCAAGACAATGGTTGTAATCTCTTCTTGATTCAATATATATGCAACTATTGATTGATTTTCTACATGATTTTTCATCTTACATATTCATGGCTTAATGTTTCTTGACTTGTTAAGTAGGTTAAATTACAATTTGTCTATTATCACGGTTGTTGTTTGCTATTTTTTACTTGTTTCAGGTGTTTAAAGAAGGAAGCGAGAGATAGTTGGAGCAAGCAAGCAAGGACATCATCAAATGGGATAAGCATACTAAGAGGTAGGCCCTCTTAATTGGTTCTAACCTAAGGAAATCTTCCATAGAATGTACCGGTTGTGGCTAGACCCATTATTAGGCTAGAGGAATTTGTTTGTGTCCGTACTTATAATTTTACTTCACCACAGCTCCAGCTGGAACTCTCCTTCTTGCTCCACCTACAATACAGACCAATCAATAATATGATCAACATCCTTTATATACTTCTTAAGTAATGAAATATGGAAAACATCATGGAATTTCACTATTGGAGGCAATGCAAGTCGATATGCCATTGGTCCAATCCTCTCAATGATTTTGAAAGGCCCGCAATACCGTGGTGCCAACTTGGCACATGAACCAATCCCCAAAGAGATTTTCTTGGGCTTGATTCACAAATACACATGCTCCCCAATCTGAAACTCCTTGAACACCCTGTTTTGATCCATATAACTCTTCTTTCTATCATGTATTGCCTTTATATTCTTCTTTATAACCTACATTTCCTACTCCATGTCTGCCAACATGTCCAGTCCAATAAGTACCTTGTTCACTGGATAAATCGAGCTAATGGGACTTGTAGTCGCTTTTTAATGCACCTAGAGCATAAGAGCTTCAAGAGATATGGAAAGCTTCCTAGAGACAAGCTCTAGGTTGATTGTAGACTAGTGCCTAGGACATTTTAAAGAGTGTTGGATAGATTTGTAGAAAATACTTTCAACGCTTTAGTTTGTCACAAAAATTACAAATGAGTTTGATTTAGAATCATTCATAAGATACCAAATAGAAAGCAATTGATACATAAGAGTACTTCGGAAATAATCTTTGGTTTAAGGTGGCTAGATAAGACCCAGAATTTGCAGCGATTTAGTTGTTGAAACATATCTAATGGGGGGAGATAATAGAGGAGGAATCCATCATATAGAACTTAAGACATAACAATCCTATATATCAAGACTCAGAGAGAAACGGGAGAAAGAGGATGCTATGAACTGCTGAGATGCATGGAGCGCATTTAAAGACTTGTTTTCCACCTTGAAACAAGCACTATCCACTAGTGTTTTGATTTAAATGAATCTATATCTAAAGGGAAATACAACTAGCTGCTACTATGACATGAAATTTGTGAATCACCTATAAACTTTGTAATAATCTCTTTAGGAAAACCATAATACAACAAGCTTCAAGTAGGCCTTTATGAAAATAGGAAAGGTCCTATAGAAGAGCAATCTTTCCCAAAATTCTAAATCTTTTGTCAGGCCAGGCAGTAACTCCTCAAAGAAAAATTGATTCGTATATCATATTCCTTTAGGTTGGTCTTTATTATATACATGAGGGAGAGACTGTTCACTTCATCTCCCGATGACTGTTCATATTACTTATTATTTATTTACATTATATTCACCCAATCTTGATGATTAGGTGTCAACATTCCCCCCATTAATCTGAAGGGATGTTGGTGATTCCAAGCATCATTATGAATCGTTCAAGCTTTTCTCTTCCAAGTGCTTTGGTGAAGATGTCGGCAATTTTCTCATTAGTGGAACAATGACGTAGATGGATTGTTTTGGACTCCATATGATGTCGAATCAGATGATATTTGGTATCGATTTGCTTTGTTCAATCATGGAACTTTGGGTTCTTGGCCAACTTTATTGCAGAGGTATTGTCAATCATGAGAGGAGTTGATTGTACTTGTTTTACCTACAAATCTTCAAGAATTTTCCTGTGCCATAGAATTTCTTTTGTTGCTTCAGCTGCTGCCATGTATTCTTCTTCTGTTGTGGAATCTTCTGGAACTGATTGTTTGCATGATCTCTAGGAGACAGCTCTTGATCCAAGACTCATAGCATATCCTAAAGTAGATACCCCAATTTCTTTGTCGCCATCGAAGTCTAAATCAGAGTATCCAATCAAGCTAAAGTCGTCCACCTGTGTATACTTGATTCCAAAGTCTTGAGTTCCCTTCAAGTACCTTAGAACTCTTTTGGCAATAGACCAATGTCCCTCACAAGGCTTTTGCATAAACCTGGAGAGGATTCTAATAGCAAATGAAATGTTTGGTTTGGTAGTAGTTAGGTAGTTGAGACTTCCTACAAGTTGTTTATACTTTATTGCATCCTCAAATTCTTTTCCTTCAATAGATGTGAGCTTTAAGTTTTGTTCCATTGGATTAGTAAGAGGATTGCATTTTGTCATGCCAAACCTGTTCAACAGATCTCCAATGTATTTCTTTTGAGAAAGAAATATGGACTTTGGATGTTGGGTTACTTCAATACCAAGATAGTAATGAACATAGCCCAAATCAGTCATTTCAAAAATTTTCCCCAATTCCTTCTTTATGGATGCAATGTAGCTTTCATTATTCCCTGTCATCAAAACATCATCTACATATACCACAAGATATACAACTGTTTTGCCAACTTTCTTGACAAATAAAGTTGCATCATCAAGATCATAATGTTTTAAATTGAGTTTCAGAAGATGCTCAGTTAGTTTTTCATACCAGGCTCGCGGTGCTTGTTTGAGGCCATACAAGGACTTCAAAAGTTTGCATACTTTATGTTCATGTCCTTTCACAGCAAATCCTTTAGGCTGGGACATAAAAAAATTCTCTTTTAGAACTCCATTCAAGAAGGTAGTTTTTACATCCATTTGATGGACTTTCCAACCGTTCTGAGCTGCTAGGGCAAAGAATGTCCGGATGGTAGCCCATTTTGTTGTGGGGACAAAAGTATCCTCATAATCAACCCCTTCCTTTTGTGCAAAATCTTTTGCCACAAGCCTATCTTTGTGCTTGTCAAGTGAGCCATCAGCTTTATACTTGTTCTTGTAGACCCACTTGCAGCCAATTGGTTTGGTTCCCAATGGAGGATCAACTAGCTTCCAAGTGCCATTCTTTATGAGGGCATCATACTCCTTTTGCATCACTTCTTTCCATTCATCATGAGAAGCAGCTTCATTGAAGGAAGTTGGTTCAAAATCTATAGACAAGTTCAATTCCCAATCATAAGAAACATCCATATCAACAGGTGAATTAGAGTCATCTACATCACCTCCATTTTTCCGGTTTGAATTTCTAGTTCCTGTCTTTCCAACCTCATCAGGATGAACACTTTCAAGTGTATTTGTTAGCCACTTTGGGGGACCTTTCTCAGATGGTCCAGGCTACTTTGCTGATTGAGTTGGGACTGAATCAAGGTTGAGTCTCCCAATTTTGTCAATCACATCACTTAAAGCATCATCCGTTGTTGGAGTTTCATGCAGGGGAGAGTGTTCTTCAGAAGAAGATACCACATGTCGATCTAGTATAGGAATCCCCCCTGCAAGATGTGGAATCTAATTATCAAATTATTGAAATGATTTTTCTTTTGCGAATCTATCCAAGCGATCAAGTTTCCGCTCAACAACATTGTCAGTTTTGGATGATTCAAGAAAAATTACATCTCTAAATACAACAAACATTTTATTTACTTCATCATAGAGACGATATGCTTTGGAGGTGTTTGAATACCCCAGGAAGATACATTTACGACTTCTAGCACCAAGTTTGTTTCTATGTACCTTTGGTATCAAGGCATAACAGGTGGAACCAAAGACCCTAAGATGCTTTACCGAAGGAACATGTCCATAACACATTTCATATGGAGTCTTGTTTCTAATAGCATTACATGTACATCTATTCTTTATATATGCAGCACATAGATCAACATCAGCCCAAAACATTATCTTTACATTTTTGAAGAAGAGCATGGATCGTACCATATTTTAGATTGTCCTATTCATTCTTTTAGCTACACCATTTTGTTGGAGATTATAACACACAGTTGTTTGATGTTTGATCCCATGTTGGCGAAGATAGTTTTCAAATTCATTTGATGTGCATTCTTTTCCATTATCAGTGCGAATAGACCCAATATGAGATTGTGCATCATTTTCAATCCATTTATGAAAGTTCTTGAATGTTTGAAAAGCATCAGATTTGTTTTTCAATAAATAAACCCAACACATTCTGGTGTAGTCATCAATAAATGTCATTATATATTTGTTTCCATTTGTAGAAGGAACATGCATTGGACCACATAAATCTGGATGAATGAGTTCAAGTTTTCTATGCACTCTTGAATGTGAATCATGAAAAGACTGTTTGCTATGCTTTCCTAGAATGCAAGCATCACATTGCTTAAGTTTCCTAGGAATTGTAGGCAAACCAGCAACACCATTTTTCTTCAACAAGCGGAGGCTGTCATAGTTCAAATGTCCAAATCTAGCATGCCATAATAAACTTGATGGAAGTGTACCTTCTTCATAATGAGAATTGTATGAGAAATGTTGTGCACGAGCAGAGGTTCCTTGCAGCTTGAGAAGCCTTTCTTATTCTATTCCCCTCATGACAAGTGAGTGGTCAGATGCTTTTCTTACCTCAAGCTTGCCATCAAACATATGAATGGAGTGACCTTGCTGGCAGATGTGGACCAAGGACAACAAGTTTCTCTTGAGCTGTGGGAGATATAGAACATGATGGAGAAGAAAGTCAAGAAGACAAGACAATTTAAGCCTGATTGTGCCAAGCCCTGATGGCTTGATTTTTGATTGGTCTGCAAAGTATACTGCTCGATCAACATTGTCAGTAAATTCTTCAAAAAAATATTTTCTATGAGTAATGTGGCAGGTTGCTCCTGAATCAAGCAACCAATCATTTTTCCAAGAAGCAAGTGAAGCATTAAATAAATCTTCATTTACAACAATGTAAACTTTGAAACGGGAACTATAAACTCAAAACGGGAACTCTGGCCCAAAAACCCCAAAAAAACCACAAAAACAGTGCTCAAAACGAAAAGTGTGTATACTGGAACGATGTTTTTTTTTTTTAGGTGTCAATTTTGCGGCTGTTTTAAAAATGGCAGTGACTACGAAATTTTCTACGAAATTTTCCTGCAAAATATAGCTTCAGAACGAAAGTGTTGATACTGGAATAATGATTTTTTTTTTAGGTGTCAATTTTGCGGCTGTTTTAAAAATGGCAGTGACTACGAAATTTTCCTGCAAAATATAGCTTCAGAACGAAAGTGTTGATACTGGAATCGACCCGCCGCCGGTCCGGCGGGGCGGGGCAGCCCGGGGGTGCCGCTGCGTGGAATTGGTAATGTGGATCGTCATTTGATGCGTGGAATTGGTAAAACCCAAGCTGCCCGTCAATGGAGAATTTCTGCGTCTTTTCACTTTGCCGAGTCTCTCTGTCGCGTACTGTCTCTCTGTCCGTTGTATCGCACATACAAGCTGGCGTCCACCCTCGAAACCTGTAGTTAGGGATGCGAAGGCAACCTAACGTCACCTTAAAATTTTCATCAAAACTATAATGCTAACTATATATAATTGGAGTACAGACAAAATAATAGAGCTCGACCAAATATAGATATCGTTGCTCAAACATTCACATAATAAATAACAAATTTAATATATACAATTAATTTTTCAAAAACATGCTACTTGGACCATTGCTGACCTAAGAGGCATCCTTCACAGTATCATATAATAAAATACAATATATTACAATAGTCTTTAAGAGTCCATGAAGTGTAATATGGTCTTGAAATACACTATACATGTGAGGACTTCCAACCAAAGGGCGTATGCATCACTAAAGAACTTATCCAATCCTAATATTTGTATTGTTCCAAAGCATAAGGGTTCAATGAATATGCACGGTTGTTTTTTAACTAAGCGCAATCATATCTATGAGAATCCTCCTATTTGAATTCTCTCATGCATCCCCCTAGCAACTTCCCCTGAATCCTTCTTCTTATTCCAAGAATGGAGGTGAGACACCTCTTTAGTCTTCCTAGTCAGAATTTGCCTCCAAAATTTCTTAGGAGCTAGCTTAGAGAGGTGTAAGAGATTCCCTTGTCTTTGACGAATGTATTGCCTCTTTTTCCTTTTAGTTAGGGCTTTATATATTTTTATCTTGTCCATTTTAAAAGATTCATCAACAGCTTCCTTAATTGCTCTCCTCGCACTTTTACACTCTTTGTCATACCATGGATTGGTTTTGCTATTTCTTTTATTATTTGATATAGGAAAAATAATTTGCAAAATTTGATAACTAATTCTCTAAATCCCTTTCCAAGACTAACACTTGAAAAATCAATTAGGTAACAAACATGCTATTAGATAGAACTATTTGTTTCTTTATTTCACCAAACCAAATTGAAAAAATAATTTTATAAATTAAAAATCAATAATACAATCTTAGAAGCAGTTTAAACCTATTATTATAATCATGATGTGAAATTGAATAGCTAGATTCTTAGCACATCTAATATTCTCTTTTATTCTGCTATCAATGATATCATATTTTCCAACGTTTGATACATTGTGCAAGGCCTATCTATATAAAAGGATCATGAAATACAAAAAATGGAGAACCTTTTCCCACGAGCATGTGTGTGCTTGACACAATAATACTTGCAACAACAAATATTCAATAAGATGCAGACACTTTTAAATTGGTTGTAATTTGGAGAACCTGATCTTTTTTCAACCTTTTGAACTCATTTATGTATCAGCCATAGCCAATATTATGCTTTGACTTCCTTAAAATTTTCAATGGTTAGAAGAATAAATTACTGATTAGCAGAAATAGTAAGATATGTACAATTTTGGTTTTGTTAATATCACAGTTATGAGATCAAATTACATGTTATAAGTTTAGAAATTTAATTTAAGACATCATTAAATCATTATCCAATATAGCATACAACATTTAACCTTATAAATAGTGTTTTATTAGCACAGGGTCCACATTAAATATATTATTTACTTCTTCCAAATCATCTGGGGAGGGTTTCAAATGGTCTGCCTTCCATACGCTACATGCAAAAAATACATTCCAAATAAGATTTAATTTTATAAATAGTGTTTTTGTTAGTACAGGGTCCACATTAAATATATTACTTACCTTTTTAAATCGTTATACATCTTTACAAAAAAAGAAAAAGGCAGTGACATCATTACCATGCAACTCTTGTGTTATAAAGAATACGAAATTCAAATATAAAAGTGTTTATGAATATCAAATATAAAAAATTATATATATCGTATAATTTTTTATTATACATTTTTATACTTTGAAATTCGCATATTTTAAAGCTCCAAATTACTTTTCCATTATTCTAGAGTCGTATAAGACAACCAAGTTGAATAATCAAACACCAACTGGAAACTAAAAGTCCGATATCTTGTGAGAAAACTCGAGCGTTGTACTTAATATGTTATTTCTCAAGTGATTCTCTGTATTCTATGTTTTTAAGAATTCCTAACTAAGAAGTTGTTTGCTAAACCAACCAAAAACCGAGACAATCAGGCACAAAATCATGACAATTTGTAATAAAACAATAACTAATATACTGTATACAATATTGAGGAAAGCTTGATGATGGTAATACAGCAAGGAGAAAAAACTAAAATATTCAGTACCGTAGCGAATAATCCGTCTGAATATATAAACTAGAGCTCACAAGCTCTGAAGCCGGTACGGGTCGATTCCCGGAATCGACCCGCCGCCGGTCTGGCGGGGCGGGGCGGCGCCGAGGTGTGCAGCGCCACCCTCGCGCCGCCCCGCCCTGCCCGACTGGCGGCGGGTCGATTCCGGGAATCGACCCGTACCGGCTTCGGAGCTTGTGAGCTCTAGTTCATTTAAATTAGACCGCTCCTATATATTATCTGTTAACCGAACTTCGTTAATCATAGTGTCATTTAACTTTAGGTTTTTATGCTTAAAATGTTTTTTGAAAAACAGAAATTCAACGACACGGGAAAATAAACCGTCAGTGAGGTCGTGCATAACGGCTCACATACCCATTTTAATATTCATATTGAACTATTAAAATATCCAATCTAATATTCAGTGTTTTAGATCATCGAACACAACATACTGGAAGACTTTATGTATCTAAAAATCAAAGCCTGTCATAAACCAATAGAAATAAGGCCAAGTATTACTAACATACCAGTGATCTTAGCATTTGATTTCTGGCATTAGAGTTATCACTGTGAGATTGTGCTCATATTGAATGGAGGTCACTACAGGCTGGTTTTCCATTTTTCTAATTATCACTGTGAGATGTGCTCATATTGAATGAAGGTCATTGCAGGCTGGTTTTCTATTTTTTTTTAAACAATGGTGAATTGGTAATTTTTAAACCATAGTGAATTGGTAATTCATCACAATAATATGGACGAGGCCTAGGGATGAAATCTAGTGACTACTTCCAACTTTACTGTGAAAAATCAGTGTCCCAATAAGATTTGAAATTTGAAACCAGATAGACGAATAGCATCTAGACAACCACCCAATCCTCCCACCCGGAGACACCAATTCTCCATTTTCATGTAGGAGACGCCAGCTCTTCATTTTCATGTAAACGTCGGTTTTTGTAGGGAGATTAGATAATAAATTACAATAGGAAAATGTTGATGTGGGAGGTTACTGTCCTATTTTCTTAAAATTAGATAAGTGTAAAAAAAAAACGTTTTTCTGCATTGTCTGGTCAAAGGGTTATTCCTCGTTCAAATATGCAGAGAAGTTTTGTTTATAAAGTTATTTTCCATCATTCATAGAGTACTTCTCTGCGGAACGGTGAAAACGGAACAATCACGTGACACTACTGGTAAGTGGTAAGACGTAAAATCCGAGCTAATAGCGTAGTTAGAATTGTAGAGACATTAGCAGAAACCGCATTTAAATGACTTTTGTCTGTAAGTCTCGTGATTGCAGCGGTGTCATGTGACAGAACAAAGCTTCGCACGCTTGTGCGTAGCAAAGTTCAGAAAGGAACGTCGCCAATCCTCACAGCAATCACCAATACGGACGGCCAGAGGTAGGAGCAGCTCCCCAAAGTTTTCGCTAGATAAATAGTGTTGAAGCATAGTATATTATATAAGACCTTGATAAAGGCAAACTATTGAAGTTTTCCACGATACAACAGTATGGAAATTTATCATGAACTTCTTTAACTATAAAGTCTAACAAGACACAACAAAGCCCTACTTAAGAGACCGCCTTAGTCTGCATAGCCCCACATTTTATATTAATTGGGATGAACTAGAGCTCACAAGCTCTGAAGCCGGTACGGGAATCGACCCGCCGCCAGTCGGGCGGGGGACGGCGCGGGGGTGCACCCCGCGCCGCCCGACCGGCGGCGGGTCGATTCCGGGAATCGACCCGTACCGGCTTCGGAGCTTGTGAGCTCTAGTTTATATATTCAGACGGATTATTCGCTACGGTACTGAATATTTTAGTTTTTTCTCCTTGCTGTATTACCATCATCAAGCTTTCCTCAATATTGTATACAGTATTTCTCGAAATAATTCCCATGTTGATAAGAAATTCTTCATTTCCTGCGCTTACTGGAGCCTGGATAACTGCCGTTTGAGCATCACCCTGAAATTTATTTCCAGACATGAGCTGCAGCTTTTGAAGTCTCTCGTGACTGCGATGGACTGCTCGTTTCCAGCGCTCTGTGAATGTGACATTCGCTGAAGTAAATGAATCTGCACGCACAATATCTATTCTCAATCCATTCAGCGGTTGCACCGAATTTAACGCATGCAAGCAATCCATCAAATCAAAAAATACAGACAGTAATAACAAAGGAAAAAGGAAAAGAAGGTGGCATTTGCAGGTAACAGGAGATGCGGATACTGATTTTCTCGCCATAGCGATTGAGAAATAATATTTCGTAACGTAAACAGGAAGAGGATGAATGGAGGACATGTTCTATTCGAATCGACGGCGTTGCATTGATATAGATTTGAGGTATCAAGTCAGTATCATCATCATGGTAGCAGGGAAGTTGTCCATACAACAATATAGATCGTAAATTTATATCTTCCATCCAAGGAATAACATTGTAATTTGTAATGTAATCCACCCTAATGACGGCTCCATCAAATTTAGCCACTCAATTTGTTCTATAGAATAGATCTCATAAATTGGGTCCCGCCTGTCTCACATAAACAAGGAACTTAATGCGAAATATTGTAGTATTTAACTATTGGCTTGGGCTGGAAATCTGGGATGGTGAGAGAAGGGTGAGATAAAGCGAACATTCTCTCCAATCGGATTGCCCATACAATATCAAGTTGATCATTTTTAATAATTCACTGGTTGTTTGTTTTGTAAGCCAAATTTCAATGCATTTTGCTTCACCTATTATATAATTAGTATATAAACCATAACTTATAAGTTAGGTTAAATGATATATTTTCAATAAAGTTATATATTCTTTCCAACTTTAATTATTGTTTTTTGAAGTTAGTGTCAAACATGTCTTAATGTATACTTGAATTAACCCTACTTAAGTACACAATGGACTTCGTTATGGATCTCACCCAATCGATCTCGTAAAGAGGAAGCCTTTTATTCATCCTCTTATTGGGGAGGGAATTGACATAGCTATGGAAATATAGGGTGAAAATTGTAAGACACATTGGAATAAGAATGACTTTTCAATTCATGGACTACCCTATTATAGTTGTGTGGAACAATCTATAAAATATGATCACGTTATTTGTGCTCCTGGTTCAACATTATTAGGATATGAATTAGGGTGTGATTTTTTTTTGGGTTTAAGAGTGAAATGCAGTAGTTGGCGACCAAAAAATATTCTCAAGAAAATAAAAAATATATATCATAGATTATGGTGAGGGGAATCCTAAAAAGTTCCCAAAGATGACTCAAAAACATGGTTAGAGAATTCTAAGTTGCAAGTTATTAGGTGCAGGGAATAAACCCTACAATATTTGAAAATTTTCATATAATAAATTTAAAGATGGCATATGTAAGTGGGTTGTTATAAAGATAACATGAATTTAATTCTAAGTTGCAAGTTATTAGGTGCAAGGAATAAACCCTACAATATTTGAAAAGTAGTTTCATATAATAAATTTAAAGATGGCATAGGTAAGTGGGTTGTTATAAAGATAACATGAATTTAATTCTAAGTTGCAAGTTATTAGGTGCAGGGAATAATCACTATAATATTTGAAAAGTTTCATATAATAAATTTAAAGATAACATATGTGTGGATTGTTATAAATACAATGTTAATAAAATTTACTTGTATATATTTTTAGGTATAGTAGGAGTAGGCAAAGGTCATGATATAAAAATATTTTAATTGACAAGATTGGATGTGTCATAATTGATTTTTTTTTGTTTATTTATGATGGGAAAATAACAATATTGCAAGTGATGCAAGGTTTCGGTAAAGTAAAATCTATATGTAGAAGCATGAGTCTCTTTAATAATAAGATGTTTGGCTTCAAGAGGAGGTACACATAATTGATTATATAAGAAATTGTTTTGAAGGTAAAAAATCTAAAATGCAATTTTGTCTTACCTTCATCAAGAATGCAAGGCTTACTTGGCATGGCCAAAATATGTATAACAAATCTATTGTTTTTTACTCCACTCATAAGAACCAACACAAATGTTGAGAATGGTGAGTGGAAAAATAGGAGGATTATCTATAAGGAAAACATTGCTTTCCCAACTCTTCCATTGACCAAACATAGTTCTCCATATTGATAGTTTCTAGTCATAGTTTTTTAGGTTCTAAACTATTGAAGTAATGCTTATTCCTTAAACAATGTTTTTTGGCCATTTTTGGCCCTAGGGTTACCACAAGCCCGACAAAATTGTACTTCTCATTTAGATATTTCGAATGAGCTACTATGCACTCCAAAAAGTAGACCACACTAAAAGTTCCACCCCAAGGATGTTGACGTATAAATTAACTACCATGCGGTCTAGAATCCTCATAGCACCTTATCTCATAGGGATAAGTTGTTTTTCCCTTAGGGTTACTACTATACGTTACAAGGACATTTTTATCCTCCTATAATGAAATATTGCAAATGAGCATAGTCAAGACCTTAAAATTTATAAATTAGCTGTACCACCATCCTAACTAGTTTATATTTATCTACAAGATACAATCATTTCTTATTTCTTTCACTAACAAAATCTAAGTTTTTTATGAAACCAGCTCAAAAAAAGATAGAAAAGATAGTTGAACACCTTAGAATTCAGCCTCTTCGAGGGGGCAACCTCCTTTACATTACACAAATGAACAATTCTTGGATGATACAAATGAAAATACCTCCTTTCTATATATAAGAGTCTAAGAGGTCATAATATAATCAGAGCCGACATAACAATAATAATGTAAGGGAGTAATAATAACAATAGTGGGCTTCTATGGGGCACAATAGTAACAATATGGGGACTACATGGGTACAACAATATAATAAGGGGGTTGTACTAATAACAATAAGGGGTTACACTAGTAGTATAGGGGCCTAACATGCCCCTCTCCTTCAAAAAGTGTTGTCCTCAATGCTTGAGTAGTTCTTGATGTTTCTGTATAAAATTCTTCTCCTCCCATGTGGAATCTTCAGCATGTAAGTTCTTCCACTTGATGAGATACTCTGAAATTGATCAATTTCGTAGCTGTCAGTTTCTCGTTTCTGTGACTTCTCCAGGTTCCAATATGATTTTTCCTTCCTCTTCAAGTTCTGGAAATATTGTTTGAATAGGGATCTTCTGAAACTTATGAATGAGTGGCCACACTTCTTCGTCCTTCTTCCATTAATCCCTTGCTTCATTTATCCAATCTGGTTGGATAATAGAAATAGCACAAAACAATGCTTCCACATCCTCATCCTTTCTTGAGAGTGTGTATGCAACAAAATTTTTCTTCCCTTTTCTATATATGATGTCAAAGTCATAAACAACATATTTGTGACCCATTTTTTCTGGTCTTCTAAAGATAATAGTTGTTCTAAAAGTTATTTAAGACTATCATGATCCATTTTTACCTTGAAGTGTCTTCCCATTTGGTAAGGTCACCATTTCTTAAGTGCATGTAGTATTGCCAATATTCCCTTCTCATAAATATATTGCTTGAGATGTAGCAGTAAAAATACCCAATCACCTACATCAAAACATTTTTCATTACGATGTTGATCTACCTGTTGTTTCATTCGATTTTGCACCAAAGTGGCATTATCCTTTAAAAGTTGGAGAACTTATTGTTGATGCTCAATGTGATCTTTCACTGCTTGAACCTTTTTCTTCTTGATATGTCCTTCTATCTTGAGAGTTTTAGGAGTGGTAATTTCTTCCAATGCTTTACAAGACATGGTCGGATTCATTTCTTGATGCTCGATGTGATCTTTCACTTCTTGAACATTTTTTTT
This sequence comes from Pinus tabuliformis, assembly GCA_031772625.1. Lineage (NCBI taxonomy): Eukaryota > Viridiplantae > Streptophyta > Pinopsida > Pinales > Pinaceae > Pinus > Pinus tabuliformis. The sequence goes on from CM062805.1 coordinate 994,401,917, forward strand.
CTTGAAATGTCCTTCTATCTGGATAGTTTGAGGAGTGGTAATTCCGGCCAATGCATTACAAGATATGGTTGGATTCATTTCTTCTTTATTGATGTGATCTTTCACTTCTTGAACCTTTTTCTTCTTGATATGTCCTTCTATCTTGAGAGTTTGAGGAGTGGTAATTCTTGCCAATGCTTTACAAGATATGGTCGGATTCATTTCTTCTTTCTCTGGGGTTGGGTCCTAGCTATATCCTTTTATTTTGATGTTTCTTGATCATTTTATTCCTCCTCTTCATACTCTATGTAAAATAATTTCTTCTCAGAACACTTATGACCTTTAGTGCATTTGCTATCGCAATTGTAACAAAGCCCTTTTTCTCTTTTTTCTTCCAATTGTTGTGGTGTAACCCTTTTAGGTTGTGGAAGGCTAGGAGAAACAACACTTCCATCTTTATAGTTGTGAGGGGTAGAATTCCTTTTTGCCATAATTTTGCTTTCCACTTTGTAACAAAGCCCTTTTTCTCCTTTTTATTCCAATTGTTGTGGTGTTGCTCTAAAGAAGGTGTTGCTCTTTGTATTCTCATAATGTGCTATAATTTCCTCCATGATTGACCACGTAACAAGTTGTTTACAAGAACAAAGCCCTTTATACCATAAAATTTGATCTTGTTCTAAATATGAAGATGCAATACATACCTTTTGTAATAGTGGTACACCATGTAGATCAAAATATTTCTCCATCTGTAGTATCCAATTTACTGGATCCTTGCCATCAAACTTCCTCATCTTGCTTTTTCTTGATTTTAGGATCTCGATCTTGAAATGACTGTAACTCTGTACTTTCAGATCTTTGAGTTCTGAAATTGTGACCTATAGTATCCCTCTCTGTCCTCTTTCCAATGCCACCAGTCTGATCGAATTTAGATTCTCCAAGAAAGAGTTATGCACAATCTCCCAAGATGACCTGATTATATACCTTTTCAGAAGAGAGAACTTGTATGAAGTGCCACATGTCACTGTTTTGAGCTTTAGATCTAAAAAATATACACAGGAAACTACAATCCGTCCTCTTTTTGCAACTTCTTACGAGGGGGGGCGGGGAGGGTGTGGGCAGGGTGGGCGGGGGGGCAGTGGCGGTGGCAGTGGCGGGGGATGGGTGGGCGGGGAGGGTGTGGGCAGGGTGGGCGGGGGGGTAGTGGCGGTGGCGGTGGCGGGGGATGGGTGGGCGGGGAGGGGGAGGTGGCGGTGGAGGGGTGGGCGGGGGAGAGCACAACTGTGATTTTCGCATTGATTTTTTAGTTAATTATTATTTTTTGAAAAAAAAAAAGTTGTTATTATTATTTTTTTGACATGAAATTCATAAAAAAAACTATTATTTGACCATTTTTAGTTAATATTTTTGTATAAAAATTGTGATTTTGACATGTTAATTCTAGCAAAAAATTATCAAAACGTTTAGTTTTTTTGTTATATTTATGTTAAAAATGGTTATTTTTATGTCCATTGTTAAAAAATGTTGTTTTTTAGAAACAATTATTTCATGTGGAATGAAAAATTAATTAAGGATGTATAAATATGTAGATTATCTAAAATTCAAACTATCGACTTTCTAATTTAAAAACGCAAAACAATAAAAACCCCACTAAAAAAAAAAAATTAAGATAGAGAACAAGAAAATATGAATAAATGACCACTTCAAAAACTATCAAATTTAGAAAATAATTTTTTACATTTCACACACTAGAAAATTTAAAGTCAAAAAATAGGTCTTTTAAAAAAAGGGTGTGATGCAGAATACTCACTTTTTAAAATCAGGATGAAAATCACTACCATTCACTACCATTCTAAAACTTAATGCACATGAAAAAATTAAAGTTCCAAAAACCAAGTTCTAAAAAAAACATGTGTATTCTGCATCACCACTTTTGAAAATCGGGTCATTTTTTTGCCACCTCTACAAAACGGGTAACAGTATCAGTTCCCGTTTCAAAGTTTACATTGTTGAACCCAAGGTACTTGACTATAGCTAGAAATTAATTAACTGTAATACTAACAGAAAGTGCTCGGAGGAGAGTCTGGACGTAATTTCCAGAACTTGTGGTAGGGAGGAGAGACTTTCCAAAGAGGATTGTTTGCTAGTGGTTGCTATTATTAAACAGATAAGTACTACGAAATGCTTAATTAAGAGTTGGTACTATGTTGTAGAGTAATGTTTTAATTGATTAAGTAGGAAAATCTTACTTGTTTTAGTATAAAGAAATTCACTGTATGTAGTACGGATGAGCAAGGAAATTATTTAGAAAAAGATATATTAAGAACAATAGATAGAGTATATCTAATTTTGTTTTAGTATAAGCCACAATAAAAACTCTCTGATGAAAATATGCAAAGAGTATCGCATATAATTTTCATATATAAAATATTTTACATAGTACTAAAAAAAATAAGATTATGCTCTTAAGTATTCAGAATGAACTATGCAAAAACCTTCCTGGAATCCACCCAAGAACCAGTTGTATTATGTGTTTCCAAATTACCCATATGTTAATGCACCATAATTTAGCTACAATATGAAACTAACAAACATAATAAAGATCTGTTCGGAAATGTTGAACGAACAGAGGTACCACCTCATCTATCACCCATGTAATATCTATCAGTCTACGACAGGATAGAAGGCATACATATTTCAGGTCTATGGTTGATTAAACCCCTGGTATAAACCCTCATTAAACAGTTAATCCTCAAGGACCAAGCAGTATTCAATAAATCTTAGTATTTTGAGATTTAGAATAGAGGCATACAACCCTTTGCTAAATATGAAACATCATACCCAAAATATCAGTTAAATTAGAAATGCATTATATACAAGCATGTACTCTATTATGAAAAAAAAACAGTCATAGTTCCGGAATGACGCCTTCGACTCATTATGACCAAAACCTCGGAGTTCTTTAACTAATAACTTAATTGACATAAAGAACAAGATACAACAGCAAAAAGAAATATGTTCACAAAGCCTCGACTCAGGGACTGGTAAATCTTCCCCATATTGCTCAAAACATACACCGAGTCTATCGACTCTCTTAAACAACTAGCTATCTAAGGAGTATAAGTAATCTAGGCATCTTTCTGAGCTTGAATCAGTGGAGCATTAAACCCTTCTTTAACTAAACTGCTAAGGACCAGAATGCCAACCTGGAAACGACCAATGAAACCATAAGAGTTTGAATCTCGAAGGGTAAGTTCTAGGCTTGCGCGAGCAGAGCAGGGGAAAGAGAATACATGTCATAAACCACATTCAAACATAAGACTATTACAAGGTTATCTGATAGAGATAAAAATCGTGAAGACGCATATTTTAGTTTTAAGAAGGATTATACCTGAAACCGGAGGATTTCCTCTCCAAGCGACCACCTACACATTCACTGAAACCCTTAATGAATCTTTCTAAGCTCAAGAAAATGTGAACTATTCATGAATCTTCCGGGTTAAGGAACTTTATCTCCCAAATCCTACAGAAGAACTGCTCCCATCGCTTTGTGATACCCTTGACCCAACCTGGACAGAGGCAGTAGTCTATCAGCCTCGGCAAGAACAATGTCTTCCACAAAAATAAAAGAAACTATTGATATTCAGTATCAAATAACACTCGCCTTCTCTGGACCAGTCATCATAACTAGGGCAAGCTGTACGAGGGACTGCCCAACTATAACCCTCAGCAAACTATTTCGCCATTGCAAAGCAACAAGAAGCCATGGACCGAAGGTAACACTGAACCCACAGGACATTGGGCGCAAGAAATCAGTTAGGTGATAAAACCCTAAACAACCACCACCGTTGGATCGCCGGACAAGAATCGACGGAGGTGAGGTGGGACAGATGGCACTGGAATGTTGAACTAGGTAGCGATCGCATGTAGCATCCTCGGTCGAGATCATGCCACGTATCCCAGCGTACAATGACCAACTAAGCTAGGGCTGGGCAGTAAATGCCAAGGTACCAGAAGCCATGTGATCAATTAACACTAACCTCCATGGTAGCATGGTAATTTGTGCATATATTAAGCACATACAACTAGTTTGTGAGCTGACCGATTCTACGGCAGCCATAAATCATATCAGTAATTAAATGTAGAAATATATATATATATATATATATATCAGTAACCAAGTTTCAGGGTAAATGAATATTATATATATATATATATATATATATATATATATATATATATATATATATATATATATATATATATAATGTTATTATTAAATTTATTAAAAGTGACTGTTACAAAAAATATTTCAAGTGAAAATGACTTATTTAAAAACAAAGGGAAAAGAAATGGAGAACCACTTTATGAGCCAATTTTTTAGTAGGATTTCTAGAATTTAAATTTAATTATCAATAAGTAAATAAAAGTTATATTTCAAAATAGACATGCATATTAGCATAAATATTTTGTGGATATTTTATAAAGATACCATCTATCTATTACTTATTGATAATTAAATTTAAATTCTAGAAACCCTATTCTAAAATAAACGATAATAATTGATTTGATTTTATAATTTATGGAATACATATGTACAGTTGTTTTGATTTTAATCATTTTTATTAAAAAAGTTAAGATATGATAGTTACAAATATTTTGTTAGTTTAAATTGTAATGTAAATGAAACAAGAGAAAAGCATTAGATTCATATTGAGTATTATAACTATGGTATAATTGTCAAGTACAACAAAATGTAAAATAAAAACTAAAGGAAATTCAAAATTCAACATGGCAAACAAATTGCTCTTCAATACATTTGTTATGTTATAAATATTACTTAGTTGTAGGCTCCATATAGTTTATCTTTCCAAACACACATTGTTATTAGTTTGCATAACTATTTAAACTATTTATCTATGCTTTAAGAAAAAAATTGAAGTTTGATGTACAATTTGCACAATTGTTTACATCTATAATGAATATTTGCTAAAATCCCAATTCCATATTTAATGACATCACTACATTATGTCACATGATGAACATTGGCCTTACTAGTCCGTGCCAAGGCGGGATTCTAGAAATTGACTTTCTCATTGAGCACTATTAGTTTAACGTTGACCAATGCAATTTATATTGTTTAACCTTGAAAAATAAATATCGATTTTTCAATATTATTAAAAAAATATTTTTCAAATATTTAATTGGACCTTAATTTGAGGGTCTTATTGCAACATTTTCACAATATAATGCCATGTGGATTACTGCCTCACATATTTTATCCCATAATTTTTGGATATGGTTGTGATATCCATGCATGAATTTTAAATATTTGTATAGTTATTTTTTATTCTTAAGCTTTTCCAAAATGCCATACAAAATTAAAATCCTTAAAAATATTTCATACTTAAGTAAATAACATATTTACCATCATACCTTGATGGGAGTGGATGAACAATTTGAAAGGGTTCTCAAGGGGGTTCCTGCCACCCCACTAATTTCCATGACAATTAAGAAGGGGGGTAGCATGGCACTCCCCCCCATGCACCATTTGTGCGACATTTGTTTAAACCCTATGGATCGGCTCTTGTATCATTTCCAAAGAGTTCTTCCGAGTTGTGAGAATTGGCCAGACACATGGATTTGGAGCAGGTTGTAGACATGTTATACATGCCACCCTATAAGTATATGTCTATATTCAACATGTCAAAATTGGGTGGGGGAGTGGAAATCTTGCGTGAATTATTTTAGTTATCAAAGGGGAGGATGGAGTTACCTAACCTTCGAGCCACTATCCAAATTCACAACTTTAAAATTGATTATTTCAAGTCTTTTCCATGTTGAGAAGGTTATTTGGAGAAGCACAAACACAAATATGCGAGTAGCGATATCGGGATTTCACCTCACTAGGGTTGGATGGTTGCTCACTATAGTCAATTATTGGTGAGAAATTTATGCACCTCATCACCTTAATCTTTGCTAGCGGATTTTTTGAGGTAATTATTCAAGCATGGTATTCTATTTAATTTTGGTGCAGTGGTCATGTGCGTGGTGTTTTTAAGCTATTGGCTTTAGTATGGCTATAAGTCTCCGGTGAATTTAGTCTGTGCAATTGTTGTTACTTTATTCCTTCGGGATGTGGCTCTAGCCATTGTTTGGTGTTTTGTTGGCTACTTTTTCTCTATCTTGTCATTTCTATGGTGTGGGCTTTGGTTGGTTGGTTGGGCAAGGATTTTCTCTCCCCCTGCTAGCATATAGGCTGCACGATGTAACTCTAGGATCAATCGAACAAATAATATGGAAGTTTCTATAAGAGGTCCACATTGTATGTTATTTTTAGGAATATTTGTTGTAATTGTTGTGTAGGGAATGTCTCGGTAACATTGTGTTTGGAACCTATTCAATTCAAGCTTTATGTGGCCTATTTCTAGGAAAATAAAGTCATGCCAAAGGGAACGTTATTGTCGTGGTTTGAGTGAAAGAGGTTAGTCTAGCCAAGGTTAGCCTAGTTGGTCCCGAGTCAAGACTTAGGCCCAAGACACGACTACAACCTATTAGGCAGTGACTCCTCCCTACACCTAAGTAGACATTCGCAGACCAAAACAAGTTGTACATAGAGAAAGACAAGCCTTTATTTATTTTGAACTTATCGATGAGTTGTCGTAGGGTGCTCTAGACCTACTGAATGTGTTGTAAGTGTTTTTACTAGGTTCTGCTAAAGATGAGGATGTCATCCAATTATACAACCATAAAGTATTTCATGAAAAAATGCAAGACATCATCCATCATCCTCATGAATGTTTTGGAGAATTAGTTAAGCCATATTGCATGTCTAACCACTCAAAGAGACCTTCTTTATATTTGAATATTATATTATATTCCATGCATTGGTTTTCTCAATTGGAACTTGGTGGTATCCTAACTTTTGATCACAAGAACTTGGCACCCTTCCATTGATCAAGAATATAATCAATCAAGGGGTTTGTGAATCTATTATTGACAACGATTTTTTTTGGTGATTTATAATCAATATAGAGTCTCCATGTCCCATCCTTCTTCTGCATCAACACAATTGAGCTCCCACAAGGTGAGGAGCTTGGTTGAATATGACCCTTTTGGATGAGCTCATGAATTTGACATTTTATTTCTTCATTATCTAAGAGAGAGCATCGATATGTTGTGTCATTAGATAAAGGAGCACCAAGTATCAATTCAATTGAGTGTTTGACCTGGAAGTGTTGAGGCACCACAATGGGTGAAGTGAAAATATCTTTGTATGCTTCTACAATCTTATCCACTAGCAACTTCTTTGAAAAGATCCCTTGTGTGGAGGATGTTGTGGTCATAGTGATATTCATTTCACCTTCTAATTGAACCATAAAGAGGACAAAATTTAAGTATGAGAGATCGCCTTTCGGCACAATTTTTCTAAGATCAATGAAATTGTTGCAGTTGGAACTACCTTTGGTACCCTGTAGAGATGACACCCTAGAGAAACAATGTCACTAGGTGGACATGACTAATAAATAACATGATATTTCTACCTATAATGTTATGATAGAAAAACTATAACATCCTTGGTGAAAATTCCATGTAATAAAATTTAATAAAGGCAAAATAAGACCACGTTTAAGGGACACTTATTCCAAGTTGAATATTTTGGGCAAAGATATCCTAGTGGGCATCATTGGATGTGTGTTTTGGCTAAGGAAAAATGGTGAAGACATAAAAAGGCAAAAAGGCATTTTTGGCACATTTATTTATGAAAATAAATAAAATTAGGAGAAAAGTAAGGTGAAATGTCATAGGTCGTAAAAGAGGAGGAAATTGAAGGAAAATAATGGAAAATGAAGAAAATAGAGGCCTCATTAATAAAAAGGCTTTTGAGGATCAGTTGGTAATCTTTTGTCAGTTCAAGTTTTGGAGCTCTTTCACTCTTGGTCACTTAGATTTTTCTTGGAGTACTCTAGCTTTGGACCAATGAAGGAAAATAAAGCAAAGGGAAAGGAAGGAAAGCAAGGATCAAGGAAGAAGAGTAGGATCAAGAAGCTTTAGCAGGAATACTTGTTGGTAACCTTTTGCATGTGTGATTTCCTAGCTAGTTTGGAAATGCATGGCTTCACATGTTGGTGTATGGTTCTCTTGCTATCGGTGGCATGGTTTTGCCAGGTTATGATAGTGGTTTTCAGCCTAGCCTTGCCTTTTTTTGGATGTCATGGTATGTTGGGATGTTTATCTTGGTTTTGAGCTTTGGTTTGCCAAATGGATTTCAGAATCTGGGGCGGAGGTGGTCTCAAGGTTCATTCCCAAAGGCCTAGGAATCCCTTGACTGGTTTTGGTAGGATACACGTTAAAATCCTGAGGGATAAGTCTCAGTTTAAGGCCTAGTGATCTGGGTTTGGATTGTGGTAAAACTTGAGAGACTGGTCTCGGTTTAGGGCCTAGTAATCCGGGATTGGATTGTGGTAAAGACTGAGAGACAAGGAGATGGAAAGCTCCTCAAGGATAGTGATAGATTCCTGTTTAGTCAATTTAGTGTGTCCTAAATTTCTCCATAAGTTATCAATCTGGGAGTTGTAAACTGATGAAGTGTAGTGCACTATATGTGATAGACAACCTTTTTTTACCTCACTGTTTTCAGTTTTTATCTTGTTTTGGGGTTTTTTTCTTGTTGGTCTTCTAAAGTGTTTAATGAAAATGGAAATCATAATATAAAGTTTTAAGAATACTTTTAAAGATCAAGTGTGGATGTAGAATTGAAGACAAAGTTTATGCTTCTTATGATAATTTCCAACTTAGAACTTCAAAGATTTCAAAACATGCTGTCTACAAAATCAGAACTTGAACAAGAGTGTAAACATGCATCTACATAAATCAAGCTAAAAATGAAGTACTGAAAATGAGGTTACTATCTCTGTTGTCCATCCTAATTACAGAATTGAAATCTAATAAACTGATGCATTCAAAACCACAAAGTAAAGAAACTGGAAACTAGTTAATGATTTCACCCATAATCACAATATTTCGTCAATTAACTACTAAAATGGGGTTAAGCTAAAAACTCTGGAAATATCATCATATGGAAAGAAAGAATGACATTTAAATTATTTAATTTTCGCTCTAATGAAAGCAAAGTCAACTATTTCATCCATAATCACAATATTTCTTTAATTAACTTCTAAAATGGGGTTAAGCTAAAGATTCTAGAAATATCATCATATAGCATGAAAGAATTGACATATAAACTATCTACTTGTAGACTAATGAAAGAAAAATCAATTACTTCACCTATAATCACAATAGCTCGCCAATTAACTTCTAAAACGGGGTTAACCTAAAAGCTCAGGACATATCATCACATGGCATGAAGAACTGATATCTAAACTATCTTAAGTAGTAAAAAAATCTCACTAAATAAAAGCATAAACAACTGAAATTGAAAACTAAAGTTCAATAGAGGAAGCAAGTCTCAAATCACTACTTGATGCAAAGCTACATTAAGAAGCTTGAGCATGACCAGACTTACAGACCTATTATGAAGTGCACTGATCAGTGTTAGTAGAAAATGTAACAAGATGCAAAAACATGTACAAGATTAGAACGATTAAAACTATAAACAAAACATAAGAAATGTACAGCTCAAATAAGAGAAAATATACATGAAAAATATGCAAAACAAAAGAAGGTACCTCGCCTATGCAGGGGCCCTCTGCACAGCTTTGGACTAACACGTTGTCACTTTAAACCATGCTTAAACAACCATGGGGAAAACCAAGTTTTATATTATGAAATAGAGGAATATGTCTCTCAGTTACACAACAGCAAAATAATGCTACATCAACAATATCAAGACTAACTATCTGCATTGCAAATGCTTATATTTATAGATGAAATGGATAACTGTATCTTAGAGGAATTTGTTCAACAATAGACACGTGAATAGGTCAAAATCCGAAGATTCAGCCTCTCGGTTGCCATGAGCAATAAACATATGTGAGGTGGATGTTGGATTGCATCATGGAGATGACCTGCAGGTGGCAAAAACGGATACACGAGTTCAGGAACAGCTTCGGGCTTCTTTTACGTGTAGGAACAGAGTCCTAGTTGACATAGAACTCTATGTTGACCACCCTTTGACCGGTACCTTTCCTCACGAATTCGGCTAAGCAAATAGGACCTCATCCATGTGTGGATCATTCCTGAGCTGCCCATGTGTCTCGTTCCTCCTTTCGACACCTGTAACCTACAAAACAATGAAAATGACTGCGGAATTGCGAGTTAGCTGTGGAAAGTGGCTACATTCCGTAGCTGATAAACAAAACCTAGATCAAATAGCACACACAATGATATAATTTGAAAATCACTCAAATACACTCCTGAAATCAACATGTAACAACTTTTGATAGCTTATGAGGCACTGATATGGGAAAATAGGAGAGAAAAGGTTTAAGAAAATGTGTAGAAGAGAGGTAGTTTTCGGGCTCAACATACCCCCACTGTGAAGATGTTGCATGTCCTCATGCAACCAAAACTGTAACTATCCTTTCTTCAATTCCTCTGTTATGAAACTTCTGCTAAGACATATAACCTTTTCTTCTTCTTCCTTGCTGTTATTGTCATCCTGGGCTTCATCATAAGGAATCTGTACTCGAGATTGATGAGGGCTCTACTCAACCTCCTATTTTTCTTCTTCAATTTTCTATTTTTCTTGTGCCATAATCCTAAGTGCAACATAGTATTGTCATGGATGATTTTGTCCAGTTTGTTTTGCTCTTTTAATGTTTCATTTTCCTTTTGGATATGCCTATTTAGGACTTCCAGTTCATAAATTTCTTGCTTCAATGACTGGATCAAAGTTTCCTGATCTGTATTTGGCTGGTTAGATGAAGTTCTCTATTTTGTTGTAGTCTTTTCCAATGATTCAATGAAATCATACATCTTTTGTTGACTTTGATCAGTTCTGGTGTTGTCTTCCTTGGACTGGTTTCAAAATCTAATTGAGGAGAAGGAGAATACTGTGGAATTTTATCAGGAGGAGTTTTTTCTGGTGACTGATTTGGAGTTTCATCTCCCGGGTCTATGAAGTGAGCTCCTTTGATTTGTGTTTTCTTCAATTTTCTCTTTAATCTAGAGCTTCTTCTTAGACCTTGTGAGCTTATGTCTCCCTTTTCAATGCTTTGTTTCTCCTTTCCTTTTCCTTTTGCCTTAGTTGACTTTTCTTTAAGATGAATTAATCTCTTAGAGAGCACTTGCTCTTCATCTGAAGAAGGCTCAGGAGTTTGACAAATGTCTTCAATTGTCCTCTTTCTTTTCTATTTTACCTATTTTATAATCTCATTTAATGTTTTAGAAGGCAATTCTTCTTTACTAGATTCCTTGGTCACACTAGTAGGAGTATCTTAGATTGTTAAATTTGTTCTTTTCCTCCTACTTTTATTTGTTGAACTTCCCTCAGGCACTTCAGGAGTGTCTTGGAAGAAATTCATAACTAGGAATTTTTCCCATGTATCTCCCTTTTCTTTCAAATTATTTTCAATCAGGATCTTAATAAGGCCATGATGGTAGAGATGAGGTTCTACATCATCTATGTTCTTTTGCACAGTAGTAGACATTTTCTTCAAACTACTCAACAAGAAATAAGGGAGGTTGATAGTTTCATTCTCCAAGAAATTCATTAATAATCTGATATGATACATGTACATGGATCCATACCTGCCCTCACATGTAATGAATTTCTGAATGATGAACAACAGACTAGTCCATTTATCTTTTAAGGCTGAAACATGAATTCCTCGTTCAAAGACTGATACGTCCATACCTGGATTACGAAGAATGACCCTCTAGACTTTTTCATCGAAGTCCTTGTTCTTACACCATCAGTCTCCTTCTTGTGGAAGCTTCATTGCTGCTGCAATGGATGACTCTATTACTGGAAATTTGATGTCCCCAATTTCAACTTCTACACTATTGAAAGACCTTGCAAATATTTTTGTAACTTCCTTATTATGACCCCTGAACTTCTTAATAAATTGCAACCATCTTGCCTTCTTCAACGTGCTCTTAAGTTGTGGGTATCCTTCCATGAATTTAGCTCCTTCGGGCTCTGTTCTCACTATAAGACCCATTCCTCCTTCTTACTACGAAGATACCTCTGTAAATGATAGTGTTATGGGAGCAGAACAGTTATGTGAGCGGAAAATGGAAGAGGGCTGCAGAGAAAATTAGTGATTATAAAATGGGAAGAATGCGAAGCATGAAATGAGAGTGGGTTCACGGAGTAGAAGTCCATGTAAACAAACAATTACTTCACCTATAATCACAATATCTCGCCAATTAACTTCTAAAACGGGGTTAAGCTAAAGGCTCTAGAGATATCATCATATAGCATGAAGAACTGATATCTAAACTATCTTAAGCAGTAAACAAATCTCACTAAATAAAAGCATAAACAACTGAAATTGAAAACTAAAGTTCATATGAGGAAGCAAGTCTCAAATCACTACTTGATGCAAAACTACATTAAGAAGCTCGAGCATGACCAGACTTAAAGACCTATTCTGAAGTGCAATGATCAGTGTTAGTAGAAAATGTAACAAAATGCAAAAACATGTACATGATTAGAACGATTAAAACTATAAACAAAAAATAAGAAATGTATAGCTCAAATAAGAGAAAATATACATGAAAACTATGCAAAACAAAAGAAGGGAACTCAGCTATGCAGGGGCTCTCTACACAAATTTGGACTAACACACTGTCACTTCAAACCACGCTTAAACGACCATGGGGAAAACAGAGTTTTATATTATGAAACAGAGGAATATGTCTCTCAGTTACACAACAACAAAATAACGCTACATCAATAGTATCAAGACTAACTATCTGTGTTGCAAATGCTTATATTTATAGATGAAATGGATAACTGTATCTTAGAGGAATTTGTTCAACAATAGACACGTGAACAGGTCAGAATCCGAGGATTCAGCCTCTCGGTTGCCATGAGCAGTAAATCTATGCAAGGTGGATGTTGGATTGCATCATGGAGATGACCTGCAGGTGGAAAAAATGGATCCATGAGTTCAGGAACAGCTTCGGGCTTCTTTCACGTGTAGGAATAGAGTCCTAGTTGACATAGAACTCTCTGTTGACCACCCTTTGACCGGTACCTTTCCTCACGAATTCGGCTAAGCAAATAGGAACTCATCCATGTGTGTATCATTCTTGAGCTACCCATGTGTCTCATTCCTCCTTCTGACACCTGTAACCTACAGAACAATGAAAACGGCTGCGGAATTGCTAGTTAGTTGCGGAAAGTGGCTACATTCCGTAGCTGATAAACAAAACCTAGATCAAATAGCACACACAATGATATAATTTGAAAATCACTCAAATACACTCCTGAAATCAACATGTAACAACTTTTGATAGCTTATGAGGCATTGATATGGGAAAATAGGAGAGAAAAGGTTTAAGAAAATGTGTAGAAGAGAGGTAGTTTTGGGGCTCAACATACCCCCACTGTGAAGATGTTGCATGTCCTCGTGCAACCAAAACTGTAACTATCATTTCTTCAATTCCTCTGTTCTGAAACTTTTGCTAAGACATCTAACTTTTTCTTCTTCTTCCTTGCTGTTACTGTCATCCTGGGCTTCATCATAAGGCATCTGTACTTGAGATTGATGAGGGCTCTACTCAACCTCCTATTTTTCTTCTTCAGTTCTCTATTTTTCTTGTGCCATAATCCTAAATGCAACATAGTATTGTCATGGATGATTTTGTCCAGTTTGTTTTGCTCTTTTAATGTTTCATTTTCCTTTTGGATATGCCTATTTAGGACTTCCAATTCATAAATTTCTTGCTTCAATGACTGGACCAAAGTTTCCTGAGCTGTATTTGGCTGATTAGATGAAGTTCCCTGTTCTGTTGTAGTCTTTTCCAATGATTAAATGAAATCATACATCTCTTGTTGAGTTTGATCAATTTTTGGTGTTGTCTTCCTTGGACTGGTTTCAAAATCTAATTGAGGAGAAGGAGAATACTGTGGACTTTTATCAGGAGGAGTGTTTTCTGGTGACAGATCTGGAGTTTCACCTCCCAGGTCTATGAAGTGAGCTCCTTTGACTTGTGTATTCTTCAACTTGCCCTTTAATCTAAAGCTTCTTCTTAGACCTTGTGAGCTTGTGTCTCCCTTTTCTATGCTCTGTTTCTCCTTTCCTTTTTCTTTTGCCTTAGTTGACTATTATTTAAGATGAATTAATCTCTTAGAGAGAACTTTCTCTTCATCTAAAGAAGGCTCAAGAGTCTGATAAATGTCTTCAATTGTCCTCTTTCATTTCTGTTTTACCTGTTTTCTAATCTCAGTCAATGTTTCAGAAAGCAATTCTTCTTTACTGGCTTCCTTGGTCACACTAGTAGGAGTATCTTGGATTGTTAAATTTGTTCTTTTCCTCCTACTTTTCTTTGTTGAACTTCCCTCAGGCACTTCAGGAGGGTCTTGGAAGAAATTCCTAACTAGGAATTTTTCCCATGTATCTCCCTTTTCTTTCAAATGATTTTCAATCAGGGTCTTAATAAGGCCATGATGGTAGAAATGAGGTTCTACATCATCTATGTTCTTTTGCATAGTATTAGTCATTTTATTCGAACTACTCAACAAGAAATAAGGGAGGTTGATAGTTTCGTTCTCCAAGAAATTCATTAATAATATGATATGATACATGTACATGGATCCATACCTGCCCTCACATGTAATGAATTTCTGAATGATCAACAACAAACTAGTCCATTTATCTTTTAAGGCTGAAACAGGAATTCTTTGTTTAAAGATTGATACGTCCATACCTGGATTACGAAGAATGACCCTCCATACCTTTTCATCGAAGTCCATGTTCTTAAACCATCGGTCTCCTTCTTGTGGAAGCTCTGTTGCTGCTGCAATGGATGACTCTGTTACTGGAAATTTGATGTTCCCAATTTCAACTTCTACACCATTGAAAGACCTTGCAAACGTTTTTGTAACTTCCTTATTATGACCCCTGAACTTCTTAATAAATTGCAACCATCTTGCCTTCTTCAATGTGCTCTTAAGCTGCGGGTATCATTCCATGAACTTAGCTCTTTCGGGCTCTGTTCTCACTATAAGACCCAGTCCTCCTTCTTACTACGAAGATACCTCTGTAATAATAGTGTTACGGGAGCAAAACGGTTATGTGAGCGGAAAATGGAAGAGTGCTGTGGGAAAAATTAGTGATTATAAAATGGGAAGAATGCGAAGCATGAAATGAGAGTGGATTTACAGAGTATAAGTCTGTGTAAACAAACAATGAATCGAGAATTGTAAAACCCAGTGTGTAAGTGTAGAGGTAGAGTGTCACTCATGAAACTTGTGAAACTGAACAGAGTTTGAGTTCATAAAAGGTTGCGGAGTGGATGTTAGTGGGTTCATAAAAAGACTGCGGAGTGGAACATCAATGGAAGAGAGCCATATTCATTCAGCTCACGTCTGCATGATTAGCCATTTTAACAAGTGTAATGAGGATGTACGACTAAGTACAAGTTAAATTCGGGAGTAGATTATGAGACCGTTAGGATTGATGCGAAGGATATGGTGGAGTTAAGGCAGCCATCAAGTCAAATCATTACACATTATGGAGTTTGTGATTTACAAACTATACAAATTATGCATTTGAAATGCTATTTGAAAATGGTTTTGTTCATACCTTGGAATTATACTTCTTTCTTTTTGCTAACTTTTAATTGGCTGCCTTTGTAGGTGATTTTAGGTGCTGATGTCTTCAAAGATCTTCTTCTTTCATACCTGCATCTTGCTTCTATTATTATTTGGCTAATCACTTCACTGTCACTACAAAGTAACAGAGGATTAGCTGCAGAATAAAAAATCAACTGCGGAATAAGAATTCAGCTGCGGAAACTGACATAGTGAATAACATATGACTTGGCAAATGAATGGAAATGAAAAATGACTGTATGGATGATACATGGAAAGGTGAATATGAAGATAAACTGAAAGAAATTTTATTGATGGAATGTGGTGGTGAGATGGAGCAAAATGGAATGAAATGAAATGTAACAAACTATAAGTGAAATGAGAGATTTTTGGAAAATATAGGGCATCAAAATCTTCTGATTTTTGCCCTGTATTTTCTGTATAAGACTGACAACTAGTGATTGGTTTTCAGGCTTATATATATATATATATATAGATGATGATGATGAAAAGAACAAGGACTAGGCTGGTGGGGAAGAATGATTCTTCTTCACCAGCCTCATTACATAATTATCTTGAAAGATTTTTATAAACTCCTCCTTTGAGAGTGGCTTATGATAGATCTTCAATCTATGTCCATTCACAATGAGAGGAGTTTGATGCTCATCAATTGTTTTGATTCTTACCGCTCCATTGCTAGAAAGTTTTTCAATCTCATATGGCCTAAGCCAATGAGTCTAAAATTTACCTTAAAAATCTTTGAACTTTGAATCAAATAGCAATGCCCAATCCCCTTCTTGAAATGTTTTTTCCTTGATGTATTTGTCATGCCACTTAGCTCTCCTTGATGTATTTGTCATGCCACTTAGCTCTCTGTTGTTGAACTAGATCAGTTCTTTGAACTGCTTCTTGTCTGATCTCATCCAGTTCATTCAACTACTCCAATCTATGCTTTTGGGCTTCTGATAGATCCATTCCCAACTAAACTGCCATCTTGAAGGTTTTGACTTAGAACTCAATGGGGAGCAGAACTTCCTTCCCATAAACAAGTTCATAAGGAGTGTTACACAGTAATTTGTCACTGCCTCCTTGTCAGTCTCCCTACTGTGTCATGAATTCCCATTAATCATGATCATGCTCTCTAATCTGGCCAAATGACCAACTTTGCCAAAGTTTATTTCATCATCGCGACTGTTATTAAAATAACCGCGCTAACTGGCGCCTCATAGTGCAACTGATGTGTTGCCAGCACGGAAGCACATGGGTTTTCCGCGCTGGTCGAATTTCATGAGCCAGCACATCCTATGCTTGTATTGAGTCACGCTGACACAGCCTACTCCGTTATTAAAATGCGCTGTCAGCGCTCCAGTGCAGTTATACACCCGCGCTGATCCAGTTTGGGCGAGTTTGTTCTAACAGCGAGCCTTCCAGATGACTCCAGACCTGGTTGTTGGTCTTGTAAGTATCGCCCTCCCTTCTATGGCAGGTCTGTTCGTCATTTGAGCCACCTTCCTTGGAGATAAGCTCATCCTCCCACCATTCATGGAGACTCCTTCTCCTATTTAAACCTCTACCATTGCCATGAGCAGCTAGTTTTGGATAGTGTGGAGTTGATAGTGCTTAGAGTGCTGCTGCTAGTAGGTAGTTGGTGTGACAAGTGTGGGATTGCTATAGCTTAAGGAAGGTTGTGGAGTGTTGCTTGTGTGAGAGAGAGTTCTTGTCTTGGGAGATCTACCTCCAAGGGTGAATGCTTAAGAGACTTGCTGGCTGAACCCTCTTGGGAAGGATTCAACGTCAGAACATTGGTTGTACTCTTCTCTGTTATTGATTAATAATAGATGACTACTATTATGGTTCCACTCTCATTTGTCTTTGTAATGGTTAATGTGAGTTACGTCCTTTCTGACTGATGTATAATTGCTTTTATTAGATTTCACGCTTGTGTTTGTCTTTCTCTTCGTGTGTGCAGGTATCTGTTCACGGGGATCGTGGAGGATCGTGACCGGCCAGAGCGAAGGAGCGAGAGAGACATCTCTTCATCAAATGACAGCGTTGGAATCCAAGTAGGTGTTCATTGCCTACCTTTTATTTGCAATTAGGAACTTGCATAGTAGCATTGACCGATTGTTGCTAGACCCGTTCTGGGCTAGTAGGGATCGCCTCTATCCGTAGAGGGGATTTACCTCTCCAACAATTTGGCGACTCTGTTGGGGAGCTGGCCTTTGTCTCTTTTTGTTCGTTCTTGCTTTGAGTTTGATTGTTACTCTCTTTTCAAAGATCAGGGGTTAGTCCTCTGCTTTTAACCTTCCTGGTTCAATCTGGGAGGTGCCTTAATTGTTTAAAGAGTTATTGCCTTGGTTTGGGAGCTTTTGGCTTGTTTGTGCTTGTTTTTTAGCCTCAGCGTGGTTTATATCAAAACAGTCGCGCTGACAGCGCATAACTGTTTCTTTGACTCCGTGGTCATCGTGCTTGTACACTTAACAGTCGTGACGATTTTGAAAAACGAACCAGCGCGACTAAGCCGTGTACTTCCGCGCTGACAGCGCTTTGTTGCTATGCGTGACTTCTGGTCAGCACATTGTTGCTGAGTGTTACCCGCGCTGATCCTGTAGAATTGAATTTGTTTCAATTTTGCCTCCTGAGCCTGTTGGTTTGACTATCCCCTACTCTTTCCACCTGGTTTATGACTTGATTTTTATTGTTTGAACTGTGAAGCACTTGCTTGCGAAGTCTTGTCGGGCGGATCTTGTTTTGTGTCCTGTGACCTAGTGCTATCATCCCGTTTTCGCTGGATTGACTTTGTTTTATCACTCGTTCACAAAGATTCGTTGCTACTTGCCTTTGCTATTGCGAAAGCCTTCCTCTTTGCTTTCTTTGCTTGGTTGTTTAGGTGATTGTCATTGAACCAGTCCTCGGATTGTTTCAATTACTTCTCGCTACCCAGACACGGATTACAATTGCTTGGGTTCAACCGGCTCTTTTCACGCTTGTTGTGTTTTTCATTGAGTGATTTTATTTCTCTTTACTCGGTGTTGCTGTCTCTCAAAATTCATTTTAAGTGCACTGTGCCATTGAAAAAGAAATCGAACTAATGTCTTTTGCATTCAATAGTTAATGAGAAAAAGAGCATTTCATTGATTTGTGTTCTCAAAAGAAAAGTCTCATTTCTTTGCCATTAGCTGCATTAGATTGTTTGATTGATTGAGTTCATTTTGTTTGATTGAAAACTCTTAACCCTCTCATAGTTAGAATTCATCGAACGAAATGGTGTTCTTTGGCATATAGTTTGCATCTAGGTAATTGTGAGAGATCACACGATAGGGCCTGAAACCGAAACTTAATTCAAGATCAACCATAAAATAAACTAAATAAACCTAAAAATGCATTGGAACTTAACGCAAACATCTAGAGGTCTAGGCTAGAGACGTGTTCCGGCGTCTTTAAACATAGTCACTATTGTTTCACATTGCGGTTGGGTGATTCCTCCTTTTGTGACGCAATAGTGGTCTAACACGGACTGTGCTCCCACGTACCGTCGCGTATATAGGGAGACCCCACTAGGCTTTTATCCTTGATCCATAGGAAGCCGAGTCTGCCGCCCTGCGAACCATAACGCACCGAACACAGCATTCAGGAAGATTGACTGCAGTACGGAAAGTCCTTGGTTCTCATACGATTGCCAAGGTGTATAAGCAGTTTTACGGATTGCTTGGTAAACCCTTTGCCTAGAATCTCCAGAGCAGTCACTTTTGATCCTTTTCGGACTCCCTAAAAGAAAAGGTGCCAGTGAGCGTCTTGTCACTTCGTGCTCATTAAACATTCGAAGGAGACTAGAGTCATCTTTTCGTCCTTTTCTCGACTCTTGAAACATGAAAAGGTCAAGTTTAGTTCCTGTGTCTTAAAAATTTATTCGGCTACGATAACATCACCTGGTTAGATCTTGTGTGCGTTAGTTTGAGTAGGGTCTTTTATCGTTAGATTCCTTTAGGTTTTGTGTGGGGTTTGTCATCCTGGCTGACCCGTCAACTCCCGTTCCAAGTGATCAAGGTTCTCCATCTTCTGCTGCTCCTGAGGTACCAGTTGTAAGCGATACTCTTCCTGTTATCCCGAGTATCCAACCTATCAACTCACGTGCCCCGGGCGACGAAGATTATGAAGAAGATTGGAACCCTATCTGGGAGCCTGACGAGGACGATATTCCTGTTACCCCTCCTGGTATTTCGTCTCCAATGTCTACCTCCCACATGGATGAGACATCTCCCAGCGCAAGTGAGACGCCTGTGGTGTCGAATGTTGACATTCCCATCCCAGCTACTTCTCCACTCCCCCCGCGTTTTCAGTCGCTAAGGGATAGAATAGCTGCCAGGACTCCTGCTACGACTATGTGGGATCCTCATGTCATTCCCACCACGGAACCCTTTGTTTCACAACCCCATACTACACCTGTTACCTCAGTTCCCACGAATCCAACCGTTTGTGTAGCATACTCGACTCCGGTCGTCAGTGCCGTGACAGCGTCTTCATCTACAAACACTGGTGCTGATCCCTCTCACGGTCAAGTGAGTAATGGCCAGCCGGAACTTTCGTCTGGAGTCGTCGACCCTGCACAAAGTGCTCCACCCTCTTCTGGTCCTGTTCCAGGAGGGGGGCCATATGATGCCTATGGGCAAGCTGTTCAGGACCCGAATGCGCAAGGTCCACTCTTTTATTACGATTCTACTGGTCAATATCTCCAGTTCACTCAAACCATGCCTCTTCAACCTTTCGTTGAAGTTTCGGTACCGTTATCCATTGCTTGGGACTCCAGTACTCATTCTTTTCATGGGGGCCAGGCAATCCCTGCACAGCCTCAAGGACCGCCTAATCAAGGCCAGCCACCTTATGTGCAAGCCCCTCAAGGGCAGCCACTTTATGGCCAGTCTTACCCAGGACAATCTGGGGGCCCACAAGGACAACCCTATCAGGGACAACCTTCGGCCACTGGTGGTCCATCATTTTCCTATCAGAGTCAACCTTCTGGTTATCCAGGGCAACCTGGTACCCAGCAAGGTTACCCGTCTGGACAACCAGGACAGCCTTACATCCAACAAGGCCAACCTGGTCTCCAGCAGGGTTATCCCTCTGGACAAGCTGGGCAAACTTATAATCCTCAAGGTCAACCAGCAGTCCAACAGGGGTATCCTCTTGGGCAAGGGGGGCAACCCTACGTACAGCAGGGCCAACCCACTGCTCAGTCTAGTCATCCTTCTGGGCAAGGGGGGCAACCCTACGTACAGCAGGGCCAACCCACTGCTCAATCTATGCATCCTCCTGGGCAAGGGGGGCAACCCTACATATAGCAGGGCCAACCCACTGCTCAGCCTGTGCATCCTTCCGGGCAAATGGGCCAGCCTTCTATGCAGCAAGGCCAACCCACTGTCCGTCCTAATCATCCTTCTGGACAGGCTGGCCAACCTCAAGGTCAACCGGCCGTCCAGCCTGCTCGGCCATCTGTTCCACAAGGACAACCCTTGGTTTCTCAAGGACAATCTGGCACCCAGCAAGTACGTCCTTCTGGGCAAACAGGTTTATCCCAAACTCAACCAGGCCAACCTTCCGGCCAGATGATCCAAGCCCAACCGGTTCAAGGACATTATTCTGGGCCCCAAACTCAAATGGGTTATCAAATGCAAGGCGGGCCACGGCCCCAACCTTCTTACCAAATGCAGCCTTCTTATCA
This sequence comes from Pinus tabuliformis, assembly GCA_031772625.1. Lineage (NCBI taxonomy): Eukaryota > Viridiplantae > Streptophyta > Pinopsida > Pinales > Pinaceae > Pinus > Pinus tabuliformis. The sequence goes on from CM062805.1 coordinate 994,423,339, forward strand.
GGCTCAGTATGGAGCTCAGCAAATGTATGGCTACCAGCAACCCCAGGGGCAAACTCAGTTTACCCCTTATCAAAATTATCAACAGATGCAGGTCACTCCTTACCAAAATTATCAGTATGCTGCACCTGCAGGCCAAGTTGCTAATCAATGGGGTGCTGGGGGGCGGACCCAGGGTCAACTGTCTGCATATGGACAAAATCCGTATGGACAGAACCCCTACGGGCAAGGTCCCTATGGGCCGGGTCCCTTTGGGCCCGGCCCATCTGGACAGAGTCCATGGGGGCAACCACCACCTGGTTGGAACCCCGGTACTGCCTCTCTTCCGCAGCCACAAATGTCCTTTAACCCTCAGTTGCCTTTCTTAGCGACGTTGGAACTTCTGGATGTGTCCAAGTTAACGAATGATCCCATTCTGCATAATCCGTATTAGCCACCAGTTCCAACTAAAATACCCGATGATTGTCCAAAATTTGATGGCAAAGCTGGTGAAGATCCTCAAGCCCATGTCATGACCTATCACCTCTGGTGTTCATCGAACTCTTGGCTTGATGACTCTATCCGGCTCCACCTCTTTCAGAGGACTCTCACTGGCTCAGCCGCTAAGTGGTATATTGAGCTGAATCGCGGCACGTTTCAAGATTTCAACTCGCTGGCTATGGAGTTTTTAACTCATTTTCAGTTACCCATTCGGTATGAGACGGGGACACATCTCCTCACGTCTCTCAAACAGGACACGGCTACGCATATATCTGATCATATACATGAATGGAGAAGGCGTCGTCGCTTGATCAAGTTTTGGATTCCTGATCAACTCCTGACCGATTGGTTCACAACTTCCTTTGTCCCTGCAATTGCGAGAGACATCGCCATGGGAGCTTGTGTAACTGAAGAGAAAGCTATCGCGCGTGCTCAGTACCTTGACTTAGTATACTCTCAGTCAGGTACTTTATATGATTATTTGCCAGACGCCCCGAGGCCTGGACAGTCCAAGGCTCTGCCAAAACCATCTGTTGACGGAGTCATTGGTTCTGTGAACTCGTCATCGAAGAAATCGGCTGCAAAACTTGGGAAGAAAAAATAGAACGCTTCTAATGGAAATGCTTCTCAGGGCCAATCTAATTCTGGGAGTACCTCCGAGGTAAACACCATTCAGTCCACCGCGGCGGATAAATCCTCAAAAGGGAAAAAGAAAGGGAAAGCTAAAGATAAATCCGGACAGCCCAAGCAGGATCCCCCTAAGCCTCCGTCCGAGGAAGGAGCTAAACGAAATCCTAAGTATCCTTGTCTCATCTGTGATGAGGATCACTACACTAAGGACTGCCCAAGGTGGTCCGAAGTTAGTCAACTTTTGAAAGGTGCTCCTGGGCCTCCTGCCGTGCTTAAAGAACCTTTCCCTTCCCAGCAGACTCAAATGGTGGCAGACCCGTCTCAACCCTCTTCCTCGTTCGGTTCTCAAGTGTTCATGGCTGGAACGATTCCCATCCATGTTTCAACTCGAGCAAAAGACTATCCATCTCATGCCGGGAAAGAGTCGGAGGTCCCCTCCAGCGCTCCTCCGTCCAGTTCCGGTCCTCTCCACATCGAACGTCCCAGCACTGAGATGATCCCCCGACCCCCTCCAAAAGGTGTACTCGGGAAGTCGTCTTATAACCCTAATGCTCGTGCTGCCCAGCATTATAGCATTGTTGAGGACTTAGCCCAGGCTCCGTCTGCTATGTCCGCTCTAGAGGTCCTCCAGAGTTGCCCCTCCCAGAGGAAGTCCTTGCTATCAACTATTGGTGGCATTGACCCAGCAGATTCAGATTTGATTTCTTTTGATCTCGAGGGTTTTACACAGAGACTGCCTCACCAAGTTGCTTTCCTTATACAGGTCATCATCAATGGCAAAACAATTCATCGTACAGTCATTGATGAAGGTGCCTCAACTTGCATCATGTCTATTGCTTGCTGGAAGGCTATTGGTTCTCCTACTTTGAGTCAGTCTCCTACAACATTAGAAGCCTTCGATGGAAGAGAGTCTCGTCCTTACGGTATCCTCCAACGCTTGCCCATCTCTTTGGAGGGGAAGACGGTAGAAGTGGAGGTAAAAGTTGTTGATGCCAATCTTACCTACAACCTCCTCCTCAGACGTAGCTGGACATACGCCATGCAAGCCGTGGCTTCCTCCCTATTCCGTGTCATTTGTTTCCCTCACCAGGGGAAGATTGTCATGGTGGACCAGCTCTCCTTCTTCGCCTCTTCTTCTGAAGGTAATGTGCCATTTGTGGAGCATACCTCTAAGTCATTAGAGAGCGTGGGTGCCGGACTTTTCAAAGATCCCGCTTTAATGGGAGTCTTTCCCCTCCCACCTCCAAATCTTGCCCCTATTAACATGATCTCTGTACATTCTGATCCGTGGGTTCTTCCTCCCACGAATCAGGAAGACTCTTGGGGTGATATGATGCCGTTGAGTCCTGCCGAGCTCAACTACGTCGAGATTGTCGCTGCATCGGCTCCCCCTGCTGAACCTGCTCTTCCGAGTAGTGTTCCCGATTCATATGTTCATTTCCCTTGGCTAGGAGATGAGGCTACTTCGGATCCATTGAAGGAAATGTTTCCTTTCGATGAAGCCATCATAGAGACTATGTCTCTCGAAGAGCTCCCTTAGTCAGATCATCACCACCGCTCTTCGTTTCTCCCTCCCCATCTGGAAATGGTCGCATGTCTCGAGCGGTTTGCTTCGTGTATCCCATCCCCGCCCCTTCAAACACCTATTCAGCTTTATCAAGTGTCTTCTGAGGGCAATATGGGTAACATCACGCAAACCCAACCCATCGACATCTTTGTCAAACCAGGGATTGTTGAATACATTTACATTGGAGTCACTTGTACTCCCGAGGAGGTTCAACTTTACACTGCTCTATTTCGCGAATTCCGTGATGTCTTTGCATGGTCCTACGAGGAAATGCCCGGCATCGACCCCAGTATCGTGGTGCACGAAATACCAACGTACCCAGGGGCTAAGCCTGTCCGTCAGCGCCTACGCCCTGTGCACCCCCGAAAGGCTGCAACCATCAAGGCCGAAGTCGAAAAGCTTCTTAAAGCCGGTTTCATTTACCCCATTCCCCTCACGGATTGGGTGTCTAATATAGTCCCCGTGAATAAAAAGTAGGGCACTATCCGGGTCTGTGTTGACTACCGTGATATCAATCGCGCCTGTCCGAAGGATAACTTCCCTACACCCTTCATCGATCAGCTTATTGATGAGTGTGCAGGAAGTGAAATTTACTCGTTTATGGACGGCTTCTCTGGCTATAACCAGATCAACATCGCACCCGCGGATCAACATAAGAAAGCTTTTATTTGTCCTTGGGGCACCTTTGCCTATAAGAAACTCCCTTTCGGTCTCAAGAATGCTGGCGCCACGTTCCAACGTGCAATGTCTTATGCCTTTCATGATATTCGTCACATTGTACAACCATACCTGGATGACCTCCCGGCTCATTCAGTCAATCGTCAGGACCATCCCTCTCATCTTCGCGAAATTTTTCTCCGCTGTCGACACTACCGTATTAGCTCGGATTTTACGTCTTACCACTTACCAGTAGTGTCATGTGATTGTTCCGTTTTCACCGTTCCGCAGAGAAGTACTCTATGAATGATGGAAAATAACTTTATAAACAAAACTTCTCTGCATATTTGAACGAGGAATAACCCTTTGACCAGACAATGCAGAAAAACGTATTTTTTTTGACACTTATCTAATTTTAAGAAAATAGGATAGTAACCTCCCACATCAACATTTTCCTATTGTAATTTATTATCTAATCTCCCTACAAAAACCGACGTTTACATGAAAATGAAGAGCTGGCGTCTCCTACATGAAAATGGAGAACTGGTGTCTCCGGGTGGGAGGATTGGGTGGTTGTCTAGATGCTATTCGTCTATCTGGTTTCAAATTTCAAATCTTATTGGGACACTATGATTTTTCACAGTAAAGTTGGAAGTAGTCACTAGATTTCATCCCTAGGCCTCGTCCATATTATTGTGATGAATTACCAATTCACTATGGTTTAAAAATTACCAATTCACCATTGTTTAAAAAAAAATAGAAAACCAGCCTGCATTGACCTTCATTCAATATGAGCACATCTCACAGTGATAATTAGAAAAATGGAAAACCAACCTGTAGTGACCTCCATTCAATATGAGCACAATCTCACAGTGATAACTCTAATGCCAGAAATCAAACGCTAAGATCACTGGTATGTTAGTAATACTTGGCCTTATTTCTATTGGTTTATGACAGGCTTTGATTTTTAGATACATAAAGTCTTCCAGTATGTTGTGTTCGATGATCTAAAACACTGAATATTAGATTGGAAATGGGCATGTTAGCCGTTATGCACGACCTCACTGACGGTTTATTTTCCCGTGTCGTTGAATTTCTGTTTTTCAAAAAACATTTTAAGCATAAAAACCTAAAGTTAAATGACACTATGATTAACGAAGTTCGGTTAACAGATAATATATAGGAGCGGTCTAATTTAAATGAACTAGAGCTCACAAGCTCCGAAGCCGGTACGGGTCGATTCCCGGAATCGACCCGCCGCCAGTCGGGCGGGGCGGGGCGGCGCGAGGGTGGCGCTGCGCACCTCGGCACTGCCCCGCCCCGCCAGACCGGCGGCGGGTCGATTCCGGGAATCGACCCATACCGGCTTCAGAGCTTGTGAGCTCTAGTTTATATATTCAGACGGATTATTCGCTACGGTACTGAATATTTTAGTTTTTTCTCCTTGCTGTATTACCATCATCAAGCTTTCCTCAATATTGTATACAGTATATTAGTTACTGTTTTATTACAAATTGTCATGATTTTGTGCCTGATTGTCTCGGTTTTTGGTTGGTTTAGCAAACAACTTCTTAGTTAGGAATTCTTAAAAACATAGAATACAGAGAATCACTTGAGAAATAACATATTAAGTACAACGCTTGAGTTTTCTCGCAAGATATCGGACTTTTAGTTTCCAGTTGGTGTTTGATTATTCAACTTGGTTGTCTTATACGACTCTAGAATAATGGAAAAGTAATTTGGAGCTTTAAAATATGCGAATTTCAAAGTATAAAAATGTATAATAAAAAATTATACGATATATATAATTTTTTATATTTGATATTCATAAACACTTTTATATTTGAATTTCGTATTCTTTATAACACAAGAGTTGCATGGTAATGATGTCACTGCCTTTTTCTTTTTTTGTAAAGATGTATAACGATTTAAAAAAGTAAGTAATATATTTAATGTGGACCCTGTACTAACAAAAACACTATTTATAAAATTAAATCTTATTTGGAATGTATTTTCTGCATGTAGCGTATGGAAGGCAGACCATTTGAAACCCTCCCCAGATGATTTGGAAGAAGTAAATAATATATTTAATGTGGACCCTGTGCTAATAAAACACTATTTATAAGGTTAAATGTTGTATGTTATATTGGATAATGATTTAATGATGTCTTAAATTAAATTTCTAAACTTATAACATGTAATTTGATCTCATAACTGTGATATTAACAAAACCAAAATTGTACATATCTTACTATTTCTACTAATCAGTAATTTATTCTTCTAACCATTGAAAATTTTAAGGAAGTCAAAGCATAATATTGGCTATGGCTGATACAGAAATGAGTTCAAAAGGTTGAAAAAAGATCAGGTTCTCCAAATTACAACCAATTTAAAAGTGTCTGCATCTTATTGAATATTTGTTGTTGCAAGTATTATTGTGTCAAGCACACACATGCTCGTGGGAAAAGGTTCTCCATTTTTTGTATTTCATGATCCTTTTATATAGATAGGCCTTGCACAATGTATCAAACGTTGGAAAATATGATATCATTGATAGCAAAATAAAAGAGAATATTAGATGTGCTAAGAATCTAGCTATTCAATTTCACATCATGATTATAATAATAGGTTTAAACTGCTTCTAAGATTGTATTATTGATTTTTAATTTATAAAATTATTTTTTCAATTTGGTTTGGTGAAATAAAGAAACAAATAGTTCTATCTAATAGCATGTTTGTTACCTAATTGATTTTTCAAGTGTTAGTCTTGGAAAGGGATTTAGAGAATTAGTTATCAAATTTTGCAAATTATTTTTCCTATATCAAATAATAAAAGAAATAGCAAAACCAATCCATGGTATGACAAAGAGTGTAAAAGTGCGAGGAGAGCAATTAAGGAAGCTGTTGATGAATCTTTTAAAATGGACAAGATAAAAATATATAAAGCCCTAACTAAAAGGAAAAAGAGGCAATACATTCGTCAAAGACAAGGGAGTCTCTTACACCTCTCTAAGCTAGCTCCTAAGAAATTTTGGAGGCAAATTCTGACTAGGAAGACTAAAGAGGTGTCTCACCTCCATTCTTGGAATAAAAAGAAGGATTCAGGGGAAGTTGCTAGGGGGATGCATGAGAGAATTCAAATAGGAGGATTCTCATAGATATGATTGCGCTTAGTTAAAAAACAACCGTGCATATTCATTGAACCCTTATGCTTTGGAACAATACAAATATTAGGATTGGATAAGTTCTTTAGTGATGCATACGCCCTTTGGTTGGAAGTCCTCACATGTATAGTGTATTTCAAGACCATATTACACTTCATGGACTCTTAAAGACTATTGTAATATATTGTATTTTATTATATGATACTGTGAAGGATGCCTCTTAGGTCAGCAATGGTCCAAGTAGCATGTTTTTGAAAAATTAATTGTATATATTAAATTTGTTATTTATTATGTGAATGTTTGAGCAACGATATCTATATTTGGTCGAGCTCTATTATTTTGTCTGTACTCCAATTATATATAGTTAGCATTATAGTTTTGATGAAAATTTTAAGGTGACGTTAGGTTGCCTTCGCATCCCTGACTACAGGTTTCGAGGGTGGACGTCAGCTTGTATGTGCGATACAACGGACAGAGAGACAGTACGCCACAGAGAGACTCGGCAAAGTGAAAAGACGCAGACATTCTCCATTGACGGGCAGCTTGGGTTTTACCAATTCCACGCATCAAATGACGATCCACATTACCAATTCCACGCAGCGGCACCCCCGGGCCACCCCGCCCCGCCGGACCGGCGGCGGGTCGATTCCAGTATCAACACTTTCGTTCTGAAGCTATATTTTGCAGGAAAATTTCGTAGTCACTGCCATTTTTAAAACAGACGCAAAATTGACACCTAAAAAAAAAATCATTATTCCAGTATCAACACTTTCGTTCTGAAGCTATATTTTGCAGGAAAATTTCGTAGAAAATTTCGTAGTCACTGCCATTTTTAAAACAGCCGCAAAATTGACACCTAAAAAAAAAAAACATCGTTCCAGTATACACACTTTTCGTTTTGAGCACTGTTTTTGTGGTTTTTTTGGGGTTTTTGGGCCAGAGTTCCCGTTTTGAGTTTATAGTTCCCGTTTCAAAGTTTACATTGTTGTTCCTGGACTATGATCCTACCCCCAAGTCCTGTACTCTTTTCTGACTCTCTTTTCTTGAGAGTTATCCCACTGGTCTATTTCATCCAGCTCAAGGATCTCTCACAGATTCCTTTTTCTCCCCTCTAAATCTCCCTCTAGGGCAGATTGAGTAACTATCTTTGTAACTGTTTCTTTTAATTCTTGTAAATAGTTTCTATTTTTTGTTAAGGTATCATTACCAAATATTTAGGTAACCATAATTTTTTTTCTTGGCCTTCCAGCCTCAGTCACTTATTGTTACACAACATAATGTAATAAAACTTAAAGTAACAGATAATAAAATTAACTTATTAACCTTAGTAATTTCATGCACTTTGGGGTGTTACATCTCCCCGCCCATATGAGGAACACTGTCCCTAGTGTTCACTTCAACTTTTAGAAAACAACGTCGGATAAGCTTTCCGCATAAATTCTTCTTCTTCCCAGGTGGCTTCATCCAGGCCAAAGTGCTTCCACTGCACTTTAACCTGGGTGATGACTCGCTTCCGCAGGGTGGTTTCTCTCTGGTCGAGAATATGAAGAGGTTCTACCAGGAACTCTCCTTCCAGTTCAACCTACACCCAACAACTCATAGTCATGACTCTACTAAATAAATAAAAAAATATCTCTAAAAGTCATATATCCCACTTCACTAGTTACCTAAATATTTTCCTAGTTAATAATGTGTTGAGGGTTATACACATACTTTTTTAGTAAGGATACATGGAACACATTATGGACCCGAATGTGGCTGGGTAGCACAAGCTTATGGGCCACTGGCCCAATTCGTTCCAAGACTTGAAAAGGTCCACAATATTGGGGTGCTAACTTAGCACAACCCTGCCACTGTAAGGAACTTTTCCGGGGTTTTACCCTTAAATATACGTGATCCCCCAGTTGAAATTCTTTGTATGTCCTCTTTTTATTTGCATACACTTTTTGTCTATCTTGGGCTGCCCTTAGATTTTGTCAAATCTTCTTAATAGTCTCCTCCATTTCTACTAGCATGTCAAGACCCAATGGTAGTTTATTAACTGGGTTATTCCAGTCTATGGGCACCTTGCACTTTCTTCAATACAACACCTTGAAGGGGCTCATGCACAATGATTCATGATGTCCATTATTATATGCAATGTAATTTTTTGCTCAATGTGTCGGCCACCCGATTTTCCTTTCCTTTAAGATGTTTCATGTCAAAATCAAATTCACTTAAGAATGTTGTCCATCTGGCCTGTTGAGCATTTAAGCTAGACCAGTTGAAGAAATTTGTAAGGCTACTATGGTCAGTTAATAGCAAAAATTTCTTCCCCAATAGGTAGTTTCACCACATTTTAAGTGCATTCACTACTGTTGACAACTCAAGGTCATACGCAAAATATCGATGTTCATATTCCTTCAATTTCCAGGATTCATAAGCAAAAACCTTTCCTTTTTGTGTCAACACTTTGCCAGCACCCTCTTTACTTGCATCTGTGCACACCATGAAAGAATTTTCCGGATCTGCCACTTTTAACATGGTGTAGTAGTAAGAAGGTGTTTCAGCTTTTCAAAACTTTGCTGACACTCAACTGTCCATTTGGAAGTGTGCCCCTTTTTTTGTAAGGAGGTAATTGGAAAGGTGATTTTTGAAAATCCCTCAATGAATCAACGGTAGTAACTGGCTAAACCCAAGAATGATCTGATATCAGCGACATTCTTTGGGGCTGTCCATTCCATGATTGTTTTGATCTTCTCTGGATCTACTGCTATTCCATCGGCTGAAATAACATGACCCAAGTACTGAATCTGATCTTTGAAAAAGTCACACTTGCTGAATTTAGCATATCAATGATTTTCCCACAGTGTTTGTAATACTATTCTCAGATGTTCTTTATGCTCCTCCCAATTCTTAAAGTATATTAAAATGTCATCAATGAAAATCAGTACAAATTTATCAAGGTAGGGCTGGAAAATACCATGCATCAAACTCATAAAGGTGGCTGGGGAATTTTTGAGGCCAAATGGCAACACCACGAACTCATAATGACCATAATGAGTATGGAATGTTGTCTTGTAAATGTCCTCCTCTTTTATTCTTATTTGGTGGTAGCCCTATCTTAAGTCAATTTTCAAGAACACTTTAACTCCTTGTACCTGATCAAATAGATCATCAATACGGGGAAAATGATATTTATTCTTAATGGTTAGCTTGTTTAATTGACGAAAATCAATACATAATCTCATGGTCCCATCATTTTTTCGTATAAATAATACGGGAGCTCCCCAAGGAGACGAACTAGGGTGGATATACTTTTGGTTTAGAAGCTCCTAAAGCTCCATTTTGAGTTCTGTTAACTCAGGTATGCTCATGCGATAAGGAGCCCTGGATATAGGGGTTGCACCCGGAATGAGCTCAATAGTGAAATCAATATCACGTTTTGGAGGTAAACCTGGAATGGATTCTGGAAACACATCAACAAATTCCTGAATGACAGGAATGTTTTCCAAGGAGGTCATTTTATTTTTGGTATTGGTAAACCCCACCTAAACAACATATATTTGATAACCTTTTCTGATACATTTTCCTAACTAATTAGCAATAATAGGACGTAAATTGGTGCTGGTTTTTATTCCTTGGAGTTCCTTCCTTTGGCCTGATTCAGAAATAAAACTTACAGTTTTTTGTTTTCAATTCACTAGGGACCAACATTTCTCCAACTAGTCCATCCCAGTTAGAATATCATAAGAACCCAAAGGAAGTATATTAAGGTCAACATAAATAGGTTTCCCTAAAACGGTTATGGGACAACGTTTTGTTTTTGCACTTACCCTTCTTTTTGTCCCAGTGGCTAATTGAACTAGCCAGGGTTTTGAAAATTTTCTGCTCTATAGTTGACACTTTTCTACCACTTTAGGAATAACATAGCTTAAGCTAGTGCTTGGATCAAATAAAACAGATACATGTTGCTTAGCAATCATACCTTCACATTCGATCATGGTGGGCTGAAATTCTTCCTGATGATCATCCAGAGCAGTGTTAATTCTGGGCATGCTCCTTGCCACTTCCCCAACCATGGATGCTTCTTGCATATTTGATAGTTGTTCTGTTCTAGCCCTATGCGGACAATTTTTTTAATAATGGGGTTCTCCGCATCCCCAACATTGTAGCAGCAATTTTGATTACTAATCATTGACAGATCTAGTGACTCCTTCTTCTGGTCTGTTCTCAAAATATGAAGCTTTGGGCTAATTCCTAGTTGGAAACTTGCTGAAATGTTTTTGCTATACATTCCTGCTACTAGAAAATTTTGGATATCTGTTTGGAATCAGGCTTCTACCCTTCCTATTCAGCCACCTTTTTGGTCCTTCATTCTTCTGTTTCATTTGCTGGTAGCAAATGCGGGCTTTCTGCACGACATCGTCCATTATCTTGGGGTAGTCAAATTCCAATTTTTCCTTCATAAAGTTGGGTAAGCTGCTGATGAAGCACTAAATTTTTTCCTTTTCCTCTTTCATGTAAAGCACATAGTGTGGCAAGGATGTGAATCATGCCACGTATTCATCCATGGTTAAGGTTCCTAGTCTTAACTTGTGAAATTCTTTTTCTTTTTCATCATATTAGTGCTCAGTTAGATACTTTAGTCTTTAAAATGTTTTTGAAACTCATTCCATGTAACTTTCTCTTCATCAATTTTTCTCACTGTCTTGATTTCCTCCCACCAGAGGGTTGCTTTAGACCTTAGCTGATAAACTACCAATCGTGCCTTCAATTTGTCAGTGTACTCATAAATCTGAAAGTACTTGCCCATATTGATTAACCAGGCCTCCGCTACCTCTTCAGATTCTCCCTCAAAGAGTGAGGGCTTAATTTTTTTAAATTCTCCTTGTAATTCTGATTTCTGTCTTTTGGTTTTATGCCGGTCAGAGACATTGTCTAAACATCCTTCTTCATCTTCCCTATGTTTTTCAGCTGACTCAACATTTTCTTCTCCATGTTGAGTTGTCGAGTCTTCTCCCGGTCTTCCGCACTGGGGTTTGGGTGGCATTGATTCTGTCGATTGGACAAACTTCTTAGAATTCTCTCCTATTCTAAATGCAGTCGTTCATTATCTGTTCTTAAATTTGTCATTTCAGCACGCAACTGCTGAAAAGTTTCAAGTAACATTGCATTAGCTTTTTGAGATTCCTCGTCGAGCTATATCCAAATATCTAGATTAGCATTCACATATGTTGTTCTGGGTGATTCAGGTGGTCCGAAGCTCCTCTACATTCTGAACTTTCTTTTCTTGTCACAGTCTCTGTGTTTACACATACATTTACATAGTTAATTATTATATATATTTTTATATAATCAACACATTTATTTCAGGTATAATTGTACATATATCCCAGAGAGTCTCAGTATATGAACTTGAGCTTTGATACCATTTGTAACAGTCACTTTTAATAAATTTAATAATAACACAATATATATATATATATATATATTTATGCATTTAATTACTAATATGATTTATGGCTTCCATAGAATCGGTCAATGCACAAACTAGTTGTATGTGCTTAATATATGCATAGCTTACCATGCTGCCATGGAGGTTAGTGTTAATTGATCACATGGCCTCTGGTACCTTGGCATTCACTGCCCTACCTTGGATTAGTTGGTCCTTGTATGCTGGGATACATGGCGTGATCTTGGCTGAGGATGCTACATGCGATCGCTACCTGGTTCAGCATTCTAGTGCGATCTGTCCCGCCTCACCTTCGTTGATTCTTGTCTAATGATCCAACAGTGGTGGTTGTTTAGGGTTTTATCACCTAACTTCTTTCTAACGCCCAGCAACCTATGGGTCCAGTGTTACCTTCGGTCCATGGCTTCTTGCTGCTCTACAATGGTGAAATGATTTGTTGAGGGTTACAATTGGGTAGTCCCTCCTCATGCGGGTTGCCCTGGTTATGATGACTGGTCCGGAGAAGGCGAGTGTTATTTGATACTGAATATCAATCATTTCTTTTTTTTTGGAAGACATTGTTCTTGCCGAGGCTGACGGACTGTCACCTCTGTCCAGGTTGGGTCAAGGGTATCACAGAGCAATGGGAGCAGTTCTTATCTAGGATTCGGGAGGTAAAGTTCGTTAACCTAGAAGATTCATGAATTTTCCACAATTTCTTGAGCTTAGAAAGATTCATTAAGGGTTTCGGTGAATGTGTAGGTGGTCGCTTAGAGAGGACATCCTCCAATTTTAGGTATAATCCTTCTTAAAACTAAAATATGTGTCTTCATGGTTTTTATCTTTGTTAGATAGCCTTGTAATAGCCTTATGTTTGAATGCGGTTTATGACAGGTATTCTCTTTCCCTTGCTCTGCTCACGCAAGCCTGGAACTTACCCTTCGAGATTCAAACTCTTATGGTTTCGTTGATCGTTTCCAGGTTGGCATTCTGGTCCTCAGTAGTTTAGTTAAAGAAGGGTTTAATGCTCCACTGACTCGAGCTCAGAAAGCTGCCTAGATTACTTGTACTCCTTAGATAGCTAGTTGTTTAAGAGAGTCGACAGACTCAGTGTGTGTTTTGAGCAATATGGGGAAGCTTTACCAGTCCCCGAGTTGAGGCTTTGTGAACATATTCCTTTTTGTTGTTGTATCTTATTCTTTATGTCAATTAAGTTATTAGTTAAAGAACTCTGAGGTTTTGGTCGTAATGACTCGAAGGCATCATTCTAGAACTGTGATTGTTTTTTTTCATAGTAGAGTACATGCTTGTATATAATGCATTTCTAATTTAACTGATATTCTGGGTATGTCGTTTCATATTTAGCAAAGGGTCAGATGCCTCTGTTCTAAATCTCAGAATACTATGATTTATTGAATATTGCTCGGTCCTTGAGGATTAATTGTTTAATGAGGGTTTATACCAGGGGTTTAATCGTCGATAGGCCTGGAATCTCTATGCCTTCTATCCTGTCGTAGACTGATAGATATTGCATGGGTGACAGATGAGGTGGTGCCTCTGCTCGTTCGACATTTCCGAATAGATCTTTATTATGTTTGCTAGTTGCATATTGTAGCTAAATTATGGTGCATTAACATATGTGTAATTTGGAAATGCATAATACAACTAGTTCTTGGGTGGATTCCATGAAGGGTTTTGCACAGTTCGTTCTGAATACTTAAGAGCATAATCTTATTTTTTTAATACTATGTTAAATCTTTTATATATGAAAATTATATGCGATACTCTTTGCATATTTTCATCAGAGAGTTTTTACTGTGGCTTATACTGAAACAAAATTAGATATACTCTGTCTACTGTTCTTAATATATATTTTTCTAAAGAACTTCCTTGCTCATCCGTACTGCATATAGTGAATTTCTTTATACTAAAACAAGTAAGATTTTCCTACTTAATCAATTAAAACATTACTCTACAGTATAGTACCAACTCTTAATTAAGAATTTTGTAGTACTTATATGTTTAATAATAGCAATCACTATTAAACAATCCTCTTTGTTTTAATTAATTTCTAGCTACAATCTAGTACCTTGGGTTCTGGACTACGATCTTGCCCCCAAGTCCTGTACTCTTTTCTGACTGTCTTTTCTTGAGACTTCTCCCATTGGTCTATTTCATCCAGCTCAAGGATCTCTCCTGGATTCTTTTGCTACCCTCTAAATCTCCCTCTAGGGCAGATTGGATAACTATCTTTGTAACTCTTTCTTTTAATTCTTGTAAACAATTTCTATTTTTTGTTAAGTTATCATTACCAAATATTTAGGTAAGGATCTCTCCTGGATTCTTTTTCTACCCTCTAAATCTCCCTCCAGGGTAGATTGGATAACTGTCTTTTTAATTGTTTCTTTTAATTCTTGTAAACAATTTCTATTTTTTTGTTAAGGTATCATTACCAAATATTTAGGTAACCATAATTTATTTTTCTTGGCTTTCCAGCCTCAGTCACTTATTATTACACAACATAATGTAATAAAACTTAAAGTAACATATAATAAAATTAACTTATTAACCTTAGTAATTTTCATGCACTTTGAGGTGTTACACTTTTTGCATTTCTCTGTTCTTCTTTTTGTTTCTTCATAATTGAATATTTTACTATAAAGCTCTACTTCCTTTTCCAAGTTTTTAATCTCCTCCTCTCTTTTTACAAGTACCTTTGCAAAGCTTCTTGAACATACTTTGTTGATTCCTCCATCATCCTTTGGTACTGTGATCATTTGTGCTTTCTCCTCCTGTGGACATGTTTACAACAACTGTAGAAGCGCTGCGCTCTTCTTCTTATTCTCTGGCTCAAGTTGTCGTTTCCAACAAAACTGCACTTTCACCCCAATTTCACTTAGAATGCTCCCATCCAAACAGTCAAAACCATAATCATTTCTCTGAACTGATATGTAAACCTTGTATGAAACTTGGTGTTCCAAGTATTTTGAGGCCTTGCATCCTCAACCAATTCTATCTCATTCAGTTGGCACCTTCAAGACCCACCGCAGGTGGAACACCATGCTGAGGAGATGGAATGAATTAATTAAATAAAAAATACTTGTCATTTTTAGATTCGTTATTTGGAAACAACGAAAGTAGTTGGGAACTATTTTTTATAAAAACACATTTGGTGTAATAATGTAATTATATATATATATTATTATACTTGCAATAAGTATGGTATAAAGTATTCAATTTTGTTTTTATTGGGTATTAATTTGTCTTTGACTAAAAATTTATGACTTTATTCATAGTTTAACATTGAAAATTCAAACTAACTTTATTAAAAAGAATTAATTTTTAAAAATATAATAATAAAACAAATAAATGTGCATGTTAATTAGGAGTTTTTTCTAACAATTTTTTTTAAGTATTATTTTAACTCGTACATATTATTCAAAAAAGTTTTCTGACTCATTTATTATCCTAAAGTACTTGCAATTCAGATTAAAAATCACTTTTAATAAAATTACAAAATTTAGTCATAAAGTACTTGCAATTCAGATTATAAATAATTTTTAATAAAATTATAAAATTTAGTCGAAAAATAAATGACAAGATCCAATGGTTCCACATGTTGCTATATAACAACAAATTGACCAACTTCTCGTTTATCATCGTAAGGTACTTGCAATTTAGATTAAAAATCATTTTTAATAAAATTACAAAATTTAGTCATAAAGTACTTGCAATTCAGATTAAAAATCATTTTTAATAAAATTATAAAATTTAGTCGAAAAATAAATTACAAGATCCAATGGTTCCACATGTTGCTATATAACAACAAATTGACTAACTTCCAATATAATTTGGTTACTCGATTTAAATATTAAAAAAAAAAACGGAAAAAAAGGATTAATCAACCAATTTCTTAATCTTTTATGTTAATCTTTTTTGAGGGGATATTTTGAAATTGTAAATTTTGAAGAGCAGATTATTGCAGCTCTCTGAAAATGGATGATTTACTTATATTTATATTTAACTTATGATATTATATGGATTATCCACTTATATAATTTATCTGTCTAATTTTGTCAAATATGAAGAGCAGATTATTGCAGCTCTCTGAAAATGGATGATTTACTTATATTTATATTTAACTTATGATATTATATGGATTATCCACTTATATAATTTATCTGTCTAATTTTGTCATATTATTTGATGTGAATAATATTCATTATTTTTTATAAATTAGTATATTTTTAAAATTCAAAATATTGTAATAATAATTTAATTTAAATCAAGCTTTGAGGATTAGTTTTATTTGTTGAGTCTTTATAGTTAAAGTACTTTCTCTATTGAGAAGTCAAAGGTTATCTAGACAAACTCGGGGTTAGGTTCCATGTTTGAACCATACCTAATGATCCGTGAATCACATAGCGAAAAAATTAATACAAGCATTTTTTTCCTAAATCTCATGGTGTGTGTGTATATTAGCTAGCATTCCAACACCATTACAACCTCTAAATGCCTACATTTGTTTAGACACATGTAAATCTAAAAAACTTGAATATGAGATTTCATAATTTACATAATACTTCATAACATAACCAGTCACCAAATAAACTAACCCAGATAACTTAATATTGTATACATTAAAAATTAAAATAACTTCAGATTATTTTAAATAGATGAAACTAATATTACCCAATTAAAATATAAAAATGAATTTATAACTCTTTTATTTAAATATATTTAAAATTAAAATAATACCACTTAATTTAAATATAAATATCAATTTTCTAATATTGTTTTCTAAACAACTTATCAAGATATAAAGTTCGCCCAATTGACTTTCACACAGTTTGGGATGACTTTATCATGATTTGGGATTATTTTTTTTAAATTAAAAAAAAAAAAAAACATTTTAAAATTTAAAAAAAATGAAAATAAAAATATTAAATATTAAATTATAATTTCTTCTGATTTAGAAAAAAATATTTACTCATGAGTTACTTGAAAGTCTGAAATAAAGTTCTATGAGAAATTTCCAAAAATAAAAATAAAATTATTAATTTTTATTAAAAAATTCTTAAAATTTAATAAATTTTAAAAAATAATAAGACACAAAGTCCTTTTTCACTTAATTGATTTTATGGTATTTTTTAAATTAAAAAAATATTTTTATATTTTAAAAAGATAAAAGTGAAAATATTAAATTATTATGATTACTATTAAATTAATTTAAAACAATCTCTTAACAAAATTATTTAGTTATAAGTTATTTTTTGGTAAGGGGTAAGTTGTAAAACTGTTTTTGTGGACTAAAAACCGGTTTTCTTCCGACATATATTATATTTGATATATTAAAGAATATCTTTCTTAAACATATATTGTATTTCATATATTAAATTATTTTTATTATATAAATGAATTAATTGAAAAAAATAAAAATTAAATTATAGTGAATGAGTTAATTTATGTGAAATTTAGTTTTTATTAAATTTTAGATTGAAATTAAATTTTATAAAATAAGATTAAAAATAAAATATTTTGTTGATAAATGTTAATAGTGTAGTTTAATTTATAGATGAAATGGTCGTTGTCACTATTTTTCTGGTTAATTTTAATCAAACCCGAGATTTTTAAAAACTTAATAGTAAATTGTTTAATCTATATAATTCGAGTGCCCAGGGGTTTTTCATGGTGCTGAATTCCAATTATACATTCAAAAATTCATTTTAAATAACAAAAATCTTGAAATTGCATTGCCAGATTTTGATGAATTTAGGTGAAAAAGACTATTTCATCGATAAATTAAACTACACCAATATTAATTAATTCTTTCATTAACCTAACAATTAAAATAATAATATATATTTATAAAAAAATTGTTAAATAACACAATCAAATACATTGTATTGACATATTAAATTATCTACAAACATTGTATTGACATATTAAATTATCTATAAAATAGGAGTTGTCTTTACTGCAATTTTTTGGACTTTCCGTGTGGTGGAAAATTTTGAGGTGAAAACTTGATTTGTGTTATTTAAACTAGTTTTTTGACTGTATATATGGATTCAGCACCTTGGAAACCCCTAGGGCATTTGGATTGCGCAGGATTACCCATCAAACTTGTGATTTCAATAAATTTTGCCAGATTTTAGAGAAATTTGACCGAAAAACTACCATAAAGCTTCCAAAAAGTCCTACTAAAAACAACTCCTATAAAATATAAATGAGTTTAGATATATAAAATTTATTTCTCATTCAAATTTAGGTTTAAACCCCAACCCCAAAAAAAAATTTGTTGAAAATGAAAACCAATTGTAAACTCGAAACAGCCTTGGGTTAAAGGCAACATCATCTGGAACTTTTTTTAAACAATATTGAAATAACTCTATTTTTAAATTTCTTCACTCTATTGAAAATTAAGTTTTATTTTTTTTGTGTAATCTTTATTTAATCTAGTAAAGATTACACAAATTAGTTAACAATTAAATATAAATTAAATCTGATTTTATTATTATTATTTTGTTTTTTAACTCACATAATTTAGAATTACAAGTCTAACCATCTTGAAAAATAAATATAAATTTCGTTTTGTCACTGTTATACATACATGTATAAAAGGATTTAACAATATTAATTTTAATATTTAGAATAAAAATATTTATTTATATATAATAATAATAATTTATATATATAATAATATAATAATTATTATTATTTTATAAATAAGATATATTAATTTTAAATTATAAATTTTATTTTTTATAAATTTTATTTATTTATTTCTTTTATTTTATTTTATTTATTAATGTACAAAAATTCTATTTACAAATAGTAAAAAAAAATTAGACAAACAAATTGTTAAGCGTGCATCACAATGCCAATTAGTTCTTAAGTTGATGCATGTCTAATGACATTATTGTTAGAATTAAGTATTTTTTATTTTTAATGAATGGCTTTATTGTTAGACTTAAGATTTTTTTTATTTCTTATGAATGACTTTTATTACTGAACCTCCTATGAATAGATTAATTAATGTGTGATATTTAAGGTTAAAGTTGTTTATTTTAAAAGTTGTTTTTTAATTTATAATAGTTAAAATTTTAAATTTTAAATTGTATTTTATTTTATTTATTTTACGAAAAGGAAAAGGAAGACATAGAAAAGGTTATTTTATGGTAATAGAAATTATGTGAAGATGACATGATATAAATGTGTGCGTTTTCTTGTAATAAGGAAATATAAGAGAAGAAAAGAGAAGGAAGATGTGAAAATGGTGAGGGAAGATAAGAAAGAAAAAGGACAAAGAGATGAGAGAAGATGAAAGAAAAGGTAAATGTGTATGATTTTTTTGAGAGAGAAAAGAAGAAAACAAGAGAAGGAAAAGGGAAATGGGAGAGAAAAGAATATGGAAAAAAAAGGGAAAAAAGAGAAGGGGAGGGGAGAATGAGAAGAAGAAAATAAAGAAGACAGAGAGAAGAAAATGAGGAGATGAAGGAGGATAAATAGAAAAAAGAGGGGAAAAAGAGGGAAATAAGAATAGGAAGAGGAAGAATCCAGAGTAGGAAGAGGAAGGGACAGAAGAAAGAGGATGGAAAAAAATGAATGAAAGGGGTGGGGGAGAGAAGAGAAATATGAAGGGGAAAAGAGGAAGAAGGAAGGGGGGACAAGGAGGAGGAGGAAGAGTTAAACCATTTTCTTTAATTCTTTATTTTTGTTAAAATGCATTTTCATAATTTTACATTTTTTGTTAAAACCCGTCTTACATTTAATATAAAGGGACCTAAAAAGTATTTGTTTCAAACCCAAATTCTCCCAACAAATTTGACAACTAGGTTCACACAATCTCTCGACAAATATTTAATGCAAAAAGACCACATAAATAATTTGAAATAAAGCTAAAAATGTGACTTCAAAGTCATTTACATTAAAAATGTAGCAAGTGGATCTAAAATAGGATTTGTATCCCTATTTTCTTTATGTCCCTCCTACATCCTTCATGTGCAACCCTCTTGTCTCTTTTATGAGTTACCTTCATCCATTGTCAGCGTATCCTAAGAATGAATCCCTTTTGCATCCTCCCTATGTCCTTCTTTGATCTTGATTGTATCTTTTTGGCATCCTTTTTCACCCAAGATATTTAACTCTTTTATATTTCTTATTTTTTAATTAATCCATAATTATAGCAAATTTAACAATCATCAAATTTATTAGTTATGTACTTAATTATTTCCCTTAATGAATCCTGAAGGGTTACCTCAATCAATTGAACTACCCAACCCAGAACATGTTTCTAGGAGAGGCTATAGGTCATAGGTTCAAATCTAGATGACTTCTTTAGGCTAGCTAGTCACTGTTGTGATTGGCAATTAAGCCTCCATCCATTTAGATATTCTAGAGAATAAGAAAGATCCTATAAGGTTTTCCTTGGATTTATTTTTTGTTTTTACTTAATGTGTAAAACCCCTAACTCTTGTCACCTGATGTGTAACCCATATCATTGATCCCTTGCAGGGTCTACCCCCAACTTCTTGATAATATATGGTAAAATTCATAATAACATGAATTTAACACACTAGTAAGAAAGAATGATAGTACCAATCAATATGATATAAATGCAATTTCATCACTATGTAATCGATCTCATCATTTATGCACGATATGGTAGCTACTCATGATTTCCAACATTTAAGTTTGAAGCACGCCTACAACAATATTGGTTAATGAAATAACCAACGTTTAACATCTAGTAATGCAATAATTCACTGAAGAATAGTTATAAAAATATGTCAACTTAATACAGTTGCTATACTATAAATTTTGATTTCCCAACTACACTTTAGCCATACTTTAATTTTATTTGTTGACTTCTTGCAAACCTAAGGTTTCAGTTTAAACCCTTCACCCTCTAAGCACTCAAACTAATAAAGAACATGATTAAAAATACCATGGCCAACAAAAGATCACAATCCATAAAAGAATCAATGTTATTTTTGCTTTCTTTTGTTTTATGTCCATAATGAAATTCAATCAACAATGCCAACTACCAACAAGTGTGTTCCCCTCTTTCTTTTATTCCCTTCATTATATAAGAAAATTTGTAATTAAATGATCACAGTGGATATTAGTGGCCACCCACCTCTTCTACTGAATCAATGGTTCTCTATCTTCTTGATAGTCCCTCTATGGTTTTTCAGGTCCCAAATTTTGAGGGCCATTTTAAGGCCATAAATGATGTATTTTGGCCATTCAAGGGGCTGAGGGTTTCTATAGCATGCCTTGGCCCCAACCAAAAGTTGTAATCCCTAGATAGTTCTTTAAAATATGTTATTGTATGCCACAAATGGACATTGTATGCAAAAGTTGTGCCCCCAAGAAGTTGACTTACCAACTAACCACCTTGGGGTCCACAAATATTTTTTTGCTTTATCTTTTGGGGTTGTGGTTTTGGACCTCTAGAGTTATTTATTTGTATAAAATTCTATTCTTTTAGCCTCTTGTAATAGATTTTTGTGAGTGCATGTAGCTTCCATCTCGCTCCCTAGAGAGATAGCTACCATCATTCTAGCCAATTTGTGATCGACAATATTCTATTATTTTATTTATTATGGAAAGTCAGGTTTTCATTGTATTATTGTGCTCTGTTCTATATTTCTTTGTGTATTTGTTCCATTTCCTTTCTTATCTTCCAGTATGTTCCTTGTATAACCCAAATCAATGGTATTATAGTAATCTTCTCATTATTGTTTCTCAATGCATGTCCCCAAAAGGTCAAGGTATAAAGGGTTGGGTCTTGAGTTGGTTTTTCTTGGGAATGATTTCTCTCACTAACCCAAGCAACCTCCCATGACAAAAGAAAAGAAAGTTGATGGAGTATGAGATCCTGTCATGTTGTTTCTCAAGGAAGCACTTGCCGACAAAATAATGAGATGATGGACAATTTCACCTAGATCCTTCGATGACTAGAAATAGCAACCAAGGAACCTTCGACAAGCAACAATTTTGTAGGTGTGACACCTTTCAAGTAACAAATTAACTCTCATATCTTGTTTTTTGAAGGTAAAATAAATGTTGATGCTTGAAATGGTTAAATCTATTAAATGAATATTACTATATCAAAAAAAATTATGACAATGAGAATACAACTTTCATGCTCCTGAAATCCCTTATGCATGGTAAATATTGGTGGGAAGATTACAAGGAGAGACAAAATGAATACGAGTATGCAATATTAAATGCAAGACCTATTTGGGATGCTTTTGTTGATGCCCTTAGGGATTAATTCTACCATATAGGGAACTATGATGACCAGTACATGAGATGAATAATTTGCAATAAGAGAGAGACCAAATGGTGCTACAATACACTAATATTTTCCATATCTTGAACTAAAATATAGGTATCAAAGACTCCAAGAAATACCTAGTTTTGAAGTACCATAGTGGCCTACATGAGTACATCCAAAACATAGATGTTAATCTCCTCATTGGGAGCCAATTATCAATATGTTGTTAAAAATGAGCATAAATTGAAGTAGAGGAATAAGCAGGAGTTCAGGTATACAAATATGTTGCAACAAAAGCCTCAAAAAGGTGGCCTTAACTTGTAAAACAAGAGACAATGCAATGAGAACCAACCTCAAGAAAAATAACCCAATTCATAGCAAAGGATAGTAATGGGAAATCAAAGAATGGAAAATGAAAGTGGTGTGAGTTCCATAAAATCCCTTGGCATGACACTAATGAATGCCACTCAAAAAAATCATTGTTGGTTGAGCTTAAAGAAAAATAAGCAGGCTATGGCTCAAAATATGGTTTAGAACAACATAAAGGAAAGTTAATCATCGATGGAAAACCTAGTGCTACCATCACAACCACAAAGATATAACGAGGAGAGTTAGAGGAGCTTGAGGACATGTAGTGCCTCCTTCATTCATAGATGTGGATGAATGGGACCCACCACATTTCATTATTGATATTGGGAGCCAAAACGACCTAATCTTAGCTAAGGTCATCAAGATATTGAAGCTACCAACAGTGCCACACCCCAAACTATAAACCATTAGTTAATTAAGCCATGAATGATACATTAATGTCAACCAACAATGCCACTTTTCATATTTGATTAATCCCTTCAAATATAAGGTATTGTATGATGTTTCCCCACTCAAATTTTGTGATGTTATTGTAACACCCCCTCCTCCTAGGTCCACCCAAACAACCGGCCAACGGGGGTAAACATGTGATGAGAGAGGCTACTATAAGGGATTCAACTTCCTTGGTGACCTTAAGGAAATGGAACCAACAGAACATATCAAAAAAACCCATCCACATCAGCAACAACACCCTCAGGAGACATGTTAGCCACTCAAACATCTTGTCCTTGAGTCCCACTAATGATTTAATCCTTTTAACCCCTGGTTTCTCCCATGCTATAGGCATAAGAGCGTCCAACAACCCAAAGTTGTTCTCATAGGCCTATGTGTTAGTGACCCCAAGATTTGAGCCACTTTTCTAGCCCAGAATCCTGGTCTCTGCCCAGAACTTGCTGCAACCTTTAGAATCCATCAAAGACATGATAACAATGTTGATAAACCAAAAATCAACCTCAGGACTAGGCCTGAACATCCCCAAATGGGATTGACATTCTGTCAAACACTTGGCATCGATGAAACCTACAAGTCTAGGATACAAGGCAAAGCATAAATGAATGAAAGAACTTATGAAACATAACCAGAAGGATCACCTCCTTCTCCATTGAACTATTATATCATCAATTAGGTCATGCATCTATCCATTTAACAATTACAAGTAAATACATGAAATAACCATGCCATGAACCAGTCATTTAACCATGCTTATAACTAGCATAAAACCACATAAATATCAGAGATATGACATCCATTAAATCCACATATAAATCAATGCAAAATTAAGAAACCTTAGCTTTTATTAATCATAGGAAAAATTTACCAGGTTCGGGACTTCCACGTACCACCTGACTACAAACATGGCTGAATCAAATCTCTTTTTAAGTCAGTCACCCCCGTGCCATATTCCAAGCATGAATGTGGGATCTCATAGAAAAACCAATCCAAGAAAAACCAAGGGAATCTAGAGGTCAAACCTCCCCCACCCTCACCAAACCGTGATCACACCAAAACTGGTGCTTCGGTCACAACCGAACCGAACTTGGAATGCCATCCAGAATCCATCACTATCCTTGAGGAATTTTTTGTCTCCTTGTCTCTCATTATTTACCGCAATCCAATCCTGGATCACTAGGCCCTAAATGAGACCAGTCTCTTAGTATTTACTGCAATCCAAACCCGGATCACTAGGCCCTAAACTGAGACTTCTCCCTCAAGTTCTACCATGTATCCTGCCAAAATCGTTCAAGGGATTCCTAGGCCTTTGGTAATGAACCTTGAGACCACCTCTACCTTGGATTCTGAAATCCATCTTGAAAACCAAAGTTCAAAACCAATTTAAACATCCCAATGTACCATGGCATCTAGAAAAAGGCAAGGTTAGGTTAAAAACCACTATCATAGCCCGACAAAACCATGCCACTGACAGAAAGAGAACCATACACCAACATGTGAGGCCATGCATGTCCAAACCAGCTAAGGAATCACACATGCAAAAGGTTACCTACAAGTATTCCTGTTGAAGCTGTCTGATCCTGCTCTTCTTCCTTGATCCTTGCTTTCCTTCATTTCCCTTTTCTTGTTTTTCCTTCCTTGATCCAAAGTTAGAGTGCTCCAAGAAAACTCTAAGTGACCAAGAGTGAGGGAGAGAGAATAATGAGAGAGCTGCAAAACGTGAACTGACAAATGGTCACCAACTGATCCTCAAAAGCCTTTTTATTAATGAGGCCTCTATTTTCTTCATTTTCCATTATTTTCCTTCAACTTCCTCCTCACATGCTACCTGTGACCTTTCACCTTACTTTTCTCCTAATTTCCTTTATTTTTATAAATAAATGTGCCAAAAAATCCTTTTTTCCTTTTTATGCCTTTTCCTTTTCCTTAGCCTTTGCTAATTTTCCTTAGCCAAAACACACATCCAGTGATGCCCACTAGGATATCTTTGCCCAACATTCAACTTGGAATAAGTATCCCTTAACCGTGGTCTTATTTTTCCTTTATTAACTTTTATTACATGGAATTTTCACCAGGTCTATTACAAAACCCTCCTCCTTGGGGAACACCGTCCTCGATGTTAAACCACACTAAGACCTCAAAAAAACCATTGAAAAGCAAACATACTACCCATGGATATTTATAACTTAGCTAGATGCAATATTTACAGTGAAAGTCCTTCTCAAAAGAGAAACATCATGACAAGATGACAAGACAACAACCATAATAACACGACACCCATACCACTTATTAGAACTTTATAACTTAGCTCATGGCGGTATTTACATCCATATACATATACATACATATACCATAACTGTTACACAGTAATTTGTCACTGTCTTCACTCTAGTCCTTCTACTGTGTCATGTGTCCAAGTCAAACATGCTCATATTGAACAAATGCTCTCTTGTGCTGCCAAAAGACCCATTTTTCCTAAAGTTATCTGCCTCATCGCATCTGTGGTACGCTGAAGGATACTCATGAACAGTCCAGATGCGCTGCCAACGCGGAAGTACATCTGATTCCTGCAATGGTCCAATTTTATGTCCCGGCATGAGGTTACTTATAATCTTTAGCGATGATCTGACTAGCTACGTTACTCACTAGCGATGTCAGCGCTATAGCTCAGTTATGCCCCCGCGATGATCCAGATTGGGCGAATTTGTTCCAACAGTCAGCCTTCCAGATGACTCCAGACCTGTATCGCCCTCCTTTCTCTGGCTAGGCAGTTCCATCAATTGTGCTACCTTCCTTTGGGATAAGCTGACTCTTCCACCTTTCATGGAGACTCCTTCTCCTACTTAAAATCTCACCATGGCTATGCATTGCTAGTTTTTGATAGTTGGCTAGTTGAGTAGTGTTGTTAGTGTTTGTGAGTTTGCTAGATAGCTGGTGTGAGTGTGACAAGTGTGGGATTGTTGATAGCTTGTGGAAGGTTGTGAAGTGCCCTTAATCTTGTGTAAAACTTATGAGTGAGAGAGACTTGTATGTTGGGAGATCCATCTTCAAAGAGTGAATGCTTGAAGAACATGCTGGCTGGATCCCTCTGAGAAGGCTTGTGACGTCAAGACTTTGGTTGTAAGCTTACTCTTATTTTATTATTAATACAATCAATGATGTTTTCCTATGTCTTGTATGTAATTTACTTGATAGATCATGACTTCTTGACTTTGTGAGTAAATAGATCATTGTTGTTTTCCGGTTACGTGCTTTGTTGTATTTCCTTTGCATTGTTTCAGGTTGATCACTCATTAGGAGAAGGAAGCGGAAGTTGGAGCAGCGCAATGGAACTCCATCGACCACCGGTTGAGGTAGGCCTCCAACTATGACTGTTTAAGGAAAGTTATTGTTGATTTGTCCTTGTTTGTGACTAGACCCACTCTAGGGCTAGAGGGGTTGCCTCTGTCCGCAGAGGGAACACTTTCCTGCATCATAAATTGGTGACTCCATTAGGGAGCTTGGCCTTTGTTCTTCCTTTGTTTGCTCTTGTTTTGATTTTTGATTTGGTCTCTTTTGAAGTTTGGGGATTAGCTATCAGTCTCTTGAGTTTCCTGGCTTGATTTGGGAAGTACCTCTATTTGATTGAAGGATTGACTGCTTTTGATTTGGGAGTTTTGGTTCGCCTGTCATTGTTTTGAAATTCATCGTGGATTTGAATTTAACAGTCATGCTGTCATCGCGCTCACCCTTTTGTAATATCCTGTGCATCGCGTAATTACGCCTCACAGTCGTGACGGTTCTGAGAATCCGACCATCACGGAAAATTCATGTACTTCCGCACTGACATCACTCTGTTGCTGCGGCTAGTGCTTTATCAGTGCTTTTTGTTGGTGTATTACCCGCGCTGATTTCTGTAGAATTGATTTTCTCAATTCTTCCCCCTGAGTCCATCAATCCTGTTGGTCCCTTGCTTTTCTCACCTGCTTAGTAGCTTGTTTTTCACTGTTTATGGTTAAGGCACTCTTTCATGAGCTTTGTTGAATGAATCTTGCTTTTTTGCTTATGTGACCTAGTTCATTGTTTCAAGTCTCTTGGATCAGTTTGGCTTGGTTGCTTGTTTTCTCAAGGTTCGTTTGCAGCTTCTTGTCGGTTTGATTGAGCCTTCCCCTTTGCTTGTTTTTGGTTGATTTTTTAGTGACTGTTATTCAACAAATCTTTGGTATTGATTCGATTTCTCTTCACTACTGAACATAGATCACAATTGTTTGGATCAACCGCTTTTTTCCATACTTGCTTTTTTCTTATTTGTTTCTTCTAGATTTAAAGACATCAAAATAAAAAATGTTGCATTCATTCAATATATGAAAGTGAAAGTGAATTTTCATTTCAAGTTTGCATATTGGAAAGCGAATGATAAGATCTCTCATTAGTAGTATCTGTGCACTTTAATGATTGATGTCTGTATGCATTGAGTGACTGCCTTTGTTATCTTGGTTTTCTTGGTTTGGTAATGATCTCTCTACCCTCCCGTAGGTAGGTGTTCATTGAAGAAAAAGGATTTTTCATTCATTCTAGCTGCATCATAGGATTTGTTGTATACATCCGGTAAGGCCCGAAAACTGAAACATAATCCAAGATCAACTCTAAAATGAACTGAATAAATCTAACAACGCATTGGAACATAACACACACTATTTAGAGGTCTAGGCTAGAGATGTGCTCTGGCGTCATTAAACCTAGTCACTTTTGTTTCCACTCAAGGTTGGGTGGTTCCTCCTTCTGTGACTCAATAGTGGTCTAGCACGGAATTATGCTCCCATGTACCATGGAGTATATGTTGGGAGACCCCACTAGGTTATCATCCTTTATCCTTAGGAAGCCATGTCTGCTGCCTTACAAACCGTAATGCACCGAACACAGCATTCGGGAAGATTGATTGTCGTACGGAAAGTCCTTGGTTTTCATATGACTGCCAAGGTGTATATGTAGTTTTACGGATTTATCTGGTAAACCTTTTGCCTAGTTCTCCAGAGTAGTCACTTTCGTTCCTTTTCGAACTCCCTAAAAGAAAAGGTCCATTTGAGCACTTCAGGCTCATTAAATAAAGGCAACTAGAGTCATCTTTTTTCCCTTTTCTTGACTCTTTAAAGATGAAAAGGTCAAGTTCTGTTCCTGTGTCTTAAAATTTATTCGACCACGTTCACATTTACCCTGGTAGATCTTGTTTGCGTTATCTTGAGTAGGGTTCTTTCTCGTTAGTTTTCCTAGGGTTTTTGAATCATCATCCTGGTGGAATCACCAATCTCGTCTCCCGTTCCAAGTGACCAAGGGTCTCCCTCTTCTATTGCTCTTGAGATACCGGTTGTTAGTGATATTGTCCCTATTATTCCAAGTATCCAACCAATTAACTCTCGCGCTCTAGAAGACGAGACTTATGATATTCATTGGAACCTCGTTTGGGAGCCTTCCGAAGAAGATATTCCCAGTACTCCTCCTAATGTTTCGGTCCCAATGTCTTCTTCTGACATGGAGGACACATCCCCCATTACGAGTGAAGAATCTGTTGTGATGAGCGGTGAAATTCCTATCTCAACGGAAACTACACCCTTCTGTGTCACCCCTCTTGGTGTCACATTGCCTTTACGCTATAAGGCTTTGAGGGATGTTATGGGTTCTAGGACCTCCCTTACGAGTTCTATGTGGTCTCACACCGTCACTCCGACCTTGGAGTCTTTTGTTCCTCAAATTCATAATGTGTCTGTCACTTCAGTCCTGACTATTCCAACTGTCTGTGTGGCCTCTTCAACCCCTGTTGTTGGTGCCGTCACTGCATCCTCAATTGTGACCACTGTTGTTGGACCTTCGTCCAGATCGGCAAATAGTGGCCTGTCGGCATCTATACCCAGAGTTGTCGATCCTGCACTAAATGCCCCACCTTCTTCTGGTTCCATTCCAGCAGGGGGGCATACGATCAACATTTGCACGCTCTTTAGAATCTGGACCCTCAAGATCCGTTTCATTATTACGATTCTCAAGGAGCTCATATCTATTACCTCGGACCTTTACCCTTGAGGTTACGGTCCCGTTATCTGTTGCTTGGGGTACCACCAATTATCATGGTGGCCAAGTACCCCCTGCGAATTTTCAAGGACCACCTTATCAAGGTCAGTTGTCTTACACGCAACCCTCCTATGGGCAGCAGTATTACAGACAGCCTTATCCAGGGCAACCTGGAGGCCCACAAGGACAACCCTTCCAGGGACAACCTTCGGCCTCTGGTGGTTCATCTTTTACCTATTTCGGGCAACCTTCTAGTAATCCGAGACAACCTTACATGCAACAAGGCCAACCTGGTGTCCAGCAAGGCTACCCTTCTGGGCAAGTCGGTCAGCCTTACGTTCAGCAAGGCCAACCCACTGTCTAGTCTGGTCAACCATCTGGACAAGTTGGTCAGCCTCAAATCCAATCAGGTCAACCAACTGTCCAGTCTGCTCAGCCATCCGGTCCATCAGGATAGCCCTCAGTTGTGCAAGGACAACCCAATACCCAGCAAGCTCAACCTTCTGGGCAAATGGGTCAACCTCAATCTCAACTAGGTCAACCTTCTAGCTAGGTGGCTCAGCCGCAGTTCTCTCAAGGAGATCCATCCGGGCCTGCTCAACCGGGCACTCAAATGATTATTGCTTCTCAAGCTCAACTCGGTTTTCAGCCCCATTCTGGGCTCCAGACCTAGTCCGGTCTTCAAATGCAGGTTGGATCTCAATCTAAACCTGCCTATCAAACGCAGCTTGGTTGTCAGGCTCAGTTTGGAGCCCAGCCGCCTTATGGTTTCCAGCTATCCCAAGGGCAAACCCAATTTTCCCCGTACCAAAATTATCAACAACTGTAGGTGAGTCCTTATCAGAATTACCAGCAATCGTATGTTGCTCCTACAGGCCAAGTTGGTAATCAATAGAATGTTGGGGGGCAAATCCAAGGTCATCCATCCAGTTATAGCTATAACCCCTATGGACAAAATCACTACGAACATCCGTTCGGGCAGAATCAATGGGGGCAACAAGCAGCTAGCTGGAACTCTAGTGCTACCTCCTACCCACGGCCTCAGATGTCTTTTAACCCTCAATTACCCTTTTTAGCAATGTTGGAGTTACCGGATGTGTCCAAACTGACAAATGATCCTATCCTTCATAATCCGTATTGGCCACCGGTTCCAACTAAGATTCCCGGTGATTGTCCCAAATTTGATGGTAAAGCTAGAGAAGATCCCCAAGCCCACGTTATGACTTATCATCTATGGTGTTCTTCAAATTCGTGGCTTGATGATTCAATCCAGATCCACCTTTTTCAAAGGACCCTCACTGTCTCTGCTGCTAAATGGTATATTGAGTTAGCTCGCGGATCTTTTTAGGATTTTAACTCGTTGGCTATAGCATTTTTAACTCATTTTCAGTTGTTGATTCGATATGAAATGGGCACACACCTCCTGACATCCTTGAAACAAACAACGGCTACACATATCTCCGATCATATCCATAAATGGAGACGGCATCACCATTTGATTAAGTTTTGGATTCCTGATTAGCTTCTAACCGACGGGTTCATGACCTCATTTGTCGGTCCGATAGCGCGGGACATTGCTATGGGGGCATGTGTAACTGAGGAGCAGGCTATTGCGTGTGCTCAGTACCTTGACTTGGTTTACTCCCAGTACACTACACTATATGATTATTTGCCTGATGCCCCGAGGCTCGAACTTCCAAAGCCCTGCCAACACCATCTGTTGACGACATCATTGGTTCTATTAATCTACCCTCTAAGAAATCTTATGCGAACCCTGGGAAGCAAAAGTCGAATGCTCCGAATGAAAATACTTCTTAGGCTGTATCCAATTCTGGCAACATTTCTGAGGTTAACGTTGTCCAGTCCATCACGGCGAATAAAGCCTCGAAAGGGAAAAAGAAGGGAAAAGGAAAGAATAAAGCTGATCAACCCAAGTAGGGTTCCCCTAAACCTCCACCCAAGGCAGGTGCCAAACTCAAACCTAAGTATCCTTGCCTTATCTGTGACGAGGATCACTATACCAAAGATTGCCCGAGGTAGTCTGAAGTTAGTCGTTTGTTGAAATGTGCTCCTGGGACTCCTGCCGTGCTCAAAGAGCCTTTTCCCTCACAACAAACACAAATGGTGGCTGATCCATCTCAATCCTCTTCTCCCTTCGGTTCTCAAGTGTTTATGGTTGGGATGATTCCCGTCCACATTAGTACTCGGGCAAAAGAGTATCCATCGCCTGCCAGGAAAGAGCTTGAGGTCCCCTCTAGCGCTCCTCCATCCAGTTCTGGTCCGCTCCATATTGAGAGACCAAGCACTGAGACACCCATCCGACCCCCTCCTAAAGGTGTACTCCGAAAATCTTCTTAAAACCCTAATGCTCGTGCTGCTCAGCACTATAGCATCATTGAGGACTTAGCCCAGGCTCCGTCAACTATGTCCGCTCTAGAAGTTCTCCAGAGCTGCCCCTCTCAGAGGAAGTCCTTGCTATCGGCTATCGGTGGCATTGACCCGACCGACTCGAATCTGATCACTTTTGACCTAGAGAGCCATATACCGAGACTGCCTCACCAAATCGCCTTCCTTATCCAGGTCATCATCAATTCTAAAATGATTCATCGTACCGTCATTGATGAAGGTGCTTCAACTTGCATAATGTCTATTGCTTGTTGGAAGGCTATCGGTTCTCCAACTCTGAGCCAGTCTCCTATGACCTTGGAAGCCTTCGATGGGAGAGAGTCTCGCCCTTATGGTATACTCCAACACTTGCCTATTACTTTGGAAGGGAAAACGGTTGAAGTGGAAGTTGAAGTTGTTGATTCCAATCTTACTTACAACCTCCTTCTGGGATGAAGCTGGACATATGCCATGCGAGCCATGGCTTCATCTCTATTTCGTGTCATTCGTTTCCCTCATTAGGGGAAGATCGTCACAGTAGACCAGCTGTCTTTCTTCGCCTCCTCTTCCGAAGGCAACGTGCCTTTTGTGGAGCATACCTCCATCCCATGTGAGAGTGTGGGAGCTGGACTCTTTAAAGATCTTGCCCTTATGGGTGTTTTTTCACTCCCACCTCCCAACATCGCTCCTATTAATATGATTTCTGTTCGCTCTGATCCTTGGGTTCTTCCCCCTACCGATCAGATAGACTCATGGGGCGATGAGATGCCGTTGAGTCCTGCCGAGCTCAACTATGTCGAAATTGTTACTGCATCAGCTCCATCCTTTGAATCTGCTCCTTCGAGCAGAGCTCTTGACTCGTACGCTCATCCCCCTTGGCTTGGAGACAATGCTTCCTCAGACCCTCTAAAGGAAATATTTCCTTCTGATGAAGCCATTATCGAGACCATGTCTCTCAAGGAACCCCCTTGGTCCAATCATCACCATCGTTCCTCATTTCTCCCTACCCACTAGGAAATGCTTACCTGTCTCGAGCGATTTTCTCCTTGTCTCCCATCCCAACCCCTTCAAATACCCTTTCAAGTTTATCAAGTGTCTTCTGAAGGGAACATGGGCAACATCATGCAAATCCAGCCAATCGACATCTCTGTCAAACCATGGATTGTTGAGCATATCCATGTCGGAGTAACTTGTACTCTGGAGGAGATTCAACTCTATATTGATCTTTTTCGCGAATTCTGTGACGTCTTTGCTTGGTCTTATGAAGAAATGCCCGGCATTGATCCTAGCATCGTGGTGCATGAGATACCTACGTATTCGGGTGCTAAGCCTATTCGGCAGCGTCTACGCCCCGTGCACCCCCGAAAGGCTGTAGCTATTAAAGTGAAAGTTGGAAAGATTCTTAAGGCTGGTTTTATTTACCCCATCCCACTCACAGATTGGGTCTCCAATATTGTCCCTGTGACTAAAAAGCAGGGCACTATCAGAGTCTGTGTTGATTACCGTGATATTAATCGAGCCTGTCCCAAAGATAACTTCCTCACACCCTTCATTGATCAGCTCATTGATGAGTGTGCTAGGAGTGAATTTTATTCATTCATGGACAGTTTTTCTGGTTATAACCAGATTAATATTGCACCCGCCGATCAACACAAGACTGCCTTTATCTGTCTGTGGAGCACTTTCGCCTACAAAAAGCTCCCTTTCGGTTTGAAAAATGTCGGTGCTACCTTCGAATGTGCAATGTCTTATGCATTCCATGATATTCAACACATTGTGCAACCTTACCTGGATGATCTGCCAACTCATTTAGCAAAATGCTAGGACCATCCTGCTCACCTTCACGAAATCTTTCTCCGCTGTCGACACTACCGCATCTGGCTTAATCCACATAAGTGTGTCTTCTGTGTTGAGTTAGGCAGACTTCTGGGGTTCATCGTCTCCCAAGAGGGTATCCGTTTGGATCCCCTTAAAGTTGAGGCTATCTTGAATCTCCCTTCCCTTGCATCTTTGCAGCAATTGCAGAGTTTGCAGGGCAAAGCGAATTTTTTATGACGATTCATTCCGAACTATGCTGAAGTGGCCAAAGGCTATACACGGCTATTGAAGCGGGATACCCCTTTTCTTTGGGATGCCGCTGCTCAAGAGTCCTTTGAGTGCCTCAAGGTTCTCCTTGTTTCTGCTCTGTTGTTGCGTCCTCCTAATTATCATCGTGACTACACTCTGTATTTGGCCGTTGTCGATACCACTATTGGAATGGTTCTCGTTCAAGATGATGACGATGAAACTAAGCATGTCATTTATTATCTCAGCCGCAATCTACTAGATATGGAAACTCGATATGCTTATGTCGAGAAGTTGGCATTGGCTGCCGTTTGTGCCATCCAACATTTCCGCCATTATACCTTGTTGCGCACCATGACAAT
This sequence comes from Pinus tabuliformis, assembly GCA_031772625.1. Classification (NCBI taxonomy): domain Eukaryota; kingdom Viridiplantae; phylum Streptophyta; class Pinopsida; order Pinales; family Pinaceae; genus Pinus; species Pinus tabuliformis. The sequence goes on from CM062805.1 coordinate 994,457,228, forward strand.
GGTTTCTGTTTGCAACACGATGACATACATCCTGTCACATCAGTTGCTGGGGGGAAAGTACTCGAAGTGGATTGTTATCCTCCAAGAGTTCGACTTGGAATTCACCACTACCAAGTCTAAGAAATCCCTTGTCTTTGCTGAGTTTCTTTGCTCTTTGCCATATCTTACTGCGCCCTCTCGGTTAGAGGACCATATCCCAGACGAAACTCTGTTCTTAATTAGCACCCTCGATCCCTGGTACGGGGATATCATCGTCTATATGTAGACATCCTCTTTTCGTCCCGATGTGTCTAAGGATGCTCGACGATGGATTCGTCATCAATCTCAGCCCTCTTGTATTATTGGGGACACCCTGTACCGTCTCGGTGCCAACTCTTTTCTCCGCCGGTGCCTAACATTCGAGGAAGCTGAGCAAGTTTTCAATGATTACCATTCTGGCACCTGTGGTGGTCATATGTCCATATATGCTACTACTCAAAATATCCTCCGTGCTAGGTACTTTTGGCCCTCCATCTTCAAGGATTGCATTCTTTCCGTCCGATCCTGTCACGAGTGCCAAATCTACCAGCGGAAGATGCGTATGCCCCCAGATCCATTGCACCTTGTTGTTACCATCAACCCTTTTGCCAAATGGGGCATTGATTATATGACCTGTAACCCTCGCTCGACTGGGGGGCATGGGTATATCATCGTTGCCATTGACTACTTCACAAAATGGGCTGAGGCGATGCCTACACTATCTGAAGACAGTCACACAGTGGCGCAGTTTTTGTTTAATCATGTTATTTCACGGTTCGAAGTCCCTCAGGCTATCATCACTGATCACGGTAAGAATTTCCGTAATCATATGATGACTGAGCTAACAACCCAGCTAGGCTTGCGGCATGATAGCTTGACTCCATACTATCCTCAGGCCAATGGCCAAGTAGAAGCTGTCAACAAGGTTCTAGTTATGATGCTTCAACGCACCATTGGCATGCACAAGTCTAACTGGCACTTGATGTTGTTCTCTTCCTTATGAGCCTACCGAACTTCTGTAAAGGATGCCACCGGTTTCACTCCGTTCCAATTAGTTTACGGACTGGAGGCTACCCTTCCCATCGAGTGCGAGATCCCTTCTTTGAAATTAGCCATCGAATTACTCCCCAACACTACTCCGGTAGAAGAACGCCTTCTTTACCTAGAACGGCTGGATGAGACTCATCAACTAGCCTCTCTAGCGATTGAAGCACAGAAGAAGAGAGTGAAAACTCACTTCGATCATACTGTCCATCCTCGTTCTTTTGTTGAAGGAGATTTAGTCCTGCTCTACGATCAAGCGAATGATAAGCTGGGGGCAGGCAAATTTGAGCCCATGTGGCACGGCCTTATATTGTAAAGCGAGTTTTGCAAAGGGGGGCCTACGAGCTGATTGATTATGAAGGGAATCCTCTGGATAAGCCCTGAAATGGGATTTACTTGAAAAAGTATTATGCATGAATTTCATGCACTCTGATTTGTACATACATGTGTTTCTAGCAGGTGTGTTGTGTGTGTGTGTGTTTTCATGTTTTGGCTTGGTGTGTAGGCATGATTGCTGCTTATTGTGTCTTTTGCTTCTTGTGCAGATGTCTAGTTCACCTTACGTTGGTTTCACTAATGGTGCCTGCTGCAGTACCCGCAACTTGTCTTCTGCGGCATGGGTGATCTACAATCCTCATGGTGAGTTAGTAGACCTTCAAGGTGTTTGTCCAGGTTGTACCACAAACAATGTCGCTGAATATAGTGATGTTATTGAGTTACTGGCCAAGGCGATCAATCTCAGTATCTGTACATTGCTTGTGAACCCGGATTCTCAGCTTGTCGTCCACCAGCTCAATGGGTGATATTCCGTCAGAGACCATCGGATTTTAAGGTTGTATTTACGTGTTAAATTGTTAGAAAGGAATTTTTATTTCATCAAATATCAGCCTATTCCACGAAGATTAAACATGTTAACTGATGCATTGGCAAACCATGTGTTAGACAGACATTTACGTAACATGTAATTAAAACAACATATAAGAAGCATGTAAAACACAATAATAAACCATAGGAATATGTATATGTATATATATAGATATATATATATATATATATATATATATATATATATATATATATATATATATATATATATATATATATATATATATATATATATATATATATATATATATATCGTGTGGCACACCGAGGCGCTCAAAAAATAAGTGTACATGTCCAAATAGAGTCTGTGTTCTCCATACATCTGAGACACATGTCTCTCAAAAAATCATCAGTAGGAAATAAAACCTAGGTGTCTACTGCAGTGGGTTATGCTCCCTATAGCACACCACCGCTCATGCCACCCGCCTCAACAGGCGGTGCACCCTGGGTACCACTCCTACTGTGTGAATCTGGAACGCTATGGGGACCTCCTCGATCCCCATGTAATCTGGAATCTTTGCTGTTAGGCCCTCAAGGTTCTGGGCCACTGTCTCCACTGTATCATCAGCTAGGGGAGCCAAGGCTAGTTCTACAATGCCTTGCGCATCCCTCCGTGCCTCTGGAGCCAGCCCGACGGGTCTCACTGGTCCTACATCTGCATACCATAGCATTCATCATTAGGACATATACATGAAAAATCTAAAAACATCATAAAAAATAAAATGTAAAAAAATGTGATCAAGTGTCTTACCACCATCATCCCACTGCTCTCCAACGGGAAACTGCATGTCAAGATCTCCACCGGAAGTCCATGCCAGCGTATGGCCAATCCTCAATGAAGATCGTCTGGCGCTCCAGCCACTCTCGAAACAGTGTCCCCCACGACACTGGTCGTCCGCCACCTCCTCGTGGCATGACGTGTGCCCACTGTGTGGCCCTGGGCTCACGTGGTCTGGGCAAATCCAAATCCATGTCCTGTAACTGCAATGCTGGCACCCGCTCCAGCATGAGCGGGACTAAGATCAACCCGTAGCCAAACTGCTTCGTCTCTCCTCGACGACAGTTGGTAAGTTGCCTCTTCATATTCGCCGTCACTGTTTCTACCCAGTTAAACATGGTTGGATTGAGACATTCGAGAGCCAACCGAAGATGGGTCTTCGATGCCTCGTGTTGGGCTTGGGAGCCCGCTGCCCGTGTCACCATGAATAGCATAGCGTGAAGAACTACATCCTCCACTGTCGGGATTGCCACCTTCCCGCTCCTCGTTTTGCGTGCCCGTGGGCACACTTGAGCCATCAACATCTCTAAGGAATCGCCCCCGGGTCGCTGCCCCTCTAGAATGGGCCTCTCACCACGACGGGACAGCCCGGTCAAAAAATATATGTCTGTGGCATCAAATTCGATGTCTCGGCCTCGGATAATGAATTTCCCATCTGTGGGATTCCAGGCTCGGATCAGTAGCTCCAGTAAATCGGGTTGAGACCAAAGGTGCGGAGTAAGGAAGAATTTGAGCAATCCGCATGCCCGTAATGAATTTCGACACCGTGTTACATAAAAATATCGTCACCATGATTATTTGCAGTCAGTATGGGTCTATCATCACTAGTATTGTCCTCCTAAGCAAGTCTCAGACCTCAGCTCTTCAAGTCAAGCTTTGAAAATGAGAGAAAGACATTAAAAATCAATGAAACTCTGGTTCCGCACTTTCTCTCACTGTCACCTGCGGTCCCGCACCTTCTGTTTACAAAAACTGTGGACCTTCCCACTCTGTCCCTAAAGGTGTGGGTGCAAACCCCTGTGAAAGTCAAAAGGTGCAAGTTTTATCTTAAAAAACTCACTTTGGGTTAATTCTAGTGGATTCTAGAAGGAATTTTGACGTGGACTGTTCACTCTGAGGTGGTTCATGCATCCCAAAAGAGAAGGAGCTAATCCCTTGATGAGAGGAGCTATCCCTTTGAAGGAGGACCTAGTAACCTCCCTCCATTGCACTATAAAGTCAGGCATTGGGCTGGTTGCTGGGGAGGTTAGAAGCTGAACATTTTTTAGGGTAAATGCTGGTGAAATCAAGACTTCCTAGTTGAGCTTAAGAGGAGAGATCACATACCTTTTTGGCTTTATTGGGGAGTGAATGAAACTTGTCAAAGTAGAGGAGACTTCTTGCTGGACCCTGGGAAGAGCTTGTACAGCGTCAAGGCACAGGTTGTAAAGTTCTTCTTCTTTTGAATTAATACAATCAAACTCATTTTTATCAACAAGTATCTCATGTTATTTGTTTCATGGACTCCTTGACTTTCATGTTAAATATGTTTTCTGATATTGGTTTTTCAGGTGCTATTTAATGTGTTTGCCTTGTTTGTGTTTGCAGATTTGCGACAAAGGAGCTCATTTGGATCGAAGGAGCGAGGGCATCCACAAACTTGCGTTGGACCTAAGGTAGGCCCTAAAAACACTTGTTTGCCATTGTTTATAAAAGCATATTTATAGAAAGATAGTGTCTGGTTGGTTTGCTTGTCATTAGGTCTTCTTTAGATTCTAGGAAGGTCTATCTTGTCCGCAAGATCGACTTATTCCATGTGACAAAATGGCGACTCCGTTGGGGACTTGATTGTTTTCCTTGTTTTTACTTTGACCTGAGAAACTGTGTTTTTGTTTCTATTTTTGGCTTGCTGTGTGTAAAATTGGCTAGAGTTTGTAGATCCAGGGCTATTTTTCGTTTTTCATAGCTTTGGGAGAGGACCGCACCCTAGCCTTTTGACACAGTGCGTACCTATCCGCACCTTTGCTTTTAGCACAGAGCGGGACCGCACCTGTGTTAACTGTGGGCCTGCAGACCCTGTCAAAATTTTGAAAAACCTAAGATTTCCTCTGTTAGTCAGCTTAGTTTTTGTTTAGAATTTGTTATCCACTGCCCAGACCTGCATATAACCTGTCAGAAGCTTTCCTTAGGTTGATTTCATTAGTGTTAGGGTTTTAGGTGAAATTCCTAGGAGTTTTACTTGTTGGGTTTGTTTTTCATTTTGGTTGTGTAGTGGCTCTGAGCTTAGAAGCTGTAGGGACTTCAGATCACCTTAGTGTCTACCAGCCTTCTTATGAGTCTGACCATTTATGAAATCTCCCCTTGTTTAGGAATCCGCTTTGAGTTTTCTCTTTACAAAAATTCGAAAAGCTTGTGTTTAAAAGTTTGGATTTTCATTTTCAAAAAGAAAACAAAATTGGTTGTTCTTGGCTGATTTGTGATTTTGCATAAATTGGTCCTTAGCTCACATCTAGCTAAGTAAAACATCCTTAAAAAAGACATCTTGTAGGCTTTGACTTCAAATAGTTTTTTATAATTTATAGATCTCAAAGTTAGTCATTTCTATAGTTTTGAGTGTTTTAAAATATATATATCTTTTGGAAAAAAGTTTGTTTTTTGTAGTGGTTGAGTGCTTTGAAACAAAAAAGGGAAATTTTTGTGAAATAACTAGTTGTCTCGTTTTGAGTGCATTGGAAAAGGCAAAAAGCTCTTCTTTTAATTTGTTTGATTAAGAAAGATTTGTGTTTACAAAGTATTTGCATTCTCAAACTCTTTCTTAGTTTAGAAGTTCATTGAAGAGAAAAAGATTGTTTAAATCATCTTAGGTGCATTTTTAGTGATTTTGAGTCAAGTCTTTATACCACGAGTTTCATCTCCGCACCTTTTGACTTAAACAAAAACCAATAAAAAATAACGCTTAAAGTAAAATTCATCTAGTAACATTTTTATTTCTAGGGCTCTGATACACCAACTTAGCTTAGGCTAGTGTCTTGGAGTAGGAGAATAATTAACTCTCCAAGACAGTAAAAACAAATAAGTAGTTGTATCTTGTGGTACGGAAGAAATCCAATTGTTGCATTTATGCTCTGGGAAAGCTCCTCTTAAAGGAGAAGCACGAGATCGTGTCCGAACCAGTGTGGGAATCAATCCTTCCTCATTGGGAATGACGCTAGATATTCACGTATTAAAAATGGTAAACCTCAGATTAACCATTGTCGAGGAACCTAGGGTGACTTGTTGGTAAACCTTGGGTTATGTCAAGGAGCCTTCAAGGGGATTAAGCTTGCTACTCTACCCTTGCGTGCGTATCGGATCGTAGACTATTCCCCAGGTATATTTGTTTCAGTTGGTAACCTTAGTGGCCATATTCTTTAGTATTCTTCCTAAGGTGAGAGTGGTGGGAAGATCCCACTGTACCTGGAGCAGACATCAGCTAGACTCACTTGGATTTTCTGGGGGGTTCTCTTCACTCGAGACGGTTAAGTGGAGGAACTTGTGCCAGTCTATTCATTAAGCAGGTTGCTGGGGTAACTGTTCCAACTGCCATTTCTGTATTGAACTCTGCAACGTTGGATTTCATCACCAACTAGTGTTTTCAATACGGAAAGTTACTGTTTGTGTGTGTTTGATCTCCTAGATTCTTTAGGCATGTGATTCAAATTTGTTTGGTTCTTTAGAGACTTTAGGTGGTTTTCATTGAGATTTTACTTTGTTTGCGTGTGAAGTAGTTAAAAGTTTTTAACCGTGGCTAAATTACTGAGGAAGTCCCGTAGACTTCGGGGCCAACCTCCTGAGGAAGTCCCAAGCCAGCTTGAAGGCTTGAAAATCCTTGTAACTCCTAGAGACAGTAGAGTTGGGTCACCTGAAGAAGGAGAACCTTCTTTGATAGCACATCCTGATTTTCAAACGTTAGTGGCAGATTATAATCCACTGTCAGTGTCTGTTTCCAAAGTTACAGTAGCTTTTCATCTACTAGTGATATAGGTGAGGAACCTGAAATATCCGAGCCTAAAAGTGAATTTGCTGCTACTCCAACTTCGGGGTTTGTTTCTCCAGCTTCTAGTGGTCCTGGTTCACCTAGGGTAGAAAGAGTAATCACCCAAGATTTTCCTTCTGGACTTATTGCTATTGAAGAACTTGCTACTCCGGAAGAAGAAGTAGGCATCCCTATCCCAGAAAATCAAACTGTTATTGAGCTAAGGGAGCGTGAATCAATTTTTTACAGTCCACCTAGGAGCAGTACTTGGTATCTTTCTTTGACTAATTTCTTATAAAACCTAGGGTTAAGTTTTTCACCACCTCCCGTTCTTTATCACCCAACACCTAGAGGTTATTATCCTCCATTAAATATGTCAGGACAGTCGTCCGTGTTTACTCAATCGCCTGAATCTTTTTTGTACGGCGGTCCTTCTGTTCCCTCTGGGTATCAGTCCCTTTCTCGTACTTTTTCGGGAGCATCTCCTCAACCCATTGAGCAAGGGTTAATAACTGGAAGTAATGGTACTAAGCCATTGAGCGTAGAAGACATTCTCATGATGTCAGGTTCTATTCCCAATCCTCAACCTCAAGGTGACCAGTTACCGCCTGGGGGGCAGCCTCAATTATCGCCTAGGGGGCAACCTCAAGGTACCCAATTTGCATCTGGGGGGAAACCTCAAGGACAGTACATACCTATGGGACAGTACTTTCCTCAAGGTCAACCCCAGACTCAATATGTACCCCAAGGTCAACCCCAGTATCAATTTATACCTCAAGGTCAACCCTAGTATCAGTATGTGCCTCAAGGGTATCAACCCCAAGGTCAGTACTCGAACCAAGGTTTCCAACCACCCTCCGGTCAAACGTAGGTTCAAGGAACGGGAAATGTACCTTTCAATTATCAATCCTACCCTCAACCCGGTTATGGTCCTCAATATTCTCAACCTGTTATGGGTCAGTACCCCGGAATGAATATAGTGTGGGATCCATCGCAAACTCAACAGGTGTTGCAGCCAAATGTACAGTTGTCATCTCAAACTGGACAACCCTTAGTTTCAGTACACCCCAGCAACCAGTCCAGTCTAACATTCAAACTTCCGTACCCTCGGTAGTTTCTCAGTCTGGGCCTAGTACACCTCGTACTCCGCCTCAAACGACTGCTACAACTGCCGCAACATCTGTTCAATCTACCCCACCTACTTCTAGAGTATCGACAGCTCCGGTTTCTACTATTCCTGTATCTACTCCTCAGACATATTTACCACCGTCTGGATCTACGATTCAAAATTCAATTTAGATGCCTGTAGGACAACCTGGTTCAAGTACGGTTGTCACAAGTCAACCACAATTCACTTATCAACCGTACCAGGGACAGTACCAATTCAGTCCTGTTATGCAGCAACCAGTCTATCAGTATCAATCATACCCTGGGTACACTTATCAACAACCTCAACAACCCTAGTACGGTTCGGTTAATCCTAGTTTTCCGGGAGGATACAATATCCCAAACGCAATTCCTATCCGTAGATATCCTAGATATCCTCCTCCTGGGGCTGGTCTCATGACCCAGAGTTTTAGGGACCCTAATCGTCAGTTACCGTTTATCGCAACTTTGGACTTACCTGACTTGTTGCGCCTAACGAACGATCCCATTAATTATCTTCTGTTTTGGCCGCCAATGCCGAATAAGTTGCCCAGTGACATTCCTAAGTTCGAAGGTAAATCAGGAGAGGACCTGTCGAACCATGTGATGACTTACCACCTCTGGTGTGTGTTTAACTCCATTTCAGATGATTCAATCCGTCTTAGACTTTTCCAGCGCACTCTAATTGGTCTCGTGGCCAAGTGGTACATTGAGTTACCGCGAGGAACTTTTTATAATTTTAGTCAGTTAGCTACCTCGTTTTTAACTCATTTTCAGTTGCCAGTCAGATATGACAATGGCACGGAATTGTTAACTTCGTTAAAACAATCGACATCCACTTACATTTCAGATCATATTCATGAGTGGAGACGTCGACGGCGTTTAGTGAAGGTTTTTATTCCGGATCAGATCTTGGCCAAGTGGTTTGTAAAATCTTTGTTGCCAAAGATCACTGAAGATGTAGCTAAATCCGGAGTTGTTACTGAGGAGCAAGTAATTGCTCAAGCACAGTACCTTGACTTGGTATATACTCAGTCAGGTACGTTACACGAGAAAATCCTCGATCTTCCCAAGCAAAATCAAATCGCTGCAACTCCTTCAAGATCTCATGCCGCCGATGGTATGATTGGTACAGTTAACACTAAAAGTAAGAAGAAGTCTTCCAAGAATTCTTCACATATTATAACCTTGCCTGATTCCCCAACAGGAGATTCTTCTGCAGAGATTTCCGTTGATATTCACGTTGTAGAGTCATCTACAGCCAAATCAAAATCCAACTGGGATCCGGTGGCAATATGTAATGCGGCAGCCCCGCAAAGTCTGGTGACAGTAAATGCAATCACCATGAGTTCAGGACGAGATATGGTCTTTATGTCTATCCCTTTGTCTCTAGCCTGGCTGTTGCAGTACTCTAGCTGGAGGCTATCGATAGACTGGCCACCTGGCCTAGCCCCAAACAGAGTCAAGTCTTCGCCTCTATTAGGCAAACCAGTCAAGAAATATATGTCCGCCGGCTCGATTTCGAGCTGGTGGCCACCAATGAAGAAGCACTGGTCCTGTATGCTCCATCTGTCAACCAGCCACTGTAAGAAATCCACCTGAGCCCTCATGCCAGGAATGGCCCAGAATTTGTACAAGTCGCACGCCCTCAAAGCATCAAGTGAAGGTTGATGATTCCATGCGGTAGCATCCACGTCCTCATGCTCTCGTTCATGCCAATCTAGCATGATGTACTCTTTGCATCAAGTATAAAGATAAATTAAAATGCTAGAAATTATTTTGTTTGGTCCAATTTTGAGAATTTTTGGGTTAAAAACCCTTGCGATGGGGACCGCACCCTCCAAGTTAGACACAGTGCGTGGGACCGCACCTTGTCTACATGGAAGGTGCGAACCCCTGGCTTTTTCCCAATGGAGAAAAAGTCGGGGTCCACAGGCCAGCAGTGGAAAACCTGCGGGCCGCGCGGGTTTTAAGCCTAAAAGCCCTCCCAAAAAATGAAATGAATGACTAAAACAAAAATTGAAACGGTCAAAAATGAAGAGTAAGATGATGTGGATTACCTGGAGAAGACGACGTTCGATTCCGACGATTGGATTTTCCGCAATCTTCATGGGAAGTTTTCTGAATGAAAGCACTATTTTCTCACCCAAAACTCAAACGGTAAAAATGAATTGACGAAGGCCCTTTTTATAAGTTTTTTGAGTAAATAAATTGCAAATTTGTTTAAGTTTCACTTTGAAAAGGTACTTTGTGACATTTTTATCCATTTCAAACAGGTATGAGTAATGTTTGCGTTTTTGTTCAGGATAACGGATTATTCAGGCGAAATCTATCATTTTCGACGAAAAAACATTTAGAGTCACCTTTAAGCTCTTTTCTGACTCCTAAAACATGAAAAGATCGCCGAGTTTTTCTTTTAAACTCGTTAAAACGGAATTAAAAGACGGTCCACTTATAGCTCTTTTCCGACCGTAAAAACATGAAATGATTGCCGGATTTTTGTCGTTTCAAATTCGATATTGGTTATAAAACGACGTGTCGTTGATTGCTTTTTTACTTTTTTGGATCAAGGGCACTAATGACGAAAAGTACTCCTTGGTCGTAAAAGATCAAGCGGTTCTCTCAAGTATTATTTTATACTTTTTCAGGCTTGGGATACACAAATTTACGAAAAAGGTCAACCCTGGAGTCTTCTTAAGTTTTTTCAAGCTCTCTAAAATTGAAAAACGTCGAGTTTCTCTTATACTGGACTTGTTAAAATTTCACAGTAAAGGACCTGTTCAATTACAAACAGGAACAAACCACTCCTTCTTAGGGTTCGAATTTAAACTAAGTTGGACTCATCTGAAGGATGAGCTTATAATCAAGCAAATGTTATCCTCCTCAAGCTTGTCAAAAATAAAGAGGTACTTGCCAGAAATGGTGGGGGAAAAGAGAGAAAAATGAGCCTGTTTGTCATACTTTGTAACCACTCTTGAACACGACACTTTTATTCACCTGGGTTGGGAAATCCTTTGCCTAACAGTTGATCAAACCACATTGAAAGTCTTCAGCCGGTTTCTGGGTATTAACTTTGGGTCAATTGTCACCAAACCATCTGTTGTGTCGTTATGTGTTCAAGAGGTCACTGCCAATAAGCCATTCATCTGCAAAATATCTGTTATCCATCTTGACCATCCCTGAGTCAGTACTTGCAACTAAATTTCTTCAACTTGATCTATGATTTCGTGTTGTGGGCTTGCCTACGACGGATCACTTTCTATCGACTTCAGCTCATTATCTAGAAATATGATCTAGAAATCGTCAGTACCTTGAGATCTGCATGCCTCAATGGCAAGTTTCTCGCCTTTGATGACGGGTTGCATCATTGACCTTCGATCAAAGGATTCCGTGACATGTTCGACATCAACACATTTATTCACATCTCATGGATTGTACTGGGTACTTTGAAATCCATTGACATCACTGGTGGTTTCTCTCACACTTGTTAACAGTTTACATCATTGACTGGTAATCAAGTGGTTTCTACCATGTTCGACATCAACACATTCATTCGCATGGATAGAATTGTACTGTTTCGGGAAGTAGAAATGAAGACCCTGGATCTAGTTTCCACAATCCAAGCTGCGAGGAATTTTGTATTCATTATATAATGGACTATTCATAAACAGATGGCTGCGTCCATACTATGTCCACATGAGTCTATACTTGTGATGTTTTACAAGATCATTCCTGTATCAGAGCAGTAGTTAGTTTTCTAGTCAGTTTTGATCTGAGTATGGGAATGCCTACCTCAGTGATGATATGATCTCATATATATATATATATATATATATATATATATATATAGATATATATATATATATATATATATATATATATATATATATATATATATATATATATATATATATATATATATATATATATATATATATATATTGCATTGAATGTTTTTACAGGTTCCAACCAAGCTCTCCACAAGATGATCCTCGAAATGATAAAGTACTTCACTCTTCCTAAATGATAAATGAAATCCTCATCTACTACAGACTTCGCACTTTAGGGGGCACTCTGTTACATAAAAATATCGTCACCATGATTATTTGCAGTCAGTATGGGTCTATCATCACTTGTACTATCCTCCTAAGCAAGTCTCAGACCTCAGCTCTTCAAGTCAAGCTTTGAAAATGAGAGAAAGACATTAAAAATCAATGAAACTCTAGTTTCGCACTTTCTCTCACTGTCACCTGCGGTCCCGCACCTTTTGTTTACAAAAACTTCGGACCTGCCCGCTCTGTCCCTAAAGGTGTGGGTGCAGACCCCTGTGAAAGTCAAAAGGTGCAAGTTTTATCTTAAAAAACTCACTTTGGGTTAATTCTAGAGGATTCTAGAAGGAATTTTGACGTGGATTGTTCGCTCTGAGGTGGTTCATGCATCCTAAAAGAGAAGGAGCTAATCTCTTGATGAGAGGAGCTATCCCTTTGAAGGAGGGTTTTATCCCTTTGAAGGAGGACCTAGTAACCTCCCTCCATTGCACTATAAATTTAGGCATTGGGCTGGTTGCTGGGGAGGTTAGAAGCTGAACATTTTTTAGGGTAAATGCTGGTGAAATCAAGACTTCCTAGTTGATCTTAAGAGGAGAGATCACATACCTTTTTGGCTTTATTGGGGAGTGAGTGAAACTTGTCAAAGTAGAGGAGACTTCTTGCCGGACCCTAGGAGGAGCTTGTACAGCGTCAAGGCACAGGTTGTAAAGTTCTTCTTCTTTTGAATTAATACAATCAAACTCATTTTTCTCAACAAGTATCTCATGTTATTTGTTTCATGGACTCCTTGACTTTCATGTTAAATATGTTTTATGATATTGGCTTTTCAGGTGCTATTTAATTTGTTTGCCTTGTTTGTGTTTGCAGATTCACGACAAAGGAGCTCATTTGGATCGAAGGAGCGAGGGCATCCACAAACTTGCGTTGGACCTAAGGTAGGCCCTAAAAACACTTGTTTGCCATTGTTTATAAAATCATATTTAGATAAAGATAGTGTCTGGTTGGTTTGCTTGTCATTAGGTCTTCTTTAGATTCTAGGAAGGTCTATCTTGTCCGCAAGATCGACTTATTCCGTGTGACACACCCAACATTGGCAAAAGCTTCCACATCGTTATCATCATGCGTTCGTTCTTGCTAGACAAATGCCATTATGGCCTGCATGACAAGAAAAAACGAATTAGAACTTCGTTTGCAAAATTCAATACGTAATTTGCATAAAAACATAATTTCGTGTCGTCATCGCGTCTGTTTTTAAAACAGACACGATGACGTGAGGTTGCTAGTTCAAATTTCTCGCGGTCGTCATGGAAGTACATCACTTTCCCGCGATGATCGGAGCGCGTTATGTGTATGTATTTTCAATCATCACGGACCCGAGCGGTATACCCGTGATGATCGAGTGGCAGAGCCCGACTCAAAAAATCCGCCTAAACTAGCACATCCAATGTCAAAATGCATAAAAAAGACATTGAATTGAAACGCAGGACAAAGTCTATCTACCTGGAAGAAGTTTCAGGATGAATGGTGGACGAACAGGGCCGAAATCAGCTCGCCAACTTTGGTGCTCCGAGGTGAAATGAATAGTACCAATGGTAAAAATGAATGAATTACCCCCTTTTATAGTAATTTTTGGAAATTAAAAAATTATATTTTATAAATGTGGGTTTTTTCTCATTTTTTTATCACATGGTTTGTTAAAGAATGGTTTTTTAACTATTCTTTTACGTCTATTGTTCATTTTATATCGAATGGGTTTACGTTTGACGTGCTTTGTGCAGAGCTACAGGTAGTGGAGTTATGACAGCTTTGTGTGCACTTGATCCATAAAGTCATCTTTAACGCTCTTTTTCGACTTGAAAAATTAAAAGATAGCCGAGTTTTTCCTCTTGACTCGTTAAAAGGAATAAGAGGCAGTTGCCTTTAAGCTCTTTTCCGACTGTGTAAACACGAAAAGATTGTTGGGCCTTTGTCGTTTCAAGCTCGTTATTGGTTACAAAATGATGTGATTCCGACCACTTTTTTACTTTTTCGGGTCGAAGTCACTAGTTACGAAAAGTACTCCTCGATCGTAATGGTCGGGCAGTTCTTTTGAGTATCGTTTTATACTTTTTCGGGCTCGAGAGACACAAATATACGAAACAGGACCCCCCTGGAGTTTTCTTTTCCGTGTCTTTTTCAAACTCTAAAAACATGAAAAAGACTCCGATTTTTACCTATGTCAGACTCGTTAAACCCTAACGACATTGGACTCATCACCATGACGAGACTCGAGCTTCTCCTTCCTAGGGCTCGTTAAATTATTACTAGGTTGGATTCAACAGTAGGTTTATCATTGATTGTCTATGGCAGCTAATCACTCTTGAACATCGACACTTTTGCTTCTTGTCGGGCTGGGACATCCATACATCGTCATTTGGCCTTTCATGGGTTTGGGTTATCATTCAGCCTCATTCCATCTAATTCACGCCGTCTCCATTGAGCCTCTGATCCCTTGGTACCTGAATGTTGCCACCCTCTGGAGTCGTGTCGCCGACATGTTCAAGAGTATAATCCTTCTGTAGTTTACACCCTCGCCTTCTCCTCTGATACTCTATTTCACCATCTACCGCTTGTTCTTTATCTCGTGTCGTTGATGGGGGTAATGTTATGGCCCTCCTGCGATGGATCGTCCCCTGTCGACATCAGCTCATTATCTAGGAGATTGATCTAGAGATCCCCTTTGGTACCTTAGAGCTTGCATGCCTCAATGGCAAGTTCTTTGCACTTGACAATCGACTTTCATCATTGGTCATCGATTGGGTGATTCCACAAGTGTTCAACTTTAGCTCCTTTTCACACTTCGTGGATTGTGCTAGCTAGTACCTTGAGGGCCATTGGCATTAATGGTGGTTTCTCTCGCACTTGTTAACAGTTTTCATCATTGACCGGTAATCAAGTGACTTTCTATCATGCTCGACTTTAGCACATATATTCACATGCTAGAATTTGTACTATGACGGTAAGGTTCAAGACCCCGAACTCAGATTACATATGTTCGGGCTGCGTGGATTTGTTCGTGATTACATGACTCATTAATGGATGGTTGCGACCCTACTTGAGTCTTCATGGATGGTTGCGACCATACCTTTATCACTATTATGGTCTTATTAGCTGGATGGTTGCGTCCATACCACAGACCTAGTTCGTATGTCTTTTGGATGGTTGTGCCCATGCCTAGACTACATGTACTTCATTATCAGAGATATCAATTGTACTTGCGTGCAGGTTCTTCCAGATGGTGTTCCAGCTCAGTCAGTTTCGTAAAGCATTTCACCCCTCCCACTCTCTCAGGCTTCATACTTTAGGGGGCATCTGTTACACAGTAATTTGTCACTGTCTTCACTCTAGTCCTTCTACTGTGTCATGTGTCCAAGTCAAACATGCTCATATTGAACAAATGCTCTCTTGTGCTGCCAAAAAACCCATTTTTCCTAAGTTATCTGCCTCATCGCATCTGTGGACTAAATATACGCGCTGAAGGGTACTCATGAATAGTCCAGATGCGCTGCCAGTGTAGAAGTACATTTGATTCCCGCGATGGTCCGATTTTATGTCCCAGCACGAGGTTACTTATAATCTTTAGCGATGATCTGACTAGCTACGTTACTCACTAGCGATGTCAGCGCTATAGCTCAGTTATGCCCCTGCGATGATCCAGATTGGGCGAATTTGTTCCAACAGTCGGCCTTCCAGATGACTCCAAACCTAGTTGTTGGCATAGTTTGTATCGCCCTCCTTTCTTTGGCATGGCAGTTCCATCAATTGTGCTACCTTCCTTTGGGATAAGCTCATTCTTACACCTTTCATGGAGACTCCTTCTCCTACTTAAACTCTCACCATGGCTATGCATTGCTAGTTTTTGATAGTTGGCTAGTTGAGTAGTGCTGTTAGTGTTTGTGAGTTTGCTAGATAGCTGGTGTGAGTGTGACAAGTGTGGGATTGTTGATAGCTTGTGGAAGGTTGTGAAGTGCCCTTAATCTTGTGTAAAACTTATGAGTGAGAGAGACTTGTATGTTGGGAGATCCATCTTCAAAGAGTGAATTCTTGAAGAACATGTTGGTTAGATCCCTCTGAGAAGGCTTGTGACATCAAGACTTTGGTTGTAAGCTTACTCTTATTTCATTATTAATACAATCAATGATGTTTTCCTATGTCTTATATGTAATTTACTTGATAGCTCATGACTTCTTGACTTTGTGAGTAAATAGATCATTGTTGTTTTCCGGTTACGTGCTTTGTTGTATTTCCTTTGCATTGTTTTAGGTTGATCACTCATTAGGAGAAGGAAGCGGAAGCTGGAGCAGCGCAACGGAACTCCATCGACCACCGGTTGAGGTAGGCCTCCAACTATGACTGTTTAAGGAAAGCTATTGTTGATCTATCCTTGTTTGTGACTAGACCCACTCTAGGGCTAGAGGGGTTGCCTCTGTCCACAGAGGGAACACTTTCCTGCATCATAATAACATCAGCAAAACATATGCCAAACATATACCAACATCAAACAAAAACTGTTTTGCCTCAACCAACAAACAATGAAGGATACAGTGCCTGTATCTGATCCGCCATCTCCCATGTAGCTTTTTCACTCCCAAAGTGCTTCCACTGCACATTAACTTGCTTTATGGCTTTGTTCCTGAACATGAGATGTTTCTACTGCAATATGCACTAAGGCTCTGGCTGAAACTCCCATTCTTGCTCCACCTGCAATATAGACCAATCAATAACATGATCACCATCATTTATATGCTTCTTAAAGTAATGAAATATGGAAACAATCATGGAATTTCACTATTGGAGGTAGTGAAAGTCGATATGCCACTGGTCTAATCCTCTCAAGGATCTTGAAAGGCCCGTAACACTGTGGTGCCAACTTGGCACATGAACCAATCCTCAAATATCTTTTCTTGGGCTTGATGTGTAAATGCACATGATCCCCAACCTGAAACTCCTTAAACACCTTGTGCTTATCCACATAACTCTTTTGTCTATCCTGTGTTGCCTTTATATTCTTCTTTATAAACTACATTTCCTACTCCATGTTTGCCAACATGTCCGGTCCAATAAGTATTGGATCACTTGAGCTAGTAGGAGTTGTAGTCACTTTTTAATGCACTTGGAGAACAATAGCTTCAAGAGATATGGAAATATTCCTAGAGATAGTCTCTGGGTTGATTGTACACCAGTGCTTAGGACATCTTAAAGAGTGCTAGATAGATCTGTAGAAAATACTTGCAACACTTTAGTTTGTCACATAAATTACAAATGAGTTTGATTCAGTATCATTCATAAGATACCAAATAGAAAGTAGTTGATACACAAGAGTACTTAGGAAATAATATTTGGCTTAAGGTGGCTAGATAAGACCCATAATTTGCAACGATTTAATTGTTGAAACATATGTAATGGGGGAAGATAACAAAGGAGGAATCCATCATATAGGGCTTAAGACATAAGTATCCTATATATCAAGACTCAGAGAGAACTGGGAGATAGGGGATGCTATGAACTGTTGAGATGCATGGAGCGCTTTTTAAAGACTTGATTTCCACCTTCAAATAGGCACTATCCACCAGTTTTTTGATTTAAATGAATATGTATCTAAAGGGAAATACAACTAGCTTCTACTATGACATGCAATCTATGAAGAATTAAAAACATATATGAAACGAAGAGGGAGAAGAACATATTGCAATCCAAATCAGTTGGAATCACCATAAACTTTGTATTAATCTCTTCAGGAAAACCAGAATACAACAAGCTTCAAGTAGGCCTTTATGAAAATAGGAAAGGTCTCGTAGAAGAGCAGTCTTTCCCAAAATTCTAAACCTTTCTTAATGGTTTCCTAATTCCTTATATAAGGAGAGGGAGAACTAGGAAATTAGTTACAAAAATATCTTAGGCCTGATCATCCAGTTGTCTGCATGACTAGTTGTCTCGGTGTGTAGGGTCTATCACCTCCAATTATTACAATAGAAAAATGTTGTTTGTTAAAATAAAATAGAATAACAAAACAACTAAATAACAAAACATGTGAAACTAAAATGATGGTTTGTGAAAATATCTCCATGCCACATCCTTTGTGAGCCTCTTGTCTAATCACGTTTCTGTTGCATCAAACTTCATGTTCTCTCAGCCAGTTCCCTATCAGTTTAAGTCTTAATAGTTTTATTTCGTGACTTGCATGAACAAGGAGTGATCACCCTTGATAACCATAACATGTCTTTAGCACAACTTCCAACTCATTTGTCCATCTAGACTTCTTACATAACACTATTAGAGCCATACATGCCCTTTAAAACAACCATAGTTTAATATCGAGGATTTTCTAGCACTAGAACTTAACACTGAAAACCTTACAAAAGAGCGACTTCTGATCCTCTTTAGCCCCTTTTTCTTTGAGCCCTTTCAGCACTTTTTTGTCATATGACCAGGGGCTATGGCCAAATTCTTAGGTCTCGAGCTCTAGAGCCTTTGGAATTGCATTTGGGAACCCATTTCCTTTGTTAAATTTTTTGGTCCCTTTTCTTTTATTTTCCTCTATAGACCATGCGCTTAGACAAATATCGAAACTCGGAAAATCAGAAATTTTAAACTGGAAAACCTCTGTGAAACTGTGAATGCCGGTCTTTGATATGCGATGTGGGCTGGCCCACTTGGAAAGAGGATCAGGGAGGGCCTACAATATTGAGATATTGCAATCAACTATTTCGTAACACTACCTTTGGTTACACCCTCCAGAACTTGCGATCGCCGAACGCTGATCTCCAATAAATGGCATCATTACTGCCACATTTCGCTTTAGGAGTGGTGACCATGTCACTCGGATATGCCCCCATAGGACCCCTGAAAATACCAAATCTACATGCCACGTGGCCCTTATCGGAACCACTCTCATCGCGCCATGCGTCCAGTTGGAGGAGAGAGAAAAGGCCCGCTTGCCCTTGGATTTTCACTGAATTCCTTTGTTACATTCTTCGAGGCATTCCTGGTGCTTTTAAATTGATTGCTCGAATCCCGACGAATTTAGTCACAATTGAAACTTCATGTGCTATCGCAACTTTGAAAAGGTTTCATCTATGTGATCGTCGATTACGATGTGCTGATCTCTTGATATTTCGATGCCTGGGACCTCTGATTGCGGGATCACTAATCACATACTATTGGGACCTCTGCTATGTCGTGCTGCTTGGTTCTCTAGTCACCGATATGCCACACTGCAAGACCTCTAACTTCTGATTTCCAATATCAGCGATCAGAGATTGTTGATTTATTTTGACCTCCCCTACCATTTCTTTTAAAAAACTCCGATATGTGGGATCTAGGGTTTATACTTAGACATTTTTCCTTTGTTTTCTATCTTTGAAAGGAGAACTTTGATCTTCTCTAACTTGTGATTTTGTGGTCCATATGGAGAGTTCTATATACTGTTGGAAAGATGCTTTAGAGCACTTTCCAATGGAGAGGGTCCGATTTAGTTTTGATTGATTATGTGGCATTGGAGGCTAGCTCCAAACTTCTATGTTATTTTTCCCTCTTTGTACAACTAGAACTCTTTTTGCAGAAGTTGACAACATTGGCTCCAATTGGGGACAGTGCCTTGCTAGCAAGGTGTTAAGAACCCGCAAACTAGCAACCTTCTATCTATTGGGCATGGAGTCATTTTATTCATGCATATAAAAATAAAAGCAGAAATATAAAGAACTGAAATCATTATTGATATTTTACAGTAGCTCACTAGTATGTACAATAGGTGAGAATTGAACCTAAAAATGCTGGAAATAAAGCTTGAGGAATTTCCCATTTACAAGCAGCTCAAGCATGTCACCCTCCAAGTTCTCCAACATAAAAGTATTGTTTCCTTTAGTCTCATTATCCTTGAAGGGTCCAAACCATAAGGGATCCAATTTACCATGTTTCTCTTTGTCTTCTTTCCTCACATCCCACCTTAGGACTAGATCCCTTGGTTGGAGAGGCCTGTCTTTGGCCTTTTTATCAAAAAAGGATTTTATTCTTCTGTAGTAGTTGTCCAACCTGTGGATTACTTTTTCTATGGTCTCCTGGAGCTCCATTAATTCATTTATCCTTCTAGTCAAGGAGTTGGGTTCTTCTTCAAAATCTTGTAGCATCTTAGCAACTAGCATAGCAAGTTGTATAGGAAAAACAACTTCTTTTCCATAGACTAACTTGAAAGGGGATTTTCCTGTGGACCTTTTTGGACTGACCATGTTTTCCCATAGTGAAAATTTTAGTTGAGAATCCTAGTTCCTCTGACTTTCTGCAATTTTCTTCTTCGGGATTCTCACCACCGTTTTGTTAGAAGATTCGGCTATCCCATTTCCTTGAGGATAGTAGGTGGTGGAATGGCCAACTGTGATATATTTCTAACAAAAGTTGTTAAACTTGTAGACTTAAAACTTTGGGCGTTATTAGTCATAATATTTATAGGAAAACCAAACCTGGCCAAGATTATTTCCTCCAGAATTTTCGTAACCATAGTGTCAGTTGTGTTCATGGTTGGGACTTCTTCTACCCATTTGGTGAAATAGTCTGTGGAAGTGAGGATCCACTTGCGTTGGTGTTATGCAACCAGCTCACAAAATAGAAGAAGAGATATATCAATGACTTCAAAATAAGCCTCATCGATGGGAAACCTCCTTTACATTACAAAAATGAACAATTCTTGGATGATACAAATGACAAGACCTCCTTTCTATATATAGGAGTCTAAGGGGTCACAATATTATCAAAGCTGACATAACAATAATACTTTAAGGGCACAACAATAATAATAGTGGGCTTCTATGGGGCACAATAATAACAAATGGGGACTACATGGGCACAAAAATGCAATAAGGGGGTTTCACTCATAACAATAAGGGCATAAACCAGTAGCATAGGGACCTAACATGCCCCTCTCCTCCCAAAAAGTGTTGTCCTCAACGCTTGAGTAGTTTTGGATGCTTTTGTATAAAATTATCATCCTCCCATGTGGAATCTTTAGTGGGTAAATTCTTCCACTTGATGAGATACTCTGAAATTGATTGATCCGTAGTTGTCGGGTTCTCGTTTCTGTGACTACTTCAGGTTCCAATATGATTTTTCCTTACTTGTCAAATTCCAGCAATATTGTTTGAACTGGGAGATTGTCACCTATAACCTTCTTTAATCATGAACCATGGAAAACTTGGTGCACTCGGGAATATGCAGGAAGCAACAATTTGTATTCCATAGTACCAATATTTTGCAACACCTTGTAAGGACCATAGTACTTTGGTGATAATTTGTTATCCTTCTTATCTTGCTTGAGGGACATTTGTTTGTATGGTTATAGCCATAAAAATACCCAGTCGCCTAGATCAAAACTTCTTTTAATGAAATGTTGATATGCCTATTGTTTCATTTGACTCTGCGCCAAAGTGAGGTTATCCTTTAAGAGTTGGAGAAGTTGTTGTTGATGCTCGATCTGATCTTCCACTGCTTGAACCTTAAAATGATTGTCCAAGACTTTTTGTAGATATGTAGAAATATATGATTTCGTTGTTTGAACCTCTAGTGAACATAATTGTGCAATTGCACCCCATTGTTATTTCTTTAGAATCTTTGTCATGCCATTAGAGTTGATTATCTTTCTTGGTTTCCCTGTGATACCCCTTAATTCAACTTCCTTTCATTCCTAAAAAAATTTCAAGAGAGTTCTTGAAAATTAAAAGTTATCATACCTAAAGATTGTAACCATTGGACTCCTAGTACAACATCATCACCACCCATTGGAATGGAAATCATTGGACTATTCAATACATATTATCCCATGGATAGCTTGATATTATGGCACTTTCTAGAGAAATTTATGATTCCTCCATTGGAAACCATTACTTGACACTCTAGTGCTGGATATAGGAAGCAATTCAATTCCTTGGCTATCTTACAATGAATAAAATTATGGGTACTACCCGAATCAATCAACACTATTACCATTTTCTTCTTGATATGTCCTTCTATCTTGAGAATTTGAGGAGTGGTAAATCCTATCAATACATTACAAGCTATGGCCAAATTCATTTTTTTTTCTCTAGGGTTGTTTCCTATTGTATATCCTCTTCTTTTGACGTTTCATTTTCTTCCTCCACTTCCCCATCAATGTAAATTAATTTCTTCTCAGCACACTTATGACCTTTAGTGTATTTTCTATCACAACTGTAACAAAGCCCTTTTTCTCTTTTTTCTTCCAATTTTTGTGGTGTCAACCTCGTAGGTTGTGGAAGGCTAGGAGCAACAACAATTCCATTTTTATAGTTATGAGTGGTAGGCTTCCTTGTTGCCATAATTTTACTTTCAATTTTTCTTGCCAACCTGTATGCCTTCTCCAATGAATCAGGTTCCCAAAGTCGAACCTCATGTTGGATGTTATCCTTTAAAGTCCCTATGAAGACTTCAATCCTATGCTTCTCTAGAATATCATTTACCCTTATATTCAATTTTTGTAAGTCCTCAATGTGCTTTGCCATTGAACCCTTTTGTTTGAGATTTATCAATTGGCTAAAGAAGGTGTTGCTCTTTGTATCCTCATAATATCCTATCATTTCCTTCGTGAAAATTGACCAGGTGACAAGTGGTCTATGAGAACAAATCCCTCTATACCATAAAAATTGATTTGGTTCTAAATACAAAGATTCAATACGTACCTTTTGTGGCCATTGCACATCATGTAGATCAAAATATTGCTCCATCTGTAGTATCCAAGTTACCGGATCCTTGCCATCAAAGTTCCTCATATCTATATTTGGAATATGGTGTATCTTCAATCCAATGTTAGATTCTATGAAATCATGATTAAAATCTCTTTTTTTCTCATCATGAGTTTCCTTTACGACCTTTTCGTCATTGGGAATCCTTTCTTGTAGTAGTTTTGTCCCACCTTCCTTCAAAACTTCCATGTCTTTCTTCAAATATTCCATGTCTTTCTTCAAATCTGCTTCTATACCATCAATATTAGCTTTCATGGCATAGATAAAACTATTTATCTTATATTCGATCACATTCTTCAAATCATCCATCCAATTTTTCTTACTAGGTGTTTCTATTTTCTTGATTTGAGTCATTTTTTCTTTCTTTTAGGAGTTTGATGTTTAAATGACTACAACGTTGTAATTTCAGATCTCCAAGTTTTAAAATTTTGGCCTGTGATATCCTTATGAGTCCTCTTTTCAACCCCACAAGTGTGATCGATATTGGATTCTCCAAGAATGAGTTATGCCCAATCTTCCACAATGACTTGATTATAGACTTGTTCAATAGAGCGAACTTGTACGACCTGCCATGTGTCACTGTTTGGACCTTCAGCCCTGAAAATGATACCCAACAAAATACAGTCTGTCCTCTTTCTGCCACTTCTTACAAAATTTGAATCCGATTTTGAGAGAGAAAGTTATGACGATTTTCCCAAGGTCGCCTGTTTGAGATGGAATTTAGGAGCCTACAAAAAGCCTAACTTCCTCAGCTCATATCTCCGAAAATATAGTGATTCAAGATATGAATTTTGAATGCGAGTCTCATCGTGATTTCGGCTCAAATGGATTTTAATTTCAGCATTTGAAGCTTCATAGAAAAAAATTATAACTAAGATTCCACGACGACCTATTTGAAGCAGTGAAACCCTATAATCCAAACCTATGATACCAAATGTTATGCAACCAACTCACAAAATAGAAGAAGAGATAGATCAACGACTTCAAAATAATCCTCTTCAAGGGGGAAACCTCCTTTACATTACACAAATGAATAATTCTTGTATGATACAGATGACAATGCGTCATTTCTATATATAAGAGTTTAAGGGGTCACAATATAATCAAAGCCGACATAACAATAATATTGTAAGGGCACAACAATAACAATAGTGGGTAGCTATGAGGAACAATAATAACAATATGGGGACTACATGGGCACAAAAATACAATAAGGGAGTTTCACTAATAACAATAAGGGGCTACACTAGTAGTAGGGACCCAATAGTTGGTTGTTGGAAGGAGGATGTATTTCTCCGATGAAGTATAGTCCCCATTGTCTAAAGGGTTCTTCTACAATAACAGGGATCAAGGGGAGTGGAGCCAATTTTTTATTTTTAGCAATCACTTGACACTTTTGATAGGGCCTAACATAAGAATGAATATCTCCAAATAGCATGGGCCAATAGAACCCTGATTTCAATATCTTATACACAGTGGTCTTCTAGCTATAGTGACCCCCACAAATGCCACTATGGAACTCATCCATCACTCTTTTTGTTTCTATCTCAACCAAACATAGCAGCAAAATTCCCACCGGGTCTTTCCATTATAGTTTCCCATTAGATATAACAAACTTCTAGGCTTGAGCCCTCAATGCTCTGTATTTGGATTTTCCCACATTTGTTGGGCATCTCAAAAATAATAAATAGTGGATGACATTTTGATACCAGGCCAAAGTTTCATATTTGATGTGAATCGTTTCGATTGCAGTCTTGATCATGGGTTGTGTCCCCTCTTCACCCTCTCCTGTTAATAAATTGATCCCCAATGCCTGACAATTTGACTCCGATAGGATTTTTGCCAATCCTTGTCCTTTAATGAGCTTAGTGGGTCTTACCTCCATGTCATACTCCTGGATTTTTGCAATCCACTTACCCCTTTTACCATCATTGTCTCCTTGTACTAGGATGTCCTTCACCATTGTTGTTGGGACATAAGCCACGATGCTCGAGTGTAACACATAGACTCTAAAAACCTTCTGAGATTTGAGTAGAGAATATGCCTATTTTTCTAATATATTATACTTCAGTTCAGAACCTCGCAGCACCTAGCTGAAGAAAGCTATGGGTTGCTCATGGCATTACTTATTTTTCTGAAGTAATACAACAACTAAAATATGGAGGGAGGCAAAAGAAAATATATAAAATTGCCTTGAATAGCTCAGGTTGACTAGCATCGGAGCATCTAAAAAATATATTTTGATTCAAGAGAAGGGTTCTCGGGAATCTGGGCTCCACTTTAATTCATTCTCTTTTTCCAACATTTTGGTAATGCCTTTCACTATTTCAGCATAGTTAGGTACAAACCTTCTCAAGAAATTAATCCTCCCCAAGAAGACTTGGACCTCCTTCTTATTCCTTGGTAAGGAAATGTGACTGATGGCCTCCACCCACTTAGGGTCGATCTTTACCCCTTCCTATGCTACGATGTGCCCCAACAACTTTCCTTCACTCAAAGTGAACTAGGATTTCTTGGGATTTAGGGAGAACCCATACTTTCTATAGTTTTCAAAGGTAAGCTTTAGATGTTCAATGTGCTCCTCATTTTTTTTGGATAAAACAATGATGTCATCTAGATAAACCACCACAAATTTGTCTTTCTCTCCCACAAACGCTATGTCCATTTCCCTATGGAATGTTTCTCCTGTGTTTATTAAGTTGAATGGCATCCCGGCGTGCATGAAAGGCCCCCAAGGAGTCATGAATACAATTCTATTTTGATCCTTAGGTTGCATTGCCACTTGGTTATATCCTGAAAATCCATCCATCATTGACATCCTAGCAGAGCCAACTACCTTCTGTAAAATGTGGTCCATTTTAGGAAATGTGTATTTTTTCTTCAAAGAAGCTTTGTTCAAGTTCTTGAAATCTACGCTCAGTCTGATTTCTCCATTATTCTTCCTAACAGGAACCATATTGGCAACCCATTCTAAGTACCTCAGTGGTACAATGATCTTAGCTTGAAGCAACTTCTTCACTTCCTTCTCAATGGATGGGAGTAGAAGTGGATTGATCTGTTTGAGTTTTTTCTTACAAGGCTTCATATCATTCTTTAGAGGAATCTTATGTTGCATAATATTTACATCAAAAGTTTTCAAATCATCATAAGACCAAGCAAAAACATCTTTATAGGCTTTTAGGAGATTTAAGTACCTTTGTTTGTAGTGTTGGGGGATCTTGGTTGATAATTTGATCAACCGGGGTTCATCGTCTGAGCCTATGTAGCAATCCTCTACGTGTTCCTTATCTTCCTATTTAAATAGTTTAGAAGTCATGTCATTTAGTTTTAACATCCTTTCCAAAGGAACTAGACCTTGTGGAATGGAATTTCCCTTTCACTGCAGAACTTTATGTCCTATGATGTTTTCCTCCCATGTAGTCGGTTTTTCTTCTATTATTTCTTCCTATTCTTGATCAATCATGTAGTTGGAAATTTCCCCGACCTCCATGAAGTGTTTTATTTACTCATCATCCTTAAATACATGCATTTGTTTCACATTGTCAGGCACTGTGGGTCTGTATATGACTTCAATTTCGCACCTGAGCAGAGGATTCTGTGGTGGCTTGAAGTTGCTCACAACTATAGTTAAATAATTAGTCATTTGATTCCCTTCTCTTTGCAAGAATTATACATTAAAAACTGAGAATAAGTTGTCTATCAAGTCCCAAACTTCATATCTATAGGCCCTTTGATGGGGGTTCTTGGTTTGGCATTGGTCCTTGATCTACTTGAATACCAATTCAGAGTCTCCAAATACGGTCAGGCAATCAATATTTAGATTCTTTTTCTCTTGCAGGCCCAGTAGTAGTTCCTCATATTCTGCCACATTGTTGCTGGCCTCAAACTCCAATTTGAAGGAGAGAGAAATTAAGTTACCTTCTAGAGATATCAGCAATAATCCTGCCCCATTTCCTTCTTTTGAATTTCCCCCAACAAAATACAATTTCCATACCTTGCTACATTATTTTACATGTCGTTCTGATTGGGCTGTAGGTTGTATCTGTGTTTCTTCTAGAATGAATTCATCTTCTTCTATCATAAAGCATGATATGTCCCTTTCTATTCCATACGCAGGTGCATTGTCTAAACAATCAGTTCTGGTGAATGTTTTGATGAATCTAGATTCCTTGTACATTGTCCTTTTCTCTCCACCAAAGATAGGAATGGTAGCATAAGTTAGATCCAGCTTGATGGACCCTCCATCTTAGATCCCGAAGACCTGGAAAATATCATACCAAACCTCGCTGGGATTTCAGCAACTACAATATCCATTACCACACTTTTCGATGGGATATGGGACAAATTAACCACCATGTCCTTGATCATCCCTAAGCACTTGACCCTCTTAGATTCAAAAGAATAGGGATCCTTATAGGGTATGCTTATCTCTAGACCCAACTTCTCCATTACAAATAATGGCATCAAATTATGAGAAGCTCTAAAGTCAAACATGCAATTGTGAAGCAAGAGGTCATGTACTACCAGAGTGACATAAAAAGGTGGGGTGAAAGGATCTTTTTTCTCAACATGAGGTCCAAAGACTACCATAGGCCTTTCTTTCAGCAGGTTTAGACTATTAAGGGGTTGGGCTAAAGTGGAAGGAAACATAAACTAAGAGACTTGGGCCTTGTAAGTAGGTTGTTTCAAGAGCTCAGATAATGGGACTAGGATCTTAACCTTTTCAAGCTCTTTCTGGAGGATAAAGAGTGTATGGACTTTTTCTCCAACACTAATTTCTATAGGCTCCTTTTCTTTTTCATGAACGAGTTTAGTGGGGGAAGGTAACTTACCTTATTTAATGACTTCAGGTTGATAGTTTTTTGGATTGGAGGACTCTTTATTTCTTGAGATAATTGGGTCTAAATGTCCCTTCTCCTTGTCAACAGACTTAGGGGGCTCCTGGGAGGAAGTACCTTCATTCTGATCTTGTTCTCTTGATCTCTTTCTAGATGATCACAAATCGTACTTCTTGTGCAGCTGAGCCAGCATGAAGTCAGTGAACTATTTGCAATAGCCATCAATCTCATTATCATCTAGTGTGGCATGAAGCTCCTCCTTCTCTTCATATGTCCTGAGTTTTTGTCCCTCAACAGAGAAAGAGGAATACAAGTTCCCGTGAAAATTTCTTGGTTTTGGTGATAGTTCCTCCAGATCATCTTCTATATATAATGGAGGATGAATATGGTCTTGTTTCTCTTTCCTCTTCCTTCACATTAACTATAGGGGAGGCCTTTTGTATTGGGGATTGTCTCTGAAGGCTTTTATTCTCTAGCTTCATTTTTTTTCAGTTTGTTGGATAAGTTCTTTATCAACTTATCCATTTCTTCTATCCCATGTTCTGGAAATTCTCTTCCACTTGAGGAAGCTACCTCCTCTTTTCCCTTTTTCTTCTCTCCAAAGTCAGTTTTGCTTCTTGACTTCCCTGTGGAGGTATATTTTTCCTCTACTTCAAGGGCATCAGTTTGGATCTGGTCCAAGGTAGGAGACTTCCTTTCTCTGAGAGTAAAATTGAATTATGAATCAAAATCCCCAACAAAGACTACTTGGGTAACGACCTATGGAGGCTTGATTTCAGCCGGCATATTATTGTACAACTTATTAAATCTATTAATAAAATATGAGATAGCCTCACCATATTTATTCTTGATAACATTAAACTCAGTGAGGATGTACCCCATTTCTGTAAGAAGGAGTTCTCGATTTCTTCCCAAGTGTTAATGGAAGAAGTTGGCAAGGATTTAAACCATTTCTTGACCTTCCAATCCAAATATTGGACGAAAACCCTCAACACTACATCCTGATGTTTAAAATTTTAATTCTCTATAAAGGCATAGAAAATTTCTATGTGCCTTTATGCTGTTACATCATCTTCTTCATTATAATTGGGCGGGAGCTTGAGGTAGTCCCATGGCATATCATTTAGAGGTTGAGACAAGTTTAAGGGAGCGTACTTATTCAACAAGAAACCTGGGACAACAATTTGAATCAAAAGTGGTGGTGCTTGAATTACTGGAGGAGTCTAAGATATGGCCAATGGTAAGACAACTAAATGACAGTGGAATGGGTAGTTGTTTTCACTATGAGTAGGGATTCTTTGGAGTTTATCTTTTACTTCCTCAACTTCTTCTTTGACCTCTAGGGAAGCAGTACTAAACAGATGATCAATTTCTGGAGAATATAGCAGAACTTTAGGGGGAAGTTTAGAACAATGAATTACAACTCTCTGTGAACTAGATGCAGATGTTTCAGGAAATGAAGAGACAATATCATCATTATTTGGAGTATTTTCTTTCCAAATCCTTCTAGATATTATTCTCTCTAGGTTAGATACATATGGGGTTCTTTGTTGAGAGGTATCTTAACAAGTATGGGGTCTCCGATAAGCTATAATGACTGTCTAGAATTATATCCAGTGGATTCACCAAGGTGTTTACATATGAATTTGGATAGTGGAGTCACCAAGGTGAGAGATATTCAACCCACACTTCCCTCACTCACCTAACAGAGGGAATGTAAAGATTTTTTGTACCCAAGGAAAAGTATTTCAATTTCGTTCCCTGGTAATGATGCCAAAATGATGTGGTCACTTTTTAATGCACCTGGAGCACAAGATATTTAGGAGACATGGAAATCCTGCTAGAGATAGCCTTTGGGTCGATTATAGACTAGTGGCTAGGACATCTTAAAGAGTGCTAGACAAATTTGTAGAAAACACTTGCATCACTTTAGTTTTTCACTGCAATTACAAATGAGTTTGATTCAGAATCATTCATAAGATACCAAATAGAAAGTAGTTGATACACAAGAGTACTTAGGAAATAATATTTGGCTTAAGGTGGCTATATAAGACCCATAATTTGCAATGATTTAGTTGTTGAAACATATGTAATGGGGGAAGATAACATAGGAGAAAGCCATCATATAGAGCTTAAGACAGAGAATCCTATATATCAAGACTCAGAGAGAAATGGGAGAAAGGGATATTATGAAATGCTGAGATGAATGGGGTGCTTTTTAAAGACTTTATTTCCACCTTGAATTAGGCACTATCCACTATCGTTTTGATTTTAATGAATCTGTATCTAAAGGGAAATTTAGCTAGTTGCTACTATGACATGCAACCTGTGAAGAATTGAAAACATATACGAAATACAAAGGGAGAATAACGTACTGCAATCCAAATCAGTTGGAATCACCATAAAATTTGTATTAATCTCTTGAGGAAAGCCAGAATACAACAAGCTTCAAGTAGGCCATTATGAAAATAGGAAAGGTCCCGTAGAAGAGTAGTCTTTCCCAAAATTCTGAACCTTTCTTAAGTGTTTCTTCCTTCCTTATATAAGGAGAGGGAGAACTAAGAAATTAGTTACAAAAATATCTTAGGCTTGAGCATACAGTTGTCTAGATGACTAGCTGTCTCAGCGTGTAGGCTATATCCCCTCCAATTATTACAATAGAAAGATGTTGTTTGTTAAAAGAAAACAGAATAACAAAACAACTGAGTAAAAAAACATAAGCTCCAAGGGTTAGCTCAACTGGTTGAGTCCCCGTTGTTAAGTACCTTGCCGATTGGGAGGTCACAGGGTCAATTCTTCTTGATGCCCTTGGGGTTAGGCCCTTCTAGTCTGGGCAACGAGCTTTAAAAGATTCCCTTCGAGGTTGATATGCCCAGATTTTTCCAAAGGGAAAAAAAATGGATAATAAAATATGTGAAACTGAAATGATGGTTTGTGAAAATATATCCATTCCACATCCTTTGCATGCCTCTAGTCCAACCATGTTTCTACTGCATCACACTTCATGTTCTATTGGCCGGTTCCATGTCACTTTCAATCTTAACAGTTTTAATTCGTGACTTGTAGGAACCAAGAGTGATCACCCTCAATAACCATAACATGTATTTAGCGCAGTAGCCAACTCATCCGTCACTCTAGACTTCCTGCAAAACACTATCAGAGCCATATATTCCCTTTAAAACGACCATAGTGTAATATCAGGGATTTTCTAGCACTGGCACTTAACACTGAAAAAAATTACAAAAAACGAATTTTGATCCTCTTTAGCCCCTTTTTCTTTGAGCCCTTTCAACGATTTTTTGTCATATGACCGGGTGCTTAAACCTTGGGTGCTAGATCCTTTAGACTCATGTCCAAGAACCCTTTTCATTTGTTAAATGTTTTGGCTCCTTTTCTTTATTTTCCTTTATAGACCACGCACTTAGCCAAATATTGGAACTCAGAAAATCAACAATTTTAAACTAGACAACCTCTGTGAAACTATGAATGATGGTGTCCAATATGTGATGTGGGTTGGCCCACTTGGAAAGAGGGATCAGGGAGGGCCTGTGATATCGGGATATTGCAATCGACTATTTCGTAACACTGCCTTTGGTTACACCCTCCAGAACTTGCGATCATTGAATGCCAATCTCCAATAAATGATGTCATTATTGCCACATGTCGCTTCCTTAGTAGTGACATGTGTCACTAAAGCCTAAAAATATCAAATCTACATGCCACGTTTCCACTGTACTGTCGTGTCAAGATGACATCAACCGCCACTTGGCCCTTATCAAAACCACTCTCGTCACACCACGCATCCAGTTGGAGGAGAGATAAAAGGCCCACCTACCCTTGGTTTTTCACTGAATTTGTCTGTTACATTCTCTGAGGCATTCCCAACACTTTTAAACTGAAGGTTTAAATCCAAGCGAATTTAGTCACAATTGGAATTTCATGCGATATCGTAACTTGGAAAGGTGTCATTTCTGTGATCGCTGATTGCGATGTGTGGATCTCTTGATACTTCGATGCCTGGGACCTACAATTGTGGCATTGATGATAGAATATTATTGGGGCATCTGTTATGCCATGCTGCATGGTTCTCCGATCACCAACATGCCACGCTACAAGACCTCTGATTTTCAATTTTCGATATTGGTGATCAGAGATCACCGATTTGCTTCGATCTTCCCTACCATTTCTTTTAAAAAATTATGATATGTGGGATTCGGGGTTTATTTCCACATGTCACTTCCATAGTAGTGACATGTGTCACTAACCCCTAAAAATATCAAATCTACATGCCACGTTTCCACTATATTGTCATGTCAAGTTGACATCAACCGCCACGTGGCCCTTATAGGAACCACTCTCGTTGTGCCACGTGTCTAGTTGGAGGAGAGAGAAAAGGCCCGCCTACCCTTGGTTTTTCACTGAATTCATTTGTTACATTCTTTGAGGCATTCCCAATGCTTTTAAACTAAAGGATTAAATCCAAGCGAATTTAGTCACAATTGGAATTTCATGCGATATCATAACTTGGAAGGGTGTCATTTGTGTGATTGTTGATTGCGATGTGCCGATCTCTTACTACTTTGATGCCTGGGACCTACGATTGCGGCATTGCTGATAGAATATTGTTGGGACCTCCTTTATGCCATGCTGCATGTTTCTCCGATCACCGATATGCCACACTACAAGACCTCTGATTTTTTATTTCCAATATCGGTGATCAACGATCACCAATTTGCTTCGATCTTCCCTACCATCTCTTTTAAAAAATGATGATATGCAGGATTCGAGATTTATACTTAGAAAATTTTCCTTTGTTTTCTATCTTTGAAAGGAGAACTTTGATCTGCTCTAACATGTGATTTTGTGGTCCATATGGAGAGTTTTATATACCATTGGAAGCTACTTCAGAAAACTTTCCAATGGAGAGGGTCTGATTTAGTTTTGATTGCTTCTGTGGCATTGGAGGCTAGATCCAAACATCTATGTTATTTTTCCCTCTTTGTACAGCTGGAACTCTTTTTATAGAAGGTGACAACGGGAGTCTTACAACTCCACCCATAAAATTCCTCGAAAGGACTCATCCTTAATGACTCCTAATAACCATTGTTGTATGCAAACTCAACCAATGGAAGATACTCCTACCATTTCTTTTGCTGGTGCATCACGTACATCCTTAAAATATCCTCCAATATCCGAGTGACCCTCTTTGTCTGTCCATCTGTCTGTGGATGATAACCTGTGTTAAAGGCCAACTCTATACCCAAATCTCTAAATAGCTCCTTCCAAAACATGGAAGTGAACTTTGCATCCCTGTCCGACACAATCTTCTTCGGAATGCCATGTAGTCTCATTATCTCTCTTATGAACAATGTGAGCTACCTTACTCAACCTGTCAACCACAACCATAATAGAGTCATGTTGCTTTACTATCCTTAGAAGACCTATGATAAAATCCATGGAAATGACATACCATTTCCATTATGCAATCGTTATAGGCTATAGTACACCACCTGGATGCTTACATTCCACCTTTTCATGCTGACAATCTAAACATCTAGCCATGAACTTTGTCACTTCCTTCTTCATATTCGTCCAATAGTAGAACTTATTTATCATCGTCAATGTATTTTGATATCATGGATGACCCGATTATGGATTGGCATGAAACTCCCTCAAGATAAGCTTCTTGAGCTCACTGCAATTCGACACATAGATCCTGTCTCTAAACCTCACCAAACCATCTTTTGTGAGATGATAGTGTGCATCCTAATCACCTGTACTTATACCTACTCCTGTACCTCTACTTATAACTCCGCTCTGTTGTAACATGTGCATAATCTCCATGTATTTGTCATTCCGTTGTTCTACCTGCAAGATCCTATCTTGTAACTCTGTCCCATAAGAGCTCATAGCTGCTATATGATTTACATGTACCTTCATGATAAGAGCATTTTCAACCCATTTATCCTTCCCTTTGATGTATATTATCTTGAAGTCGAACTCACTAAGGGTAGCCAACCATATAGCTTTCTTGGAATTTAGATTCGAGTAATCAAACAAATAACTCAACTCATTATGATCGCTCATCAATGTAAAAATCCTGCCAAGAAGATAGTGCCTCCACATCTTCAATTCATGTATAATCACGGCTAACTCAAGATCATGTGTAGGATAGTTCTACTCTTACTCATTCAGTTTTTTTTACTCATAGCACACTACCTGTCCTTTTTGCATGAGAACTCCACCAAGTCCTCTCTTGCAATCATCTGTGCACACTACAAATTCCTTGTTCAGATCCGCAATCTTTAGCACAAGGTGCATGTTTCAACAACTGTTTAAGTTGCTCAAAACTAGCCTCACATTCTCCTACCCATTCAAATTTCTTGCCTTTCCACTACAATGATGTGATAGGATATGCAATGCATGAGAATTTCCTGATGAACCTCCTATAGAAACCTACCAATCCCATAAATGATCTCACCTCATCGACATTCTTAGGAGCTACCCACTCCATGATGACCCTTATATTTTCTGGATCCACTACTATGTCATCCTTGGAGACAACATGCCCCAAGTAATGTACCTCAGTCTAAAAGAAGGTGCATTTGCTAAGTTTAGCATACAACTTATGCTCTCTTAGAAATCTCAACACTGCTACTAAATTCTCGGCATGTTCTTCCTCATTCTTAGAATATACTAGTATTTCATCAATGAATACAATAACAAACTTGTCTAGATAAGGACTCAACACACTATTCGTCAAACACATGAATGTAGCTGGAGCATTAGTCAAACCAAATGGAATGACAATAAACTCATAATGCCAATACCTAGTCCTGAATGTAGTCTTGAAGATATCCTCTTCCTTGATGCATACTTGATGGTATCCCGATCTCAAGTTGATCTTAGAGAACATTGTTGCTCCCTTCAACTGATCACAAATCATGTATCCTTGGCAAAGGGTACCTGTTCTTGATCGTTACTTTGTTCAACTTCCTATAGTCAATGCACAACACTGGTGCACCCCAAGGAAATACACTCATCTTAATGTACCCCTTGTCCAACATTTCCTTCAGCTATAACTTTAACTCAACCAACTCAGGTGTGCTCATCCTGTAAGGTTTTTTTGATGTTGGAGTTGCCCCTGGTACTAACTCAATAGAAAATTCTACCTCCCTGTGAGGTGGAAACTCTATAATGTCCTCAAGAAATACACCCTAAAAATGTTGTAAAACTGGGTACTTTCTTAACACATCTGCATCATCAACCTCCTTACCTTTATCACTAGAAATGTGTACTGAAAATAACAAACACCCTTTCCTGTGGCTATGCTTTTCTTTCATATTTGTCACCATCCTAACTAATGTAGTCTTCTTCTTCCCTTGCAAAGTCCTCTTTTCCCACTAACATCCACACACTCAATGGCCTTGTCGAAGCAATCCACTTTGGTCCTATGAAGTTATAGCCAATCCATACCCAAAAGCATACTATATGATCCTAACGGAAATACATTCAAGTGTGATGTTGTAGGCATACCATTTAACTGAAATGCACAATCTCTTACCCAATGGTGAACTCACTTCTTCGTACTTGTAGCCAACTGTACCAACCAATATTTTGCATGCACTTCTTATCTCAAACCACACGTATCCACCAGGTCAATATTAATATAACTATATTTATATCAAGGGTCAATCAAAATAGAAACAACTTGATCACAAAGCTTACCTTCCATATCAATGATTGATTCCTGATGATCTGCCTACCTGTTGTCCACAGTTGCATAAATTCGAGGAATGCTATGACCAACATCACCAACTATATGCTCCTCCTAAGCACTATAGATCTCGGGTCTACCACCACTCTAATACTGCGGACAATCCCTCTTACGATAATATTTACCACATATCCAACATTGCAATGGTTCCCTACCACCGCCTCTAGCTTGCTACTCCCCATGTGCCTTCTAGGCTGTAATGAATCTCTTGTAAGGAACTACATTTTATTTCTCACTTGCATCTTGAGGTCTTCCTCTCTTTGGTTTCCATTTTCCTTTAGCTTTCTCATTTATTTTCAAGTCATGCTTAGGCTCAACTTTGTGCTTTGACTGCTCATAAAAATGCTTCAACTTTCAGATGGCCTCCTCTAACGATCTAGGCTAATCGAAATCAATATGTTCTTTGTATGCAACTGGCAGTCCACTGATGAATCTTTGAACCTTGGCCTTCTCTTCTCAAAGGTAAGGCACATATCTCAATAGCTCCAAAAATATGCTAGAATACTCATCATATGTCATAGAAACCATCCGCAACTCATAGAAATCATTAGCTTTGTCATCATAGTACCTCTCATACAAGTACTTCTTTTTGAAGAGCCTCTCTAATCCAGGTGGATGTTGGTGGCCACCCACCTATCCCACTTGGATCCTCACAACTGTCTCTTTCAGCTTTTTAGTTTCCTTAATTGTAGCACAGTTTACTATTTTTAGTATTTTTTTCGGGTTTTGAAATTCCGGAGCCATTTTGAGGCCCTAAATGACGTTTTTTGGGAAATCTGAGAGCAACATGGAACCATGGACCAATGTTTCTCTACCTGAAGTTATAGTTCTTGGATAGATATTTCTAATGAGCTATTGTATGTGTCAAATGGAGATCGGGTGCCAAAGTTACGACCCCGGGAAGTTGATGTACCAATTTACCCAAAACAGGGCCCACAGTTTGGTGTTTCATCTTCTAGGGTTAGGTTTTTGTATGTTTAGGGTTTTCCATTGTTTCTCAACAATAAATAGGCCTTCGAGCCTCATTGTAAAACAGTTCAGAGGCATGTAGCTGCCACATCTCTTCTCAGAGATAAGCTACCATCGCCCTCGCTGGTTTATTTCCATTTCTGTTTGTAAGCATATTTCAATATTTTACATTAATGAAATGAAGTATTATTTCCATTGCATCTTTGTGTATATGGTTATCTTTGTATTTTGTTGTGTTCCTGTTTAAATCCAGATCACTCTCAAAAGCATGCCAAGTCAAATCCTCCTCATGTATACCTTTGAAATTCTTGACGTCTTCCCACCAAATATCCACTTTACCTTTGACACTGAAAGTGGCTATCTTTGCTTTCATGTTTTCTGAATAACCATGCAATCAGAAGAATTTCTTCATACCCAACAACCATGCCTGTGCATCTTGTGATTTATTCATCTCCCCATCAAAGGTAGGTGGCTTTGTCTTCTTAAACTCATCCAAAAAGTATCCCATATCACTCCTCCTGTAAGGATGATAACGTTGACGATCATTATGCCTATCAGAACCAGAACTCGAATAGTACCTGTGTCAATCACCTCTCCTATCTGGAGTATCCAATAACTTTCCATCTCGAATCATGTCATATATATCCCACCTATGTCTACTAGGAGACCTACTACCATATGCCCCATTAGTTTTGTCCTCATGTCCATGGCTGATCCGAAGTGGTCCCTATCACTGCAAATCTGACAAACTTTGAAGTAGTATCACATTCACCTCTACTTGTTTCTCTTGTGCCTACATGATTTTGTCATTGTCTACTTTGCAACTCCTTATTTCTTCCTTTAGGCTTCTCAATGTGTCTTCCAAGTCAAAAGAGTGCCCCACACCATGCTACCCATCTGATGCATAGGGATATTCTATGTAGTCTACCACCTTGCTAGTCATCTGATCTCTTTCCTGTAAGGCATACTATGTCAGCTAAACCAAATCACAATAAACCAATGTACCTTAGCATAATTCACGGATGATACTTTGCCTATGAGATCATCAAATCAATGTGATACATGTATAACATAATCATAAAACATATAGACATATATTGAATAAATGTATCAACGCGTAAACATCATTCTAGCTAGGGTTCAACCATCAATGCAAGGCCATATCAACAATGCATGTTATGACCTCATGCATGACACCAACCATTACTCCATTGCACACATTTCCACATGCAACTAACATGCATGCATGACCAAGCACCTTCACCCAAGGAGAGCGCAACCATGTTTTGATACTAATCTATAACACCCCTTCCTCCCAGGTCCACCCAAGCAACCAGTCAACCTGGGTAAACTTGTGACGCGAGAGGCTACTATAACAGATTAAACTTCCTTGGTGACCTTAAGGAAATGGAATCGACGTAACATATTAAACAAACCTATCCACATCAGAAAAACACCCTCAGGAGACATGTCATCCACTCAACATTTGGTCCCTAAGTCCCACTAATGATTTAAAACTTTTAACCCCTGGTTTCTCTCATGTTATAGGCATGACAATGTCCAACAACCCAAAGTTGCTCTCATAGGCCTATGTGCCAGTGACCATGGAATTTTCTCAGCAGACCTATGCCAATGACCTCGAGATTTGAGACACTTTTCTAGCCCAAAATATAGACCTCTACCCAAAACACGCTACAACCTTCAGAATCCATCAAAGACATGATAACAATGCTGATAAATCAAAAATAAACCTCAGGACTAGGCCTAAGCATCCCCAACTGGGGCTGAGTTTTTGTCAAACACTTGTCATGTTATAGGCATGACAACGTCCAACAACCCAAAGTTTCTCTCATAGGCCTATGTGCTAGTGACCATGGAATTTTCTCAGTAGACCTATACCAGCGACCCTAAGATTTGAGACACTTTTTTAGCCCAAAATCTAGACCTCTACTCAAAACTTGCTACAACCTTCAGAATCCATCAAAGACATGATAACAATGCTGATAAATCAAAAATCAACCTCGGGACTAGGCCTAAGCATCCCCAACCAAGGCTGAGATTTTCTCAAACACTTGTCATCGATGCAACCTACAAGTCTAGGATACAAGACAGAGCATAAATGACTGAAAAAACCTATGAAACATAACCAGAAGGATCACCTCCTTCTCCATTGAACTATTATATCAATAATTAGGACTTGCATCCATCCATTAACAATTACAAGAAAATACATGAAATAACCATGACATGAACCAATCATTTAACCATGCTTATAACCAGCATAAAACCATATTAATTTCATATATATCACATACCACCCGACCGTAGACATGGCTGAACCAAATATCTCTTTTATCCAGTCACCCCCATACCATATTTTAAGCATGAATGTGGGATCTCAGAGAACAACCAATCCAAGAACAACTAATGGAATCCAGAGGTTAAGACACCCCCACCCTCACCAAAACGTGATCACACCAAAACCAGTGCCATGATCACAACCGAACTGAACTTGGAATGCCATCTGGAATCCATCACTATCCTTGAGGAATTTTCCATCTCCTTGTCTCTCAGGATTTACGGCAATCCAATCCTGGATCACTAGACCCTAAACCGAGACCAGTCTCTCAGGCTTTACCACAATCCAAACCTAGATCACTAGGTCCTAAACTCATACTTCTCCCTCAAGCTTTAACGTGCATCCCACCAAAACCAATCAAGGGATTCCTATGCCTTTGGGAATGAACCTTGATACCACCTCTACTCTAGATTCTGAAATTCATCTGGCAAACCAAAGCTCAAAATTGAGATAAACATCCCAACATACCATGGCATCTGGAAGAAGGCAAGGCTAGGCTGAAAACCACTATCATAACCCTGGAAAGCCATGCCACCAACAACAAGAGAACCATAGACCAACATGCGAAGCCATGCATTTAAAAACCATCTAGGAAATCACACATGCAAAAGGTTACCTTCAAGTATTCTTGCTAAAGCTACCTAATCCTGCTCTTCTTCCTTGATCCTTGCTTTCCTTCCTTTCCCTTTGCTTACTTTTCATTCCTTGATCCAGAGCTAGATTACTCCAAGAAAAATCTAAGTGACCAAAAGTGAGTGAGAGAGAATAATGAGAGAGCTCCAAAACTTGAACTGAAAAAAGGTTACCAACTGATCCTCAAAAGCCTTTTTAATAATAATGCCTCTATTTTCTTCATTTTCCATTATTTTCCTTCAATTTCCTCCTCACATGCAATCTATGACCTTTCACCTTACTTTTCTCCTAATTTCCTTTATTTTCGTAAATAAATGTGCCAAAAATTCCTTTTTTCCTTTTTATGCCTTTGCCATTTTTCCTTAGCCAAAACACACATCCAGCGATTCCCACTAGAATATCTTTGCTCAACATTCAACTTGGAATAAGTGTCCCTTAACTGTGGTCTTATTTTGTCTTTACTAAATTTTATTACATGGAATATTCACCAAGGTTGTTACAATTATTTTATCACAACATTATTGGTAGAAATGTCATGTTATTTACCAGCCATGTCCACCGAGTGACATTGTTTCTTTAGGGGGTCATCTCTACAGGGTACCAAAGGTAGTTCCGACTACCACAATTTCATTGATCTTGGAAAACTTGTGTCGAAAGGCAATCTCTTAGACTTAAATTTTGTCCTATTCATGGTTGAATTAGAAGGTGAAATTAATATCACTGTGACCATGACATCCTCCACACAAGGGCTCTTTTCAAAGCAGTCACTAGTGGACAAGATTCTAGAAGCATACAAAGATATTTTCACTTCACCCATTGTGGTGCCTCAACACTTCTAGGTCAAACAATCAATTGAATCAATACTTGGTGCTTGTTTATCTAATGACAAAATATGTTGACGCTCTCTCTTAGAGAATGAGGAAATAAAATGTCAAATTCATGAGCTCATTCAAAAGGCCATATTCAACCAAGCTCCTCACCTTGTGAGAGCTCAATTGTGTTGATGCAGAAGAAGGATGGGACATGGAGACTCTATATTGATTATAAATCACTGAAAAAAATCATTGTCAATAATAGATTCCCAAACCCCTTGATTGATTATATTCTTGATCAATTGAAGGGTGGCAAGTTCTTTATAAATATTGATCAAAAGTTAGGATACCACCAAGTTCCAATTGAGAAACCAATGCATGGAATATAATCTTGAAATATAAAGAAGGTCTCTTTGAGTGGTTCGACATGTGCTCTGGCTTAAATAATTCTCCAAAACATTCATGAGGATGGTGGATGATATCTTGCATTTGTTCATGAAATACTTTATGGTTGTATAATTGGATCTCATCCTCATCTTTAGCAGAACCTAGGAAAAACACTTACAACACATTCAATAGGTCCAGAGCACCCTACCATAACTCATTGATAATTTCAAAATAAAAAAAGTCTTGTCTTTCTCTATGTAAATCTTGTTTTGGCCTGCGAATGTCTACTTGGGTGTAGGGAGTAGTCATTTCCTAATAGGTTGTAGCCATGTCTTGGGCCCGAGTCTCAGCTTGGGACCAGCTAGGTTGACCTTGGCTGGACTAACCTCTTTCACTCGAACCACGACGATAATGTTCCCTTTGGCATGACTTTATTTTCCTA
This sequence comes from Pinus tabuliformis, assembly GCA_031772625.1. Lineage (NCBI taxonomy): Eukaryota > Viridiplantae > Streptophyta > Pinopsida > Pinales > Pinaceae > Pinus > Pinus tabuliformis. Next base: position 994,498,143 of record CM062805.1, read on the forward strand.
GCAGTAGGCCACACAAATATTGAACTGAATAGGTTCCAAACACAATGTTACTGAGACATTCCCTACACAACACTTACAACAAATATTCCTAAAAATAACATACAATGTGGACCTCCTATAGCAGCTTCCATATTATTTGCTCGATTGAGCTTGTAGAAAATATGGTGCAGGTTAACCTGATAATGTAATATAAATCAAAGCATAATACTATAACCTACTTCTACTATCAATTTGCAGAAGCTTAAAGATCGAGCTGAACAATATAAACAGAAGAAGAAGAATCAATCGCACAATACACATGAAAATACTTTGGGGAAATCCTCAGCTAAAAACCCCACTATCTGTATTATCATACAAGGTGGAAATACATAGAGATTATACAAAGCCTTAGCTCTCACAACTAGCTAGCTCTCAGTACAATCCTCACAGATTCTCATAGGAAATCTAGGCTTCTCTCAAGCCTTCCTCTCTGCCCTCTAAGCTCCTATTTCCTTGTGCTGTTTCTCCTTGTGGATGATCTCATGTTACTAAGTGTAACACTTCTCTCACACACTGTCAGAACTGCGCAATCCTCAAGGAATTGTCCCTTATGCATGCATGAGTTTCTTTTACAAGAAAACAAATGCAACTAATAGTACATTGTCCTTGACTTGAATCTCAACTGGGTCTTTCTCAGAATATACATGCATGAGTTTCTGATGAGGGAATCTTTAGTTAACTAGAGTACACTTGTTGAGTGCATGCATGCATCAACCTACTGATAAGTCACAATTAGTTCCTCAAACAGTTTGGAACTAATTTAACTAGACTTAACTCAATAAACTAACCTAACTAATTACAACTCAAATATAACTCAATATTATCTCCTTAATTCAAGGGATAGCTGTTGCATGACTGCAAGAAGACTTCTAACTTGAATTTCTCCAACTAATTAATTCCTTATGAATTAATTAATTATTTCCAAGTAGCTGGTAACTCTAAATTCAATTTTAATTCACAATTTTAATTCAAGGACAAATTAAATTGGAATATTCTTGTTGCCACATTTCAACAAAGCTTAGAGTCACATCCCACCACCTATATGCCAGTAGGGGGAGAGAAAATCCTCGCCCAACCAACCAACCAAAGTCCACACCATAGAAAGGAAAAGATAGAGAAAAAGTAACCAAAAAAATGCCAAACAATGGCTAGAGCCAAATTCCAAATGAACAAAGTAACAACAATTTCACAGACTAAATTCACCAGAGACTTACAGCCATACCAAAGCCAATAGCTTAAAAACACCACACACTTGACCACTACACCAAAATTAAATAAGAAATATCATTCTTGAAGAATTACCTCCAAAAATCCGCTAGCAAAAGATTAAGGTGACGAGGTGCATAACTTCCTCACCAACAATTAACTGTAATGAGAAACCATCCAACCCTAGTGGGGTGAAATCTCGATATCGCTACTCTCATATTTGTGTTTGTGTTTCTCCAAATAGCCTTCTCAATGTGGAAAAGAATTGAAATAATCAATTTTAAAGTTGTGAAGTTGGATAGTGGCTCAAAGGTTAGGCAACTCCATCCTCCCCTTTGACAACTAAAAGAATTCACACAAGATTTCCACTCCCCCACCCAAATTCAACTTGTTGAATATAGACATAGACTTATAGGGTGGCATGTTTAGCATGTCTACAACCTGCTCCAAACCCATGTGCCTCGCCAATTCTCACAACTGGGAAGAACTCTTTGGAAATGATACTAGAGCCGATCCATAGGGTTTAAATAAATGTCACACAAATGGTGCATGGGTGGGGGGGGGCACGGGAGCTTCACTAAGGGAGCAATACCATATCATGTGCATTCATATTGGGGGATATTTATTGAGGAAAAAATGAGATAATATATTGGGGGATATTTATTGAGGAAAAAATGAGATAATATATTGGGGGATATATAGGGGGTAAAGGGTTTTTATATTGGTAGGTATAAAAAATGGAGCTCGAAGTTAATGAAAAAATATAAAGGGGTTTAAAAAATATTAATGAAAAAATGGATACCTAAAATATCTCGTGAAAGTAGGGGTTTTTTAAATTGGGAAGGTGTATTGGATTTGTATTAATAGGGGATCAAATAATGTGATTTTTAGAGGTATTTTCCAATATTTAGTCAAATGAAGGGTATTGTTTAATATGCCACGAATGCACATGATATGCCAGAGGTTCATTGAGTGAATCCCCCGTGGGGGGGGGGGGTGTGCCACGTTGCCCCCCTTCTTAATTTTCATGGAAATTGGTGGGGTGGTAGGCACCCCCTTGAGAACCCTTTCACATTGTTCATCCACCTCCATCGGGGTATGATGGTAAATATGTTATTTACTTAGGTATGAATTATTTTTAAGGATTTTGATTTTAGATGGCACTTTGGCAAAGCTTAAGAATAAAAAATAACTATACAAATATTTAAAAGTCATGCACAAATATTGCAACCATATCCAAAAAATTATGGGATAAAATATGTGAGGCAGTTATCCACATGACATTATATTGTGAAAATGTTGCAATAAGACCTTCAAGTTATGGTCCAATTAAATATTTGAAAAATAGGTTTTTTAATCATATTGAAAAATATATATTTATTTTTCAAGGTTAAATAATATAAATTGCATTGGTCAACATTAAACTAATAGTGCTCAATGATAAAGTCAATTTCTAGAGTCCCGCCTAGGAACTAGTAAGGCCAATGTCCATCATGTGACAAAATGTACTCATGTCATCAAATATGGAATTGGGATTTGAGAAAATATCCACTATAGATATAGACAGTTGTGCAAACTATAAATCAAACTTATTTTTTCTCTTAAAGCATAGATAAATAGTTTAAATAGTTATGAAAACTAATAACAATGTGTGTTTGGAAAGATAAAATATATGTAGCCTACATCTCAGTAATATTTATAACATAACAAATGTATTGAAAACTTGTATACCTGCCAAATGTATTGCATAGCAATTTGTTTGCCATGTTGAATTTGAATTTCCTTTATTTTGTATTTTACATTTTGTTGTACTTTACACTTATACCATAGTTATAATACTCAATATCAATCTAATGGTTTTCTCTTGTTTCATTTACATTACGTTTTAACTAACAAAATCTTCATAACTATCATATCTTAACTTTTTTTAATAAAAATGATTAAAATCAAATCAATTATACATACGTATTCCATAAATTATAACCCCAAGGGATAGCTCAATTGGTCGAGTTCTCGTTGCTAAGTACCTTGTCAATTGGGAGGTCACGACGTCAAATCTCTTCAATGCCCTTGGGGTTAGTCTTGACATATTAGGCCGACAAGTAGATCCCTTTGGATGGATTTGCCCAGATTATTGCCTGTGGATGTATTCCATAGATTATAAAATTACTATTGTCTATTTTATAATAGGGTTGTTAGAATTTAAATTTAGTTATCAATAAGTAATATATGGATGATACCTTTATCAAATATCCACAAAATATTTATGTTTGTAGGCATGTCTATTTTGGAATATAGATTTTATTTCATTATTGATAATTAAATTTAAATTCTAGAAACCCTAATCCAAAATTGGTTCGTAAGGTGGTTCTCCATTTCTGTTTCCCTCTCTTCTTAAATAAGTCTCTGAATTTTTACTTGAAATATTTCTGCGTTTATCTGTTCTTCTTTTTGTGGTTTCATAATTGTATCTTTTCCTGTAAAACTCCACTTCCTTCTCCAAGTTTTTAACCTCCTCCTCTCTTTTTACAAGTACTTCATTTAAAAGTTGCAAAGCTTCTTGATCATATTTTGTTGGTTCCTCCATCATCCTTTGGTACTACAATGCCTGCATTTTTATTTGTGATTTCTCCTCCTATGGACGTGTGATCATGGCCATAGCTTGACTTAAAACGACTACAAAAGCGCTACGCTCTTCTTCTAATTTTGTGTAAAGATTATTTAGAGACTTATGCTCTAGCTCAAGTTGTCATTTCAAACCATCAATTGCACTTTCACCCCAATTTCACTTAGACTGATTCCATCCAAAGAGTTAAAACCATAATCATTTCTCTCAACTAACAACCTCTTATGTAGGATATGAAAACCTTCTATGAAACTTGGTGTTCCAAGAGTTCTATACTCATCTACAATACTTGGACCACCTAATATAGTTTGATCCAATTCCTTAGATAAGCCTCTTTGCAAAATTTTAACTTCTTCTTAAGGTTTGTTTTCTTCCTCCCTTTCAGCAAAAGGATTCACATGTATCCTATGTGATTCTTCCTGCCTATTATTCAATTCAATATTTTCAGACCCTGCATCCTCAACCAATTCTATCTCATTCAATTGGCACCTTCAAGACCCACCGCGGGTGGAACTCCACGCTGGAAATGAAATGAAATGATATTTTAAGGTCCACAAGACTAAAAATAGTTTATGAGACCATTAGTTCCATGTTTTTCACTTTTTGTATTCAATCCTTTTTCGATTCAAATTGATGATGAGTTGGCCCAACCTTTCAACAATCCCCTCGCTAAAAAGACAATGCCAAGAAATTGATGCTAACATGTTCTCATAACTTTCTCTGATGTCTTTGAATGCATCACATTCCAAAATGAAATATTTTTCCGATTCCACTGCCCCAAATGTGTCAAATGTACACACCCGTTCTTCCCAAGCTTCTTTAGGCCTTTTCCACCGTCCTATTTCACACCGAAGTTGATGTAGGTTGGTCCTTAATTGAGCAATAAAAACCTTTTCCCTCCACAGAATGCTAGCTCCAATGAACTATTTTTGTTTTAGATCACACATAGGGTTGAATTCCTCAATGTAGTACTTCTTCTTTCTACCCAACTCTTTTCCCCATACCTTTTTACGAAACTTCTCCACAACAAACTCATTTATCTCCTTTCTATTTGTGGGACAAACATTGAGGTAGATATTCCATTTTTGCATCCATATGTAGTTTTGTTTCATCCATTTTTTCTTTCTTTCACACATGCCTTCATTGAAGATAACGTTAGGTCATCTACCTGCTCTCATTTGTTCAGTTATTTTTAAAGATATTATGAGCTACACCATGGAAATTGCTTCGATGGGAGTTGCTCCTATTTCAGTCAACATTATCTTGTAAGGTACTGAACTTTTTATTTTTAACTTGCTCATGATCAAGCGTTTTTGGATTTTCTCAATTTGTTTCCATTTCGAGATGAGGGTGCTACTAGTCCACAATTCACTCCCATATAGCGTCACTAGACAAAATAGGAGTCCAAAAATCACTTTAATCATTTTCCAATCCCATAACTCTACCTTTCTACATCTGTTTTGAAGAGCATATAATCCTTTCCACCCTCCTAAAATTATCTTCTTTCTATAGTCTTCCCAATTGAATTTGTTGTTGAAATCAATCCCTAGGTACTTGTAATCATTTACCTAAAAAATGTTGTCTTCAAAGAAGAAAGTATGCTGGCTCTGCTTCCTTTTATTAGATAAAATCATTATTTTGGTCTTGCTAGTATTGACTTGCATCCCCACCGCTCTACAAAAATGCACAAGGGCATCTAAGTTCATTTGCAATCCATGGGCTGATTTAGAAATCAATACATCATCATCAGCATATAAAAGAAGCTTTATCATAAACTCCCCCAACTGAACACCATCTCCACCTTGCAGATTTAGCCACTCTTCCAATTTATCAATATATAAACCAAAAAGAGTATGGGATAAAGGGAAACCTTGCTTGACTCCAATGTCACTTCTAAAGATTTCTGAAATACCTGCTGAGGTTCTAATCTTGACTTTCACCTCTTCATAAAGTCTATACATAGTGGCTCTATAATGCACAGATTTCAAGTTCTTCCATTCTACGCCACAACTTATCTGTAGGGACTGTGTCAAATGATTTTTTGAAGTCAAAAAAGTAGAAAAATACTTCTTCTTTGTCCTCCCAAACATTTTCAACAATGTGTCTCAATGTGATACCTTGGTCCACTGTAGAATGCTTCGGCCTAAAACTCGCTTGTCCTCTTTCCCTCTTTTATTTTTGCAGAAAATTCCTATAGATTCACAAGCTAATGCAATTTTATAAAGCAAGAGACAAGAATCTACTTCTACTCTTTACAGCGGAGGCCCATAAACATCGAGAAAAAAATAGTCAATAGAGGAAGAGAATCAAAGACACATAACACAACAAATATCTGAGGAAAGCTACAACTCAAAACCCCACTATCTGTTTTGTATTAATCCAGAAAATCAAGATGAAATTACAATGCTTGTTCTCTGTAGAACAATCCCAGCACTCAACAAATCCAATCTCCAACTCATAAGAAAGCTCAAGGCCAAAGCTTAGCCAATTCACAAGCTCTCCAAGTCTCTATTCCAATGTGTAATTCCTATGAAGAATAGCTTGTATTTAAAGGGAAATAAAGCCTCTAAAAATAGCGCAATCCCTTAAGGATCAATTCCTAATTGCATGCACTATCAATGCGACTCAGAAAAATCTAAAACAAATCGTACATTGTCCCTACACTCTAGTCTTAACTGGGTATTTCTCAGAATCAACATGCATGAGTTTCTGATGAGTAAATATTCAGTTAACTAGAGTAGCACCGATGGAATTCATTACTATCACCACTGACTGTTAACTCACTATTAGTTCTCTCAATCAGTTTGAGAACTAATTTAACTAAACTGACTCATGAAACTGAGTCTTCTATTTTACAGCTCACAATTAACTCACACTGGACTCCTACAAAGTAGGGAGAACATATACATGAATTCCAAAAGACTTCCAACATGAGTTTCCTAAGTTAAGTAAGTTTAATAAACTTAATTTAACTATTTTAAGTTGTTATGAGAATAGAATTCGAATTTAATTCACAGTTTAATTCAAGGACAAATTAAACTGGAATTTCTTATTTCCATTTATCAACACTCCCTCTCAACAAGAAAGGGATTATCAACTACCCCGATCCTGTCTCTGTGAAACTCAAATTTACATCTTGACAATGCCTTTATCAAGATTTCAGCATCTTGCTCCTCCGTGGGAATGTAATCTAACAACATGATTTGCCTTAATACATAATCTCTAAGATGATCATACCAGATATCAATATGCTTGGACCAATCTTGAAAGACTTGATTTTCAGAGAGTTTGATACAACTTTGATTATCACAATAAATCACTGTTAGATCCATCTATTGACCAAACAAACCAACCAGGATCTTCCTCATCTAGATAGCCTCACATGTTGCCTAACTTGCAGCCATGTACTCTGCCTCTGCCGAACTGAGTGCAACCAATATTTGTTTCCTACTGTACCAAGAAACTGTCGTTTACCCAATACTAAATATCTCTCCTAATGTGCTCTTCCTGTCGGATGGACTCCCTTCCCAATCAACATTGGTGAAGCCATCAAGCTTCACTCCCTCTATCTATCTGTACCATAACCCAAACTGAGTAGTGCCTCTGAGGTATGTCAATGCATGCTTTGCCACCTTCCAATACAACTTGGTAGGCCTAACCATCGCTTGACTAAGTTGGTTAACTACATAGCACATATCTGGTCGTGTGTTCACCAAGTACATGAGTGAACCCACAAGCTCCCTGTAAACAATAGCTTCCACTACTTCCCCCGAAGTAGCATTCTCCTTCCTGCAATTACCAGCTAGAGGAGTCTCCATGGGTTTACCAATCTCCATGCCGAATCTCCTGAGTATCTTGTTGGAATACTTTCCTTGTGATACAAACAACTCCCCATCTACCTGCCGTACCTCCATGCCAAAAAAGTAATGCATGATCCCAATTTCCTTCATCTCAAACTCTCTTGCAAGGTCCTCCTTGAAAGATTTGATGAACTTCTCATCACCTATTAGTATGAGATCATCTACACAAAGTACAATGATCAACAACTTACCTTCCACCACTATGTGATACAGGTTCGCATCTGCTTCACTCTTCATGAAGCCCAATTCAGTGAAGTAGCTATCTATCCTGGTGTACCAAGCACGGGATGCTTGCTTCAACCCATACAACACTCTCTTGAGTCAGAACACATGTGACTCATGGTCAAAGGTTTCAAAACCTTCAGGCTACTCTATGTACACCTCTTCCTCAACTGTGCCATTGAGGAAGGTAGTCTTCACATCCATCTGATGGATCTTCCAACCCATCTGTGTTGATAGTACAAAAATAGATTTGATTGATGAGTACCTTGCAACAGGAGCAAAGGTCTCATCATAGTCAATCCCCTCTACCTGTGAAAATCCACGGACCACAAATCTAGCCTTATGCTTCTTCACACTACCATATTCATCTTGCTTTACCTTGTAAATCCAACAAGAGCTCACAACTGACTTGTCCTCCGGTCTCGGGACCACATCCCAAACACTGTCTCGAACTGTGGAGTCATACTCCTCCACCATCGCATCAACCCAAATCGATTGCTGCATTGATTCCTAAAAGGAAGATGGCTCTGTCACAACACGCGCACCCATAAGTGCCATGTATCCAGTGTACTTCTTTGGTGACCTCCTTTGTCTGTGCTAAGAAGAGGGTGCTCCCACATTCTCCCGTGCATCATCCAACAATTTTTCAGCCTCTCTAGTGTGCTTTCTTCCCTCTCTGGAAGACTTCGCCTGAGTGGATGTCTCCACTCTCTGAACCTCTACATGTGGCTGCTCCACATAAATCTGAGTCCCCTCAATTGTAGGAGCTAAAATCTCCTCATTCACATGTAGATCAAGCTCCCTCTCAAGGGATACTCACATGGCCTTCTCCTCATCGAACCTGATATCCCTGTGAACCACTGTCATCCGACTGGTCTGCATGTACACCTGATAGTTGTGGGGTGTATTAGTGTACCCCACAAAGTTCCCCAACTCTGTTTTTGGCTCAAGATTCTTTCGTGCATATTTGGTCACATGGCAATAAACCGATGACCCAAAAATCCTAAAGTGACCAACATCTAGCCTCTTACCAGAATAAGCCTCCTCTAGTGTCTTCATCTCAAGTATCCTATATGGGCTACAGTTCTGAACATAAACCATTATGTTGCATGCCTCAGCCCACAAGTGTAGTGGTAGGCCCTAATCATGCAACATCGCCCTCTTTGCCCCTACTATGCTCTTGCTCTTCCTCTTGGCAACCCCATTTTGTTGAGGGTTATGGGGTGTCCTCAATTCTCGTTTAATCCCTTTCGCTGCACAAAAGTTCTTAAACTCATTTGAGACATACTCACCACCATTATCACTCTGTACAGATTTAACCTTCTTTCCAGACTCTTTCTCTACCAATGCTTTGAACTCACAAAAATTTGTGAAAGTTTGATCCTTTTTCTGCATAAAAAATCCCCAGAATTTATGAGAATAGTCATCAACAAATATAACATAATACTTTTGTTTGGCCATGGATGCTCTCGAGAATGGTCTACACACATCTGAATGGACTCTCTCTAAAATAGACTTTGCTCAATTGTCGTTGTCTCCAAAGGAAGGCTTGGTGTATTTTCCCAAAGTACAAACCTTGCATGTATCAAATTTCTCAAGCGCACCTTTAGGAATACAGGTAGATATTTGCTGCAATATCTTCAAATTCCCATGTGAAAATGGCCCCACAACTCATCGATGTCTTGTCTCAACATCTTTTCCGCTTTTGAACTCAAAGTAGCACAATCCTCTACCTCTATCTTATAGAGATTCTGAACTCGAATCCCTATATTCTTTACTTGACCTGTGGCTATATGTTGAAGGAACGTCTTTCCTTTTGAAAAGATCACATCATAGCCTCTATACTCAAGCATGTCAACGGATACCAATTTCTTCGCCATTCTGGGTACATGTAAACATTCTTCAAGGTGAGTGGAGCCACATGCTCCCTCTGAAAAGTAATAGTTCCCACACCAGTAACACTATACTTACCATCATCACCCATCTTGATATGCATCTTAAGATCTTTCTCCTCCAATTCATTGAATAACTCTTTGTCGCCAGCCATGTGGAAAGAAGCTCAACTGTCTAAGTACGAGACACTTCCCATCACTGAAGACACCATGCATGCAATGAGGGAAAAGTCCAATTTGAATTGAGAGGCCAAAGCCTCACCTGCCGCTCCTTGTTGTGGGGGAAAGTATCCAACTCGAAATGACCCTAACCCACTCTAAGGGTGACAGTTCCTTAGCAACAGCTGAAAGCAAAGCTATCTAAAGTTTCTTCTTTATGACATGCAAGGGATAGAAGGAAGAGATCCACTTACCGATGTCTTGCGCAAATGGTCGATCCAATCTCCTTCGTTTGCCGCTTGCTCCCAGATCCAAGTCTTTTCACGGGCCAAGCTACACGAGATCCTGCAAATAAGACAAGAAAAGGAAACTACAAGAGGCATGCATTCATAATCGATTCAAGGATTAGCATAAATCAAAGACGCAAGTAAGACAATACACCATTGAAACACATGCGAATAGAAGAACCTCAAATGCTTTATTAATATATGGAAGTAAGGTTCAGGCGGTGATACAACCATGAGAGGTCCAATCCAGCATCACCTTCCCGACGGAGAGAAATCTCTTCTTCACCTCCCTCAAGCAATCACCCAATACTCACAACGGTAAACCAACAGCAATTCTTTGCACTAAATTCTGGCCTCCAGATCCCATGGGATGAGATCCTTATATAGAGTTTTGGAGTGAAGATAAGTCAGCTTGATGTGTGACTTGTTGTCCTCTTCAACTCCAGTTGTTCTTCAGTCCTTCACTCGGAGTTTCTGCCTTCCACTTGGAGTTTTAGAAGCTCTTAACTCATCATTAGGCGAATCTTATGATCAAGTGCCTTTTTGGAAGCTTCCTGGGCACTGGCACATTGGGAAAAAGATTCCTCCACATGTCAAAGTACGCCCAGCGCAGGTAGCTTGTGTTGTACCTGCTATGCAGCGCAGGTAGCCCTTGTTGCACTTGCTATGCAACGCAGGTAGCCTTTGGAGCAGCTGCTTTGATCCAAAATTGACCTGTTTCTGAGTGTTTTTCAGTGGAGAACTGATCTAAAGTGCTGTGGTTTGCTGACCTTGTTCCTCTAGGGGTAGGAACAACATGTTTAGGGACTTTGGATCCCTTAGATTATTGACATTTCATGCTCTATGTTGTAAGGCACAAAAATGTCTATAACAGTTGCCCCCTAAAGTATGAGTTCGTTTATCGGGTGAAATGCTTTATTAGGAGGATCCGAAGTTCATTCAATCGTTGGGAGGTGACCTGTAACAAAATACAATACAATACATTATCTTTTCATACTTTCTTTTCATGATCTAGCTGATGCGGGCATTTCCCATGCTCAGCTTTATAAATACATTTGTTGTACATAAACAGACGATCGTCTGATAATAGACTGATAATTCTCTGCTTTTAATTATCATCCTTTTAGTAGGATGATCATCTGCTGCACATGTCTATGTTTTTATCTCCTGAATATATATCGCAGCCCGGATGGATGAAACTAGATCCGGGGTCTTCAAACTTGTCTGATCTTCACTCTAGTACAAGTCGATCCATGTGAGAATTTCTTGAAGTCGAACATGGAAAGACATCGCTTGATTACCAGTCAATAATGTAAACTGTTAACAAGCGCGAGAGGAATCACTGATAATGATGATGACCCTCAAGGTACTGCAGCACAATTCACGTGGCGTGAATATAGGATCTGACGTCGAACACCACGCAAAGTCTCCCGGTCGAAGGTCATTAATGTATACCTATCGCCGGAAGTGAGAAACTTGCCATTGAGGCATGCAAGCTTCAAAGTACTGAGGGGGTGTCCCTAGATCAACTTATTGGATAATGAGCTGATGTCGACAAGAAGTGATCCGTCAAAGGAGGGCCTTAATGAATCCCACATCAGTGACACGGAACGGAGCTAGTGATGATGGTGAAAACGATCTGTGAAATATGATTCAGGGTGGCGGTCATGGAAGGATGAAAGATGATGTATGGTAGTGGATGGGACCCGGTTGACACTTTCTGAATGACATCTCTTGAACATATAACGACACTGATGTGATGGATTGGTAGCATTACCCCATGTACGGATGGTATGGCGAGACCATGGTGAAGGGACCGGTGAATGATAATAACCCAACCCGATTTTTACGGAGGCAAAAAGTGTCATGTTCAAGAGCGACTTGCTACCATTAAGCTTTGAGGTTCTCCCAATTTTTACCCAGTCATTTCTGACCAGTACCTCTTTATTTTTGTCAAGCTTGAGGAGGATAACATATGCTTGTTCTATAACCTGCCCTTCGGGCAAGCCCATCGCTATGTTTTAACGAGCCTAGCGATAGGGAAACTCGTTCTCGTCTAAAGACAAGTTTGTCGCTATCTAATATTTTTAACGAGCCTAGCGACAAAGACAACTCGGTCCTTTTCATTTTTAGAGAGTCTGAAAAGGGTACATAAAGTGGACTCCAGGGGTCCTTTTTCGTCATCTAATCCCTTAAGTCCGAAAAAGTATAAAACAATACAGAAGGGATGAATGTTCGATATCTTTATCGAGCCAAACTAGACAAGCGCTCGATCTTTTTGTGCAATAATCCCTCAGGTCCAAAAAGATTAAAATCTAGAGGAGGGATAGCTCTTCCTGTTCTTTTAACGAGCTGGAAGGCCAAAACTCGGCAAACTTTTCATATTTTACGAGTCAGTGAAAAGAGCTCAAAGAAGACTCGTATTTTGAGGAACGAGTGATAAACAGGGATAGCAGCAGATTCCAGGTACAGGTTGGAATTTTCCAATCACGGCAGTATTACAAGGATGGCTAGGTGGGATCACTCTTCGCAGCTGTTCCTCAAAATAGGTAAACAATCAAGTGGATGTGAATGATCGGCCAAAATGAAAAGTGGAGGTGATGGTGCACAAACACGACCAAGGCTTTTATGGCTGATGAATTTACGGTCTCAAATGGTCATTTACAGGTTCATTTTTTCTGAATGAGCTTGAACTCTGGGGGAAGCTTGCTCACATGTGCATTTATTTTTTAATGAGCATGAACTCTTGCTAAAATTGCTCGGTTTTGCGTTTATTTTTTTTTTAACGAGCATGAACTTTGCCAAAACTGCTCGTTCTTTTGCATGCCCCCAGCATCATAATAACGCATGTCAAAGGAGGGTGCCCCCCAAGCTTCATTGCATTCAACTTGGTGGTTGGAATGAAGGTTTACCTTTGAATTTTGAAAAGGGGATTTGTTTCATTTTTTAATGAGGTTGACACAATAAAAGAACTATCCTCATGATTCCTTGTTTCATTTTTTAACGAGGTTGACACGAGATAAGAACCGTCCTCGGGGCCCACTGTATTTACAGTATTTCCATTAGGGCGATGATCCATGCTGACAAAATATTTAGGAATCTTCCGAATCCGTTGGATATAGAAGATTTCATATTGTAGGTTTCCACTGTGGCTACTTCCGCCAGATTACTTGCCGGCGGTAGGGCAAAAGTACCCATTAAGGCAGGGTCTTTTAGGAGACCTACTCCAATATTTTGGAGCGATTGATTACTTTCATGGATCATTGTGCTGCTTCCCGTAACTTGAGAATTGTTGGGGAGAAATGTTTGTTGGTCGACGATTGTAATTTTTCCTTGAAAAGGAAATACAATCCTCCTGAAGTAGGTCGACACAACTGCAGCCATGGCATATATCCAAGGCCTTCCCAGTAGGATGTTGTAATCGAGGTTTCCGTCGATTACTTCCACATCAACTTCTACTGTTTTTCCCCCCAATTCAACTTGCAAGTTACTTAAAATCCCGTATGGAGTGTATGATCGTCCATCAAATGCTTTTAATGTCGTTGACGATTTTGACAAGGGTGGTGAGCCTAAATTTTTCCAGCAACTCATCGACATAAGACATGTAGATTCCCCCTCATCAATAATTGTTCGATGAACAGTTTTGTTGAGGGCTTTCACTTGAATAAGGAAAGCTAGTTGAGCTGGTAACTGAGGGTCATATCCTTTATGATCAAAGGCCACAAGATTGGAATCCATTGGGCCAATCCCACTTATCGCTGCTAGTAAAGCTTGCTCTTGGGAGGGGCAATTTTGCGGTACCTCAAGTGTCGACATAGCGGACGGCGATTGGGCCAGGTCCTCTATTATATTATAATTCTATGTTATTTTTGCACGAGGATTAAATGTCGATTTGTGTACTTCTCCCTTTGGCGACTTTATCATTGGTTTGGGAATGATGGGTTGCACGACTTTGGTCAAAGTTGTTGTTGAACTACTAGGTTGTTTATTTGCCTTTTTGTTCAACTGCTTTGGATTCCTGTAATCTTTATTCCTTGTCAAAGCATTATTCTGTTGTTTTGAGGTAGAAAACATAAGCACTTGGGATCGGGAAGCATTTTGATTCGCAACCAGATTTTGTCTTGGATTAGGAAACGGATCAGTCAATACTGCTGGGGTTTTTGAACTCTTGAAGAGTTTCTTAACTTCAGCTATATGTGGATAATCTTTCGTCCAATGATCCTCATCGCATATATGACACCCTGTCGGGGGTTTCCCTTTCCTTTTCTTGTTCTTCTTGCCCCCTGGTTGCTTCAGTTGTTTGCTCTTGTCGGTCGACATGGCATTTACTTCTAAGGCAAGAAGTTCCTCATTTGCATTTTGACTAGAGATTTTGCGTTTGCCAGTCACGCCATTACTGGCGTGAGAGTTAGTATTCGATTTAGGAGGGGGAGGAATTGAAAATTCAGGTCTAGGGGCGTCAGGTATTTTGTCGTAGAGCGTGCCCGACTGAGTATATACTAAGTCTAAGTATTGAGCACGAGCAATGACTTGCTCCTCTGTTACGACTCCTCCCTTGGCCACATCTTCCGTTATAGCCGGAAGTAACGACTTTATAAACCATTCAGCTAACAGCTGATCAGGAACGTAAGTTTTCACCATCCTACGACGACGTCGCCACTCATGTATATGATCAGATATGTGAGTGGCCGTTGTCTGTTTGAAGTTGGTAAGGAGTTCTGTTCCCGTTTCATACCTTATCGGTAATTGAAAATGGGTTAAGAAAGTCGTGGCTAAGGAGCTGAAAATGTCGAAAGAGGCTCTTGGCAATTCAATGTACCATTTAGCCGCTGGACCTATCAATGTCCTCTGGAAGAGGCGAAGTCTTATCGAATCATCGTTTAGAGTGTTCGATGAACACCACAGATGAAAAGTCATGACGTGATTCGACGGGTCTTCACCTGGATTTCCATTGAATTTAGGAATGTCCGATGGAAGTTTATGCGGAATTGCTGGCCACCAAGGGGCATAAGCAATTGGATCATTCGTCAGCCGGTTTAGATCTGGTAATTCTAGAGTTGCTACAAAGGGCAACTGTTGGTTCAGGTTAGGCGAAGCATATCCAGGATAAGATGGTATCGCCTGAGCAATGGGTCTTTGCAGACCAGCATAATGCTGACAACTTTGACAAAGTTGATGGGCATAACCATTATAGCATGGTTGCCCATTACTTACAAAGACTTGTTGCTCAGGTCCTTGATATGATTGCTGGAATGGCGGTTGTTGAGATTGAAACAGCTCTGGTTGTTGGACCATTTGTTGTTGACCAATACTGGATGATTGACCAAGGTTAGGAGTCACAGTACTTGTTTGAGCCTGAGTCGCTCCAGATAAGGAGGCACTACCCTGAGATTGTGATTGAGCCATTGAGACAAGAGTTTGTTGTATTACAACAGGTAGCGCTTGTACTTGCGACGCATTCGCCATAGCAGGTGTGGTGGGAATATTCGACTCAGGGTGTACTGGTTGCATTGAATATGCAACTCCTGATCGTTGAGGCAGTATTGGTACCCAACCGCTGGATGTAATTCCAGTTTGACCTGATCCTTGTTGTAAACTCTCATATGGTTGTTCTCTAGGAGGGAACAATGAAAGAGCATACTGCCCTCCACATGGTGGAAATCCAGTACTTAAAGGGTAAATTGGCCTTTGAAGACACATTGGATCAATTTGTTGAGTTTCAACATAAGAAGTACCAGATGATAATCCGGATGAAGAAATAGGAACTAACCATATTTTCGTCCCTGATTGGACTCCGGCTTGTTGTTGACAATTTGCCGGGACAGATGGTATACCAGCGAACATCGTTGGAGTAGCAGCAGGAGGTTCTGTTGCTGCTGTGTCAGACGACACAGTCCTAGATGTCGACGGTTGTTCAGACATATCTAGTCTATCCAAAAGATCTCTTAGCGATTCTACAAGAACTTATGATGCCAAAAGACTAACTTCGAAGATCAACGCAGGAATAGGAGGTGATTATGTTCCATTTAAAATGAATTTTATATGACGACGTTTTAGACACAACTTGCTTTTTCACTTTTTAAGAGTCGAGAAAAAGCTAAAGATGACTCTAGTCTCCTTCGATGTATTAACGAGCCCGAAGTGACAAATGCTCGGATGGACTTTTTCAGTTATAGAGTTTGAAAAAGGCCAAAAGAAACTACTCTGGAGTTCTAGGCAGAGGGTGTGCCAAACCTTTCGCGAAACCACAGAATACGTTTTACGGTACGAGTGGTCGATCTTCGTGAATGCTGTGTTCACTGCATCGCGATCAGTAGAGCGGCCGACACGGCTTCCTATGGATAAAGGCTTTGTTCCTATAGGGGTCTCCCAATATATGCGACGGTACGCGGGAGCACAAGTCCGTATTAGTGCTATCGTCCCTCAGGAGGAATCACCCACCTTCGTAGAGATCGACAGTCACTATGTTTAACGACGCCGGTTCACGTCTCTACCTAGACCTCTACTGTGTTTCATTATGTTTCAAAGCGTTGTTAGATAAATTCAGTTCTTTTTAGGTTGATCTTGCTTAGCAGTTTGCCTTTATGGATCACCACGTGATGTATGATACAACTCCTAAATGCAGTCTAAGAATGATAAGCAAGCTTTTTCAATTCTTTCAACTTATGAAAATCTTAACTACTGAAGGAAAAGAAAGACATCATCTTTTCAAACAGATCATAGAGCACACACTGATGCACTTTCCTAAATCGACATGCAAACTGTCAAAATGCACATGCACAATGCAAGTATTTCTTTTCTTCTTCCTTAATGTTGATGTATTACAAAAAGAAAGTTGTTGTATAATTTCGAATTCAATTTCAAGCGAAAGCAAACAAGTTTTTGTCCAATAATCAAAAGAACACCTTAAGATTCACTCGTTTCAAACACGAGAAATACTGAAATCCAAACCATATAACGAAAGCAAATGCTCAAGCAGCTATGAACAGCAATAAACTAGCTCTTAGAATCACAACGACACTTTCTCACAGGTCTAGATCCAAGAGGTCACAGCAAGACTAGTTCACTTTCGCTATGGGAAACTGTGAATGAAAGCAAGAAATACAATAAGAACAATCACGGTTTCTTCATACAACTGAGGCAGAATGAAGGCAAAGAAAGGTAGTTTCAGCTGGGTATACAGGTTGACAACAGGCTGCAAAAACAATATTGAAAATTGGGCAACAGACAGGAGGGAACCCCAGTTGCACAAGGCAAAACTGGATCAGCGCAGGTGTTGCACTGTCAATCTGACATGCAGCGCAGGTAGCCCCTTCGGGACCTGCGTTGCAGCACAGGTAGCCTTTGCTGCAGCTGCACTGAAGAGACAACTCTCGTCTCTCTCAGATTCCGGGTCACAGTTTGCTCAAAAATCAATGGTTTTTGGCCAAATCAGAGGCTATCAGCCAAGTATACACTAGAGGATGATTAAGGAAGATGAACACTATCACAAAGAGCTAAAAAGAGTCCTTGTGGATCAGCTCTTCAAATCATAAACATGCCCAGCACTGGGCTAGAGTAGCTGCCCTCTACTTTGCATTCGAAGGATTCGGATGCAGTTCGATTCGGTACTCCCTTTGTTTAAGAAATGAATAGCAAGAAACACAAGCTACCAACAAGACACGATCCCCAGCGGAGTCGCCAGTCTGTTGTGGGGGAAAGTATCCAACTCGGAATGACCCTAACCCACTCTAAAGGTGACAGTTCCTTAGCAACAGCTGAAAGCAAAGCTATCTAAAGTTTCTTCTTTATGACATGCAAGGGATAGAAGGAAGAGATCCACTTACCGATGTCTTGCGCAAATGATCGATCCAATCTCCTTCGTTTGCCGCTTGCTCCCAGATCCAAGTCTTTTCACGGGCCCAGCTACACGAGATCCTGCAAATAAGACAAGAAAAGGAAACTACAAGAGGCATGCATTCATAATCGATTCAAGGATTAGCATAAATCAAAGACGCGAGTAAGACAATACACCATTGAAACACATGCGAATAGAAGAACCTCAAATGCTTTATTAATATATGGAAGTAAGGTTCAGGCGGTGATACAACCATGAGAGGTCCAATCCAACATCACCTTCCCGACGGAGAGAAATCTCTTCTTCACCTCCCTCAAGCAATCACCCAATAATCACAATGGTAAACCAACAGCAATTCTTTGCACTAAATTCCGGCCTCCAGATCCCATGGGATGAGATCCTTATATAGAGTTTTGGAGTGAAGATAAGTCAGCTTGATGTGTGACTTGTTGTCCTCTTCAACTCCAGTTGTTCTTCAGTCCTTCACTCGGAGTTTCTGCCTTCCACTTGGAGTTTTAGAAGCTCTTAACTCATCATTAGGCGAATCTTATGATCAAGTGCCTTTTTGGAAGCTTCCTGGGCACTGGCACATTGGGAAAAAGATTCCTCCACATGTCAAAGTACGCCCAGCGCAGGTAGCTTGTGTTGTACCTGCTATGCAGCGCAGGTAGCCCTTGTTGCACTTGCTATGCAACGCAAGTAGCCTTTGGAGCAGCTGCTTTGATCCAAAATTGACCTGTTTCTGAGTGTTTTTCAGTGGAGAACTGATCTGAAGTGCTGTGGTTTGCTGACCTTGTTCCTCTAGGGGTAGGAACAACATGTTTAGGGACTTTGGATCCCTTAGATTATTGACATTTCATGCTCTATGCTGTAAGGCACAAAAATGTCTATAACACTCCTCCCGAGGACTTCTCCTTAGACTTCTTCAATGGACAATTTGTAGCAAAGTGACCCATCTTGTGACAATGAAAGCATTTAACTTTCGTCATGTCCTTCTTCTTACCTCCATGATAAGAATCTGATTTGGAACGAGAAATTTTACCTTTCCCCTTCCTCACCTTAATCAATAAGGCACAATTCTCTTCATCATCAGTCTTTGATGAAGAGCCATCCCTGGTGTTCCTCCTGATCTCATCCTGCATCAAATCTGACCATAGTCATTCCCAATCTGGAAGCTTCTCTCGACCATTGACAGAAACCTGATAACTATGCCAACTCTTTGGGAGTCCAACAAGAGCAAGGCTCACCATATCTTCCTCAGAAAACGTGATTCCAACACTTCCAAGTTCATTCCAACATTGAGTGAACTTGGTCAAGGACTTTGGAATCATCTCGCCTTTCTCCATCTTGCTTTTACGAATTTTATCCTTTAGTGCCGACTTCCTTTGATCACTGTTATTCTAATACAAGTTCATCAATGTTTTCCACATAGCATGCAGGGTTTCCTTTCAATGGAGACTCAAGGCAATATGATCTCGAACTCCCTCAAGGATTATCCGCCTTGCCTTCACCACACACTTCTTCCACTCAGCCAAGTTTTGTGCATCAGTAGTTGTTGGCTTAGGAATTGCTTGTTCAACAAATTCCTTCAAGCCATTGTCCTCTAGCACAGCCTCCATCCCATCCCTCCAAGCTATGAAATTTGAGATGTCTTCCAAGGCATACTCAAGCCTCAACCCATGGAATGTCATCTACCGATCCTGAAGTATGTATTGCAAATTCGACTTTCACATGTAACCTAGAAACTCAAAACTTCGAAATCTCCTCTAGAGAGTTTATTTTAAATCAACGATATCTCCTTCATCCGAACTCTGATTCGACCGATTGTTTTTTCGAATTTGGCTATCTTTTTCCAAGGAATCTAGATCTACACTTTTTTTTTTCTTTTTGAAAATTTTGCACATAAATTCTCATATCTTCTCTGCAAACTCTCGGCCAAAAAAACAATATTGCTCCAATACCATATAGAAAATCCTGTAGATTCACAAGCTAATGCAATTTTCTAAAGCAAGAGACAAGAATATACTTCTACTCTTTACAGTGGAAGCCCATAGACATCGAGAAAACAATAATCAATAGAGGAAGAGAATCAAAGGCACATAAGACAATAAATATATGGGGAAAGACACAACTCAAAACCCCACTATATGTTTTGTATTAATCCAGAAAATCAAGATGAAATTACAATGCTTGTTCTCTCTAGAACAATCCTAACGCTCAGAAAATTTAATCTCCAACTCATAAGCAAGCTCAAGGCCAAAGCTTAGCCAATTCACAAGCTCTCCAAGTCTCTATTCCAATGTGTAATTCCTATGAAGAATGACTTGTATTTAAAGGGAAATAAAGCCTCTCAAAATAACGCAATCCCTCAAGGATCAGTTCTTGATTGCATGCACTATCAGCGAAACTTATAAAAATCTAAAACAATTAGTACACTCTCCCTACACTTTAGTCTCAACTGGGTCTTTCTCAAAATCGACATGCATGAGTTTCTGAGGAGTAAATATTCAGTTAACTAGAGTAGCATTGGTGGAGTTCATTAGTGTCACCACTGACTTATCTCACTATTAGTTCTCTCAATCAATTTTAGAACTAATTTAACTTAACTGACTCATGAAACTGAGCCTTTTATTTTACAACTCATGATTAAGTCACACTAGTCTCCTACAAAGTAGGGAGAACATATACATGACTTCCAAAAGACTTCCAACTCAATTTTCCTAAGTTAAGTAAGTTTAATAAACTTAATTTAACTATTTTAAGTTGCTATGAGAATAGAATTCAAATTTAATTCACAGTTTAGTTCAAGGACAAATTAAACCGAAAAGCTTTGCAAACAAAGTATTGATCATAGTTGTTCTATAGTTGGATGGATTATTAATGTCTCCACTTTTAAAAAGGGGTATTGCTAGGCTAGTTGTCCAGTTGGGAATCCTCACTGAATGATGTTGTTGAATATTTCCATGATGTGCGGTGCAATAACGTTCATTCCCCATTTTAGATACTCCACTTGAAGTTCAACCAAGTCCTTTGCCTTTCTTGTTTTCAGCTTCTTAATTCCATTATCCACCTCTTATAATGTGAAGAGCTTTGAAGTTGTGTTGATCCTAGGGGGGCTCCACCTCAAATTCTTTCTCATAGAGTTGTCTTGCATATTCAAACCATTGATTGGCTGTAATATTATTTTCAATTTGCTTCTTCTTTGGTTGTAGTTCCTACCAGAAAAGTTTTGGATTATTCTTGCTTAAATATATTAACTATTCTCTCCTTGTTTGCATGAACTCATCCTTTTTCCTTTTTAGTATCTCAAATGAATTAATTAAATAAAACATACTTGCTATTCTTGGATTCATTAAGGGTAGACAATGAACATTGTTGGGGAACTATCTTTTATAAAAACACATTGGGTGTAATATATTAGTTTTCATATTTTTTTATTTAACTTAAATTAAATTAAGTTAAATTATATATATATATATATATATATATATATATATATATATATATATATATATAATTATAATTTAACTTAATTTAGTTGTTTTTAGTGCAAATTTTTGGACTTTCTTGTGCTGGAATCGGATAGAAAATTTTTAGGTGAAATATTGATTTGTGTTATTTAAACTGGTTTTTTTCACTGTATATATGGACTCAACACCCTGAAAAACCCTAGAGCAATTTGATTGTGCAGGAATTACCCATCAATCTTGTGATTTCAATAAATTCTTGACAAATTTTAGAGAAATTAGACCGGAAAAAAAACTGGAAAAATTTCTAAAAATTCGCACTAAAGACAAATATATATATAAATTAAAAAGTATTGTTTTTAAAAAATATAATAATAAGAAAGGAATAAATGTGCATGCTAATTAGGAGTATTTTCTAACAAGTTTGTTTTTTAAAGGTATTATTTTAACTTGTATATTTTATTCAAAAAAGTTTCTTGACTCATTTATTATCATAAGACATTTGCAATTTGGATTAAAATTTATATTTAATAGAATTACACAATTTAGTTGAAAAATAAATTAGATTGAATGCTTCCATATATTACTACATAACAACAAATTGATTAAATTCATATATATATATATATATATTAAAATTGTTTAAAATTAAAAGATAATTTGTCAACCAACCAATTTCCTAATTATGAGCATGTTAATCCTTTTGTGTTTTGTACTGAAAAATCTTTTTGTATTTGATAAACCTCTTTGTGAAGGGATATTTTGAAATTGTAAACTGTGAAAAACAAATTATTGCAGCGCTTTGAAAAAGGATGATCTATTTATATTCAACTATGGATTATCTACTTATATAACCCATTTGTGTAACTTTGCCATATTATTTGATATAAATAATATTCATTATTTTTTATAAATCAAGTACAATTTTTTAAATTCATTATATTGTAATAATAATTTAATTTAAATTAAGTCTTGAGGATTAGTTTTATTGGTCGAGTCTTTATTGTTGAAGTACTTTCTCTATTGAGAGGTCACTTTCTCTTGACAATTTGGGAGTTAGGCTCCATATAAATCTAGAAAACTTAAATATGAGATCTCATAATTTACATAATACTTCATAACATAACTAGTCACCAACGATCTAACTAGATATAAAGTTCACCTAATTAATTTTCACAAGATTTATGATGACTTTAGAAAATTTGTGATTATTTGTGTTAAATTAAAAAAAAAAAAGAAAAAAACCATTTTAAAATTTCAAACTTTTAAAAAGATGAAAGTGAATATATTAAATAATAAATTATGATTTTCCCAAAAAAAATTGAGAAAAAAATATCTACTCATCAGTTATTTGAAAGCCTGAAACAAGTTTTATTAGAAATTTCCAAAAAGTAAAAATGAACCTGTTAATTTTCACAAAATAATTGTAAAATTTAATAAATTTTAAAAATGTAACCAGATACAAAGTCTACTTGATTGACTTCCCTTGATTTAGCAGACTTCCCTTGATTTTTTTTTTTTTTTTTTCAAAGGTGGAAAAACCTATCAAACTCAGTTTTGTCAAACCAACAGTGAGGACAGCCATCTCTGGCTGCTATCCGCGAATGTCAGTTGACACATCACTGTTATCAAGGAAAACCACGCCACCTGAAATAACCCGCTGGTGGTCCGTAAGGGAGCAGGCTTTCACTCCTGCCAGATGCCTCTGGGTCTTGGGCCGTTAACCTGTTTCCTTACGTCCGAGGAAGACGAGCTCTTAGCCAAGCAGAAGCAGTTTTAGGGCATACTCCAGGCCCAAGACTTCCCTTGATATATGGTATTTTTTTTCTTTTAAATTAAAGAAAAACTATTTTTTATTAAAAAAATAAAAGTGAAAATATTATATGATTAGGATTGTTATTAAATTAAACTAAAACAAAATTTTATTTTTTTTGGGTGGATAAGTTGTAAAATTGTTTTTGCTGAGCTAAAAACTTGTTTTCCTCAAACGTATATTATATTTGATATTTTAAATTATGACTTCGATATATTGTATTTGATATATTAAATTATTTATATAATATAAATGGATTAATTTATATAAAATTGAGTTTTTGTTAAATTTTAAATGTAAATTAAATTTCATGAGAAAAGATTTAAAATTTAAATTAAATTTTATGAGAAAAAATTAAAAATATTTAATTTATGTGAAATTTAATTTTTATTAAATTTTAAATTAAAACTAAATTTTAGAAAATAAAATTAAAAATAAAATATTATATTGATAAATGTTAAATTAGTTTTTTATTAATTTAATAGTTAAAATAATTAATATATATTTGATGATGATGATGGTGGTGGTTAACATCCGCTGAGACTAAACAATGGTCTATCGGACCTAAAGAAACAAATTATTTATTTTGATTTAAGATTTGATTCCTATGCTCAAAAAACTGGGAGAGAAGCCTCCCGAGCTCACTATAATTTTGACATTGTAAAAGGCTAGGAAGGTCAGTATTGTAACAAAGATTGTGAAACTGAGATCTAATGTGGTTGTACGCGGGGCACTCTAAGAGGAAGTAGTTTTCATCCTCGATGTTCCTATTCTCACATATATGGCAGATCCTTTCCATCCATGGCGTTTCAGGAACTGCCCAACGATTTGTTTCACTATGGAGCTCATCAGAATTTGTTCTAATCTTTGCTATATTAATTTTCTTCTTTGAGCTAGTTAAAATAGAGAGATACTTTTGATCTTCTAGGGTGGGGTTGATGACCTTCTTATAATAACTTAATTTTCTTTTAGCCGCTAAATCTTTCTCACACCACATTTTTTCTTTGAACTTAGAAGTAACAATATCCTTAATGTTATTTATGTTTTACAATGCATCATTTTCATTGATCTCCCAATAGTTTAACCAGACCCTTGTGTCTTTATGCCACCCTCGATTGAGCCTTAGGTCATTTTGGTTGGAATTTAAAGCTATCTTAGAAAGTCTATGATCGTCTATGTTATTGAGTTTGTGCTTGTACAACAGAAACCTAAGCATAGCTAGGCTCTCAATAGGGGAAAGACCTGCTTCTATAAGGAGAATAGGATAGGGTGTATACTTCTAATTTTCAGGTTATAAGTTATAAAACGCTTCTGGATTTGTTCAATCTTTCTCCATGATTCTCTAGAGATGCTACAACCCCAAACCTCACAGCCATATAAGATAACAGGAGTGACTAAAGTTTCAAAGAGGAATTTCTTTTTATTCCACATTACAAGGTTTGTTATTTTACAATTATTTTCAAGACCAAAATAAGCTTTCCACCCCCCATTAATCCTTTTCTTAATGCTATGGTTCCAGTCGAGCTTGTGATGAATATCAATTCCTAGGTACTTGTAAGAATACACTTCCTCCAAGTTATTATTTTCATACATAAAATTAGCATAAGTGTCCTTCTTGGATTTGATAATCATAACTTTTGTTTTGTCAGTGTTAACAGTCATACCCATGGTAGAGTAGAATCCTTAAGAAGCTTGAGTTTCTTATCAAGATCAGATGGGCACCTTGCCAAAAGAACAATATCGTTAGCATAGAGAAGAAGGATGAAGACTATCCCAGCTAAGATCGTGCCATCACATCCTGCTTCCTCTAAATAGCCTTCGAGCTTATTGATGTAACTTTTGTTTTGTCAGTGTTAATAGTCATACCCATGGTAGAGCAAAAATCCTTAAGAAGCCTAAGTTGCTTATCAAGATCAGATGGGCACCTTGCCAAAAGAACAATATCGTCAGCATAGAGAAGAAGGATGACGACTATCCCAGCTAAGATCGTGCCATCACATCCTGCTTCCTCTAAATAGCCTTCGAGCTTATCGATGTAAATGCCAAATTGGGTAGGGGAGAGAGGGCAACCTTGTTTAACTCCGATGTTACACTTAATATCTTTCAACCACCCCTCATTGCTCTTTAGCTTGGCAATTACATTCTCGTATAACCTTATAGTGGCAGCTCTCAACTCGAGAGGAACCTTTAGCTCTTCTAATCTATTCCAAAGGTTGTATCTAGGAACCGTATCGAAAGCCCTTCTAAAGTCCACAAAGCAAAAAAATAAATTGGATTCATCATTACGACATTTCTCTGCAATGATCCTAAGCATAATAAGTTGGTCTGTTGTTGAGTGATGCCTTCTGAAACCTGCTTGGCCTTTAGCCCGCTTACCTTCACTTTCAAGCCATATGCTTAACTTATTTTCCAAAATACTACCATATAACTTGGCTAAGAGAGGGCTAATCATAATTTTCCGATAATTAGATGGGTTATTTGTATCCCCACTTTTAAAAATAGGGATAATGAGGCTCTCAATCCAAGGTTGAGGGAACCCTTGCTTGACTGCTTGATTGAAAAGCCTGTGGATGTGGGGGATGAGGACAAGACCTCCAATTTTTAAGATTTCTGCCTGGTAACCTTCAATGTCCTTAGCTTTCCCATTAGCGAGGCGATTAACCCCAAACATAATGTCTTCTAAAGAGAAAACTTCTTTCGTTGTGAGAAGGGTTTCCAAATTATCGATGACATTTGGATATTCATAAAGCTTTTTAAGATAGGAATTCCAATCGTGAAGAGCAATTCTATTATTATCCTTAGTCTTCCTAGTCAGAATCTGCCTCCAAAATTTCTTAGGAGCTACCTTAGAGAGGTGTAAGAGATTCTCCTGTCTTTGACGAATGTACTGCCTCTTTTTCCTTTTAGTTAGGGCTTTGTATATTTTTAACTTGTCCATTTTAAGAGATTGATCAACAACTTCCTTAATTGCTCTCCTCACACTTTTACAATCTTTGTCATACCATGGATTGGTTTTGCTATTTCTTTTATTATTTGAAACTTCAATTGAGAACTTGTTAATAGAATATGAGAGGGTTGTAGTAAAATTATGATAGAGGTCTTCTATGTTGTCTATACTAGATAAAGGAAGCAAATTAGTTTTTAATTCATTTAGAAAGAGATCATTTTTATTTCTATCAAATATTAAGTTCTTTTGGCTGTAAGTATTATTTTCTATAGGAACTCTATGCATGACAAAATTGAGAGTTATAAGTAAAGACCTATGATCAGAGTCAGGTTCGTGGTCATTTAAGATGTCAAAATTTATTATTTCGTTATATAATGGGAGTTCGGAAATAACGTAGTCTACCACGCTGCTACCAAGTCCATGGATGTAGGTCATCTTGCTAGAATTGGGCCACTTCTTTAGACCGTTGCAAATTATGAGATCCTGAGCACTACAAAGCTTGACTAGCTCCGACCCAAACAAATTTTCCCCGAGGTCTTCAGAGCTCATTTTGTACCTGCTAGCCATAGTAGGGTCTTCATCTAACCAAGATTAGGGTTGGAATGATTGCTTAGAATAATAGCTTGGTTGTTTGAAGTTCGAGCATTAAAGTCACCTATTAAAAGGATGTTAACGTCATTCCTTAGGCTAGAAATATCATTCTCTAAACCATTGTAAGGGTTAGTTTTATCTAGATTCTTCTTCTTATAGAAGTTAGAATTGATGGGGGGGAAATAACATATTGCTATGTAGGACTTTTTATTATTAATGTCTTTGATCTCTATCCAACTATATTGGTTGTGAGGGTCATTTTTATAAATCCTAACATGGGAGGAGATGTTCTTCTTAATGTAACAAGCTATTCCCCCAATGCCTCTACGGGAGGATCGCTTATTCCAAGTAGACCCTAGCGTAAAGCCATCTATGTTAGGGACCTTAGATTCTTCATGCTCCCAAGTTTCAACAAGCAAAATAATATCAACATCATTTGAAATCCAACTTAGCTTGGGGCCTTTGTTCCATGGGAAGCCCTGATATATATATAATAATATATATACATATATATATATATATATATAGGAGAGGTTCTTCCGTTTGCGACTGCAGGTAAACACGTTTATGAAGGCATGTCGTTAAGCTGCGGCTGTGGTTCTTATATTTTAATAAGCTGTGCTTTTTCCTTCTACGACTGCGATTCTCAGATCTACGTTATTTTTTATTTTTTTTGAAGACTACGTTCAACATTCTCCATAATGATCACCGATCTCAGATCTGCGAAAATAGATCTGTGAGCAAGTCTTTTTTTGACGTGGGCATCCTAGATCGAGTGGTTCATGAAGCAAAAGTTGGTGATTTATTTTTCCTGTTGGGTTCTAGATCCAATCTTTTGCCGCTAGATCTAGATCTAGATCTAATCTTCTTTGCGGCTGGGTTCTAGATCTAATCCTCTGTGGCTAGATCTAGATCTAATCTTCTGCCTTATTTCTCTGGGATTGGGTCTCAGCTTTCTACGGGAAAATATGGCTCCCAGCTTTGCGAAAATAGTTGTTGGCTCAGTTCCGTCCACTTTTGGAGGGCAAGCTCCTGCGCATATCGTCAGTGAAGCCCCAGCTCCCATTGTCCAGGTGGTCCAGGCCTCACTCGATGAGGCTTTGAAGTTTTTCGAAAGTGCCCTAATTTGCCGGTTCAATGGTTTTTGGCCGCGGTTGACAACTCTCCACAATTGGATCTCGGAGGTATGGAAGCCTGTCATTTCTGATGAAATTAATATCTACCCCTGTGCTAGGGGTTTCTTTATAGTAGATTTTGAAAATCCTGAAAGCAGACAATGTATTCTAGATTCCAGCCCTTGGTTTTGGGAAAACTCAGGCCTATTCATGAAGCCATGGAACCCATCATTCGATCCCTCAACCGTAGTCATAACTTCAGCACCAGTTTGGGTGAGATTGCCAAGCCTACCCTTGCATCTCTGGAATCTCTCCTCGCTAAAAGCCATTGGAAATGCAATTGAGAAATTTCACTGCAGGTGCCCAGAAACAGAGGAATATGCCAGAACCACCTATGCACGCATTTGTGTGGAAATGGACTTCAGCGCCAGATTCCCAGCTGAAATAAACCTAACAAGTAAAGAATATGTGTGGAACCAGAAACTCGATTATGAAAGTGTCCTCTTCAGATGTCGATCCTGCTTTGAGACGGGCCATCTAGCCAAAAATTGCCCAAAAGCCTCCCAGAAAAATTCTGCTAGAAAAAACCACCACAGATCTACATGGTAGGAAGGAGCACAAAAAGAACACTACACTGTCATCAAAGAAGAATACTCTAGAGAAAACTCTGAATCACAAGAAAGAAACAACTCTCAAGACAAGTAGGGAGAAAGCCTCGCCCAACAACAAAAAAGTGAACTCGACAACCCCTCAAGCATCAACAGTTATGAGGATTCGGATACCGCACAAAATAAATCGTCATTTAACAGCGAAGCAGATCTCCTAGACCAAACTTCTTCTCCGTCTATCTTCAAGAGGACGAACACAATAGATCGCGAAGCTAAGACACCAATGTCCCAAGAACCAGAAGAGATGAAGGAGATGCAAGAAATAAGAAGTTAGAAGACCGTAGAGAAAAAAAAGAAAGCTACAACATCAATCTCGCCAAGAAAGACAAGGAGCCAGACAATTAAAAACTAAGAAAATTATAGGTCCGATAGACCAATTTGGTCTCAGTGGACGTTAACCACTATTATCATCATCATCATAAGATTAAAAAATATAATCAAATACATTGTATGTGACATTTAAATTATTTATGAAATATAAATGAGCTTCTGTATATAAAATTTATTTTTCATTTAAATTAAGGTTTAAATTCCAACCAAAAAAAGTTTAAACTCTAACAAAAAAAAGTTGAAAATGAAAATTAAGTGTAAACTCAACCTAATTTATATTTATATTTTTTTAAACAATATATATGATACTACTTTTAGTTTTGTAAAAATTAAAAGATTATTTCATTTCAAATATCTCCACTCCATTGAAAATTCAGTTTTATCTTTTTTTGGTTGAAAATTCAGTTTTATCTTTTTTGTTTTTGTGTGTTAAAATATCATTTCATTTCCAATATCTCCACTCCATTGAAAATTCAGTTTTACCCTTTTTGTGTTGAAGTATTTGATGTATTTAAAACTTTAAGAAAAGCCTCACCTATCACTTCACCTCTCCATTATTTCCTTTGGTATTTTAAGAATTACTTAGGCACATCGAAAACATGAGCCATGGTTGATATATTGGGATAGGCGGGTGCCAACCTGAGCAAATCCAAAGTCCGCCACGTGAAATCTCGCGCTACCTGCTTGCTCTCCCTTCTAATTGTCCACCTGTACACACTCTTTGACGAATACCAGACATTCTCATAAAGCCATATGGACGCTACTCAGCCAACCTGTCAAATACACGTAATCAAATCCATTTTTTTTAATTTATTTATATATTTAGTTTGTCCACGCTGTCAAGCCTTCCTAAATAAGAAGGGGAGGAGGACCATTTGTTTGGTGTACAGACTTCACCCTCATCTAACTTTCTCCCCCAATTGCTGCATCTTCTTCACACGCCATGATATTCAGTCTGTTACAGTGAATCTATAAGCTCTGCCAATCAAGAATTGCTCTAACAGATCCAAATCCAGAGGAGCATTGATGGCCTCACAGTGCATGGAATCTATTCACAGCTGCCATTTCCAGCTCAAGACTCAGAGTTCAAGTTCCAGAAGGCAGTCAGAAGAATCATGCAGAAGCATAACCAGAGCCTGCAGGTTGCCATTAATTCCATCAAAGAAGAAATTCATGATTGATGTACCCATAGTCTGCTGCAACCAGAAATACCATGACCCATCAAGGGAGTTACAGGCTAGATCCATGCTCATCTCTTCTCTATCAGCCCCTGCAGACAGATTTTCTCCTCCTCCTCCCACTGGAGAGAAACTTGATCAATGGATGAAACAATCAATAATTGAGGTATTTATAATTTTATCATCATTCCCTAGGAGCAACATGTTGTGTTGAAACTAATTGTTTCTTCTTCATGCTATTTGTTTAGGTTGATTTATTTTGTTTTTTGGTTGATTAAGATCAAATATTGGCATATAGAGTTCATAGTTTTATCTGCTCATAGTTATGATCTATCACAAGAGAAACTAAACCAACGACAATAAAAATTACTTACTAGTGTTCTATCTATCAAAATACTGAAAGATACAGATTCAATGTTAACTATTTTACATTTAAACAGTCTCTGATTATCTATTACTGTAAATGGTTTTATTGAATTCTATGAGTGGTGAGGCAGATTGTGAATCATATACAAGATGCTCCTTTTCTACATTACGTGTTCGACAAAGAATCTCCATTGCCAGGGAGATGGCAGAAAGTACCTGCAACTTATATTTCCCAGGACGGAGGAGGAGCAGAGGAGAGGTGGGGCATACTTAGAAATTATATAGCACATATTTGTCCAGATGCAATGATCTATGTACAGAAGTTGAATTCTGGCTGCAAATGCAAATACTGCACTGCTCATGGTATGAGTTATAACATGAGAGGATCAGGAGAAGGAAAAGGAGAGCAGGAAGAAGGCAGCACAGATATATGGGGTTTGATCATCCAAGGTAGAGGGGGTGGGGTCAGTTGCTGTGCTTCCTATATTCTGAAGACCACAAGGTTTGTATCAGCAAATGGGTGCTGGACACAATTCTCTCTGGTCAGAGCAAAATGCTTTGGTGAATGCCCATGTACTCAGTTTATTCGTTCATGGCTTTCCCAGTCCCACCAGCTCTGAATTTTGATTCACCTTCATGCAATTCATAATTGCTGGATCTTTTACTGTATTTCAATGGATGTTATATGTAATTATTGCTTGAATTTATTAGCAGAATAAAGGTGCATCAGATGATTTGGATGTTATATGTCATTATTGATTGAATTTTTTAACAGAACAAAGGTGCTTCAGATGATTTGGATGTTATATGTCATTATTGATTGAATTTTTTCAGCAGAATAAAGGTGCGTCAGATGATTTGATAACTTAGTGGTATATTTGATTTATATTTTGGATTTTTTTTATTAAATTAAATTTGATTATTATTATTATTTATTTCTTTATTCATATTATATGAATTGAGTTACAAGTTTGTTAAGTAAATTATTTTGAAAAATAATAAATATAAAATTGGTTAATCTTATACATCATATTTTTTTTTTAACAATATTAATTTTAATATTTAAAATAAAAATAATTATATATATTATTATTATTCTATTATTTTAAGATTTAAAATAAAAATAATTACATATATTATTATTATTATATTATTTTATGGTCACTCCAAGTTAGACACCAAATTGGTGTGAGACTTCTTGTTTATGGGAAATGGACCCATCTTAACGCAGTAATTTGACTGCTATGTCTATGAAGGCATACATACTCTACTCTTCCAATTTTGAACCTATAATTTCTTAAAAAGAAACACATACTCTTAACCAATAAACCTATATATATTATAAATATAATATATTAATTTAAAATTATAATTTTTATTCTTTATAAGATTTATTTCCAAATTTTATTTATTAATAGTACAACTATGACTACATACATACATACATACATACATAAAAAAATCCAATTTACAAATAATCAAAAAAATAAAAAATAAAAAAAACAAATACCAATTACTTAGTTCTTAGGTTGATGCATATGACAACATTGTTAGAATTAAGATTTTCTTATTTCCTTTGAATTGCTTTTATTACTAAGGCGGCAATGCTGACTTTTATTACCAAAGTTGTTATGAATATATTTAAAAGTAAATATATGATATTTAAAGTTAAGGTTGTTGCTGTTAAAGTTTATTATTTTTTATAATTTTAAGGTTAGATTTGTATGTTATTTTATGAAAAACACAGAGGGAGAGATATAGAAAATGTTATTTTATGATAATAGAAATGATGTGAAGATGAAATGTGTATGTTTTTTTAATAATGAAATACAAGAAAAGAGGTGAAAATTATGAGGAAAGATGAAGAAGGAAAAAAAAAGAGAGATGAGAGAAGATGAAAAAGAGAGCTGAATGGGTATGAATTTTTTGAGAAAGAAAATAAGGAAATATTGAAAAAGGAAAACTTGGGAGAGAAAATAATATGGGAAAAAATGGGAGAAAAGAGAAGAGAAGAGGAGGGGAGGGCAGCGGAATAAGAAAATGAAGAAGAGGGAGAGAAGAGAATAGGAAGATGAAGGAGGAGGAATATAAAAAACGAGGGGAAAAAGAGGGAAATAAGAATAGGAAGAGGAAGGGAGGGGAATAAGAAAATGAAGAAGAGGGAGAGAAGAGAATAGGAAGATGGAGGAGGAATAGAAAAAATGAGGGGAAAAAGAGGGAAATAAGAATAGGAAGAGGAAGGCGCAGAAGAAGGAGGATGGAAGAAAAAGGAATGAAGGGGGTGGGGGAGAGGAGAAATAAGAAGGGGAAAAGAGGAAGAAGGAAGGAGGGCCAAGGAGGAGGAAGAGTTAAACATTTTTTTTTAATTCTTCACTTTTGTTAAAATGATTTTTCATATTTTTACAATTTTCCTTAAAAACCATCTTACCTTTAATATAAGGGGACCTAAAAAGTATTTGTTTCAAACCCAAATTCTCCCAATAAATTTGACAACTAGGTTCACACAATCTTTAGACAAATCTCAAATGGAAAAAGATTGCATGAATAATTTGAAATAAATCTAAGAAAGTGACTTCAAAGTCATTTACATTCAAAAATGCAGTAGGAGGATCTAAAATAGGTTTTTTATCCCTATTGTATTTATGTCCCTCCCACATCCTTCATATGCAACCCTCTTGTCTCCTTTATGAGTTTCCTTCATCCATTGTCAATGTATCCTACGAGTGAATCCCTCTTGCATCCTCCCCATATCCTTGTTTGGTCTTGGTTGTATCTTTTTGGCATCCTCTTTTCAGCTAAGATATTTAACTCTTTTATATTTCTTATTTGTTAATTAATTCATTATTATAGCAAATTTAACAATCATCAAATTTATTAGTTATGTACTTAATTATTCACTTAATGAATCCTGAAGAGTTGCCTCAATCAATTGAACCCCCCAACCCAAATGATCCAGGTGGATATTAGTGGCCACCCGCCTATTCCACTTAGACCCCCAACATTGTTTCTTTCAGTTTCTTTAATTGTAGCACAATTGACTATTTTTGGCAGTTATTTGGGTCGAGAACTTCCAGAGCCGTTTTGAGGCCCTAAATGACTTTTTTTGGAAAATAGACAAACTTGGAGCTTACTAAAAGAATTTGTAGTCAAAAGTTGTAGTACTCAAATAGATATTTCTAATGAGGTATCAATTTTTCAAACGGAGATTGTATGCCAAAATTATGACCCCAGGAAGTTTATGTACCAATTTACCCCAACAGAGGCTATAGACTTTTGGCGCTTCATCTCTTAGGGTTAGGTTTTTAGATGTTTACAGTTTTCAATAGTGTCTCAATAATAAATAGGCCTTTGAGCCTCATTGTAACACAGTTAAGAAGACATGTAGCTGCCAAATCTCTTCTCAGAGATAAGCTACCATCACCTCAGCTAGTTTATTTCCATTCTGCATGTAACCATTTTTAGTACTTTGTTATTAATGAATTGAAGTTTTGTTTTCATTGTAGCTTTGTGTTTCTGTTATATATGTATTTCATTTCATTCCTTCATCATAAATCTAGATTACTGGTATTAGAGCAGTCTACTCTTTCTTTAATTTTTTGTGCATGTCCCCAACAAGGTCAAGGTGTAAGGAGTTGGGAATTGAATCGGTTGAGCCTTTGGAAGACCGTCCCCACTAACATTGATGGCCTCCCATGGCGGAAGAAAAGAAAGACAAGGGACCAGGAGATCCTATCAAACTGTTGTTCGAAGAAGCCCTCGAGCGGAAAAAGAACAAGATGATAAACAACTTTTCCCAAATCCTTTGGCGAATGCCCACGGGGGATGCATCTTCATCCAACAGTCATTTTGGAGGCACCACCCCATTCAAGGTACATGTTAACTTCGATATCCTTATATTTGAAGGTCAAATAGATGCAAATGTTGTAGATAAATGGTTGAATCTATTGGAGGGTTATTTTTCAATTCATATTTTCTCCGATAAGGAAAATATTACTTTTGCACTGCTTAAGATTGCCCCCTATGTCAAGAACTAGTAGGAAACTTACTGTGAGAAAAGGGTTGAGGATCCCTCTCTGTTTAAGCCACACCCTCTTGAAATTGTTTCCGAGACACTGTCGAAGAACAATATTACCCTATTTGGAGCTATGAGGACAAGTACATACAATGGACCACACTATGACAACAAAGGGACCAAGATGTGCATGAGTTCACAAATATTTTTCATACTTTATGCATAAAGCTAGGGGTGAAAGACTCTTAGCGACATTTGGTGCTCAAGTACTACGATTATCTACATAAATACATTCAGGAAGAAATGGAGTTCCTCAACATCTCCTTGCTTGGTGCAACATATCGATATGCTGCCAAGATTGAACAAAAATTTAAACAAAAGAAGTGTGACTTTGGATCTGCGAATCATAAGTAGAGAAAGAGTACCCCCAAACTGCAGAACAAAGGATAGAGCCAAGGTGGAGTAGCCCAGAACAACCCATCGAAGCCGCAAGCAAAGAATGTCACCACGAAGACAAATAAGGGCATAGGAAAGTGGCGTGATTTCCACTAGAGCCCCACTCACAACACAAATGAGTGTCGTGCCAAGAAGTCATTGGTGGTCAAGATAAAAGTTTCAGAGTCCAATGCATGCTCTGATTCTAAGCTATAACCCAATAAGGGTAATGACAAGGGGAAGAAAATTATTAACACAAAATCCAGTACTATTGTTGCCACCACTAAGTTCTAGAAGGTCGAGCCTGAAGATCCAGAGGAGGGGGAGTGTCTCTTCCACTCATAGATGTGGGGGAAGGATTCTCCACTATAATTCATTATCTACACTGGGATCCAAAAGAGCCTCATTTCAGCAGAGGTCGCTAAAAGGTCGGGTTTGCCAACCACACCACACCTACCACCATACACCATCGGGTGGCTCCACCAAGGATGAGATCTCTGTGTCAGCCAATAGTACTACCTTCCCTACAACATCAAGCCCTTCATAGATGAGGTACTGTGTGATGTTTCTCCTCTTGAAGTTTGTGATGTGTTATTAGGCCAACCATACTTGTGGAAACATCATGTTTATGTATGAGTTTGGGCCTTGCACTGTTATTATTACTTTAGGAAATAAGTTATAAAGGATACCAAAGGTAGCCCTGCCTACGGTTATATCTTTGGACTCTATTAAGCAATGTAGTAAGATCATCTCCCAGACCAGGAAATTTATTTTCTTTCTGATTCAATCTCAAAGTAAGGGGAAGATAATGGCCACATCCATGGCCCTTGACAAGGGTTCCTCCATGTAGCAGAAGTAGATGGATAACATCTTAAAGAATACAGGGACATCTTCTACTCACCCACAAGGGTACCTTTTAACTATCAAGTTAAACATTCAATTGATTTGACTCCCAGAGCACCTCTACCCAATGGGTCAACATACCAATGCTCCATTATGGAAAATGAAGGAAACAAGTGACAAATGTAGGAGTTGGGGGCACATCCGATGAAGTTCCTCACCTTGTGGGAGCCCTATTGTACTTGTACAAAATAAGGATGAAACCAGGAGGCTCTGTATTAATTATCGGGCACTAAACAAAATCACTATTAGGAATAGCTATCTAGTCCCACATATTGATGACCTTCTTGACCAGCTCAAGGGGGCCAATTATTTCAGCAAGATCGATTTGAAGTCTGGTTATCACCAGGTTCCAATCAAACCCACATATATATGGAAGACAACGTTCAAATCCAAGGAGGGCCCTTTTGAGTTGTTTGTCATCCCTTTCGGGTTGACAAATGGCCCTACAATTTTTATGAGGCTAATGGATGACATCTTGCAGTCCTTCACCAACTCGTTCATGGTTTTATATCTGGATGACATCCTCATATTCAACAAGAGGTGGGAAGAGCACATGTAACACAATCGGTAGGTCCTTCAAACCCTGTGACATCACAAACTACGTGCCAGCTTGGAGAAATGCACCTTTGGCATGAGCCAAGTTCAATATCTGGGCTACATCATTGATGAGCAAGGTGTGCATGTGGATCCGACTAAGATCCAGGTCATTTGGTATTTCCTAGCCCCGAACACTTTGAGAGAACCTCATAACTTTTTGGGCCTTACTAAGTTTTATCAAAGGTTCATGTTGGGATTATCTCATATCACTTTCCCGTTGAGTCAATTTACCAAGGGTGGAGCAAAAGCAAAGTTTTCTTGGTCTGAGTCTCAACAGAAGGCATTCGTTGAGCTGAAGCACCACCTTTGCTCTACAGTATTACTCACATTTCCAGACCTACAACAACCATTTGAAATTGAGAAAGACACCTCAGACTATGCTATTGGTGCAGTTCTCACCCAACAAGGAAATCCAGTGGCCTATCATAGTGAGACACTTTCCAATACAATTCGGAAATACCCCGCCATGATAAAGAGATGTACTTTATTGTGAAAGTGTGCTAGCAATGGAAACATTACATTTTTGGGAAGGAGACAACCATCCACATAGATCACTGACCTCTTCAATTTATACAGACACAAGGGAAGCTACAGAAAAATCGACATCAAAAGTGGTCTACATATTTGCAACAATTCCACTTAAACATTAAACACAAGAAGGGAAACACCAATCATGTTACAAATTTCCTTAGTCAGCCCCTAGTTATAGCATTGACTATTATTCTCAACTCTTATGGCCATGAGACCTTTGGATGTCCATAACTATACAAAATGATCCAAATTTCGCCACCACATACCAGATGCTAGTGGATGGAAAGCAAGTTCCATATTTCCACCTATAGGATGCATTATTATGCTGTTGAAAATAGCAACAAGAAATGATAAAAATAGAAGTGCTAAAAATAACACTACTATAAATAGTATTTTGGGCACTAGTATTGGATTGATCAAAAGGGAATGAAAAATGGAAGTGCTAAAAATAGCATTGCTATTTTTAGTAGTTCGGGATGGATTCATATTTTAGTCAGTCCCTAAACTAAAATAGTGAAGTAAAATTCGAATTTGAACTTAACAAATGTTTGAAAATAAATTAAATAATTCACCATGAGTTAATTAGTTGTGAAAAATCAAACATGAAGTCTATGTGAGGACATGCAACAGTTTCTCCATTAATTGAGGAATTTATCCATCAGTTAAAGAGATAAGGATGAGTTCTATTTTGAGTTGTAATTAGTTGGCTTAGTTAACTGAGTCAAGTCCAGTTAGATTGATTTAAATAGTTTGTTTAAATTAATGTGAGTTTAGTTAGTTAATGCATGCTTGCATATAACTGTTGCACTTCAGATAACTGAATATTCTCTCATGAATAATTCATGCATGTCAGTTCAGACAGAGACCCAGTTGAGATGAAAGGAGGGATCATGTACTATCAGTTGGATGGATTTTTCCTATAAAGGAAACTCATCCATGGAGAAGGATTTATCTCCTTCAGGATTGTGCAATTAGATCAGAGGTTAGTGAGTGTGTGAAGATGCCAATTCACACATGTGCCTTCACTAGACCCCAAGAAAAATTGCGCAAAGAAACAAGAGGCTTGGAGGGCAGAGGAGAAGGTTTAAGAGAGGCCTTTGGTTGTCTATGAGCAGAAGAGGGATTGCAGAGAGAGCAGGATAGCTTGTGAGCTGATTCTTTTTATAATGCAGACTATATTTCCACTTGTATGATAATACAGAGTTGGGGTTTTAGGCTGAGGCTTTCCCTCAGTTATTTCTTCTGTGTTATGTGTGATTGATTTCTCATTCTCAGTTATATGTGTTCTCTTGATCTTGCTCAATTCGATTAAGCTTCTGCAGAGTGTTGTAGAAGTAGATCTTGTATTGTGTTTTAGTTTATTGCATAATATGTTGATATACAGTGGGAATTTCTACATGGGAGCGAAGGTGATCAAGGCGAAGAACAATATACAAGAAGGAGAAGTTCGAAGTTTGTGGTTCCTAAATAGAAATCAAGTTCTTATCACATCTCAATTTCACCAATGGCGCTCAGCGGTTTAAGACTAGAGTATGCCCTTGATGGCAGCTTGAATTATATAGCCTAGAAGGATTGCATGGAGGCAGTATTAGAGGATAACAGTCTAAAGGACTTCATTGATCAAGAAGTCCCTAAGTTTACTGATGTTATTCAACTGGCAAAATGGAAGAAATGTGTGGCTAAAGCAAGGAGAATCCTCTTGGAGGGAATTCGAGATCACATTGTCTCGAGCCTCCATGGGAAGGAGACATTGTTTTCGATGTGGAAAACATTGAAAGATTTATATTAGAACAACAACGATTAGAGGAAGTTGGTGCCGAAAGACAAGCTTCGTAAGATCAACTGTGAAAAGGGCAACACGATCTCTACATATCTGAACAAGCTCACCACCTACAGGGATGAGCTTGGAAGTGTAGGGATCGCGACAACTGATGATGACATGGTGAGTCTTGCACTCCTCAGTCTTCCTAAGAGCTAGCATAGCTACTAGGACTCGATTAATGGAAGAGAGAAACTGCCAGATTGGGAATTACTTTGGTTGGATCTGATGCAGGAAGAGATAAGAAGAAGCACCAAAGATGGTTCTTCATCCATGGAGAATGAATAAAACCGTGCCTTAGTGAGTAAGGCGAAGAAGGGGAAGGAGAAGGATTCTCTTTCCCAATCCAGTTCTTCCCAAGGTGGGAAGAAGTTTGACAAATCAAAAGTGTGATGCTTTCGTTGTCATGAGGTGGGCCATTTTGCTACAAATTGTCCACTAAGGAAATCCAAGGATGGATCCATGGAAGGATCAGAAGGTGAGGCACTGGCCTCATAGTTCGAGTTGGATTTCACACTGTTCACATGCATGGTTTCATCCATGGTGGGAAGTGGTTGGTTTCTTGATAGTGGAGCTTCTTTCCACATGGCCATAAATAAGATTTTGTTCATTACTTTGGAGGAGAAAGATCTCCAGATACTCATAGCGCTGGGTAATTATGAAAAGTATAGTGTCTCAGGTGTAGGCATGGTTGTTTTTTAGAGGGAGCATGGAGCTCGCATTACCTTGATCGATGTCAAGTATGTACCAGGACTAAATAGAAATTTGGTGTCGATCCCGATGCTGGAAGATAGAGGCTATGATGTAGTCTTCAGTAAGGGAAAGGTTTTCCTTAGACACATCATCACTAGACAGGTGAAGCAAATCAGTTCACGGGTCAAGAACCTATATGCTCTTGAGGTTCAAGATGCATGCAAAGCCTTGAGGAGCAAGGCAACTGATGGAGACTTGGTGGTTGAGAGGGAGAGTACATTACCTCTCAACATGCAGTGCCAAAAGAAGTCTCAGATGATTGTGGAGGAGCCACGATTGGTGAAGAAGCTTCAGGAGGTTGTGGAGTAGCCATAACTAGAGAAGCTGAGAGGAGATTGAGTAGAGACATCTACTCATGCAGAGACCTCTAGTAGGGGGGAATTTCAAGCCAGGTGGGCAGAGGGATCACATGCATCCATACCTCCAGGTAGGAGGTGGGGCGATGTGGAGTGATCGTCCCAAGAAGGCTGGAATAGGGGCAGGATCCTTGAGGTACCCAACCTCTTTGATTCAACTTTGCTACAGGAGCCCTGATGAGGAGTAGTAGGACTGGCTGATTGGGTAGAGACAGATGCGGATGGAGTGGCAGAGAGAGCTATAGTGCAGGAGTCCCAGGACTGTGTAGAGCTAGCAAGCTGCAACAATGCGAGAGGCACAGGAGTGTTGCACCAGTGCAGGATGGCACAGAGAGGTGTGCAATGGTGCGAGATGCATGGAGTGTTGCAACGGCTCAAAGGTCATAGAGGGAGCACTTGTCAGCAGTAAGTAGAGCTTCAGCATCAGAGTATGTTTCTAGCCCAATAGAGAGGTTAGTTGGGAGTTTTTTTTGTTTCTAGAGTTGCTGGAGCAACCACACTTGGTAGAAGTGTTGCATGCAAAACATTTCAAAGGTACAAGATCGTGTTCGAGTTGAATGCCTTCCTTTTTAGGGGAGTGTTGAAAATAACAACAAGAAATGCTAAAAATAGAACTGCTATAAATAGCAGTTTGGGTACCAGTGCTGGATTGAGGAACAGGGAATGAAAAATGGGAGTGCTAAAAATAGCATTGCTATTTT
The DNA here is from genome assembly GCA_031772625.1 of Pinus tabuliformis. Classification (NCBI taxonomy): domain Eukaryota; kingdom Viridiplantae; phylum Streptophyta; class Pinopsida; order Pinales; family Pinaceae; genus Pinus; species Pinus tabuliformis. Next base: position 994,538,853 of record CM062805.1, read on the forward strand.
TAGTAGCTTGGGATGGATTCCTATTTTAGTCAGTCCCTAAACTAAAATAATGAAGTAAAATTCGAATTTGAACTTAACAACTATTTGAAAATAAATTAATTAATTCACCATGAGTTAATTAGTTGTGAAAAATCAAACATGAAGTCTATGTGAGGACATGCAACAGTTTCTCCATTAATTGAGGAATTTATCCATCAGTTAAAGAGATAAGGATGAGTTCTAATTTGAGTTGTAATTAGTTGGCTCAATTAACTGAGTCAAGTCCAGTTAGATTGATTTAAACAGTTTGTTTAAATTAATGTGAGTTCAGTTAGTTAATGCATGCTTACATATAATTGCTGCACTTCAGATAAATGAATATTCTCTCATGAATAACTCATGCATGTCAGTTTAGATAGAGACCCGGTTGAGATCAGAGGAGGGACAGTGTACTATCAGTTGGATGGATTTTTCCTATAAAGGAAACTCATCCATGGAGAAGGATTTATCTCCTTCAGGATTGCGCAGTTAGATCAGAGGTTAGTGAGTGTGTGAAGAGGCCAATTCACACATGTGGCTTCACTGGACCCCAAGAAAAATTGCACAAAGAAATAGGAGGCTTGGAGGGTAGAGGAGAAGGTTTGAGAGAGTCCTTTGACTGTCTTTGAGCAACAGAGGGATTGCAGAGAGAGCGGGATAACTTGTGAGCTGATTCTTTTTGTAATCCGGACTATATTTCCACTTGTATGATAATACAGAGTTGGGGTTTTAGGCTGAGGCTTTCCCCGGGTTATTTCTTCTATGTTATGTGTGATTGATTTCTCATCCTCAGTTATATGTGTTCTCTTGATCTTTCTCAATTCGATTAAGATTCCGCAAAGTGTTGTAGAAGTAGATCTTGTATTGTGTTTTAGTATATTGCATAATCTATTGATCTACTGTGGAAATTTCTACACATGCTACCTAGGCCACCTTTGTGTTCTTTCAAGTGAGCATGCCAAGCTGATTTGGGAGGAAAACTACATTTGGGTCATAGGACACTTTGATGTGGAGAAAATTGTGGTCATACTACAGAAGTATTTTTATTGGCCAAAACTCCGACTAGATGTTGGAAAATATATCAGATACTGCACTGCCTATGCCATTTCCAAAATGACCTTTAAGAAGCAAGGATTGTACACTCCTCTTCCTACTCCCATCTAGCCCTGGGAATCCATCTCCATGGAATATCTATAGGGACTTCCTTCTACCAATCATGATAATGACTATGTATTTGTGGTCGTGGAAATTTTCTCTAAGATGACTATATTGGTGTCTTGCAAGAAGAGTATCACAATAGAGGATACAACCAAACTAATCTTTGAATGAGTGTGCGTACATTTCGGGATCCCGTAGACCATTATATTATATCATGATAGTAGGTTCCTAAGCACATTCTAGTTAAGCCTCTGGGCATTATTGGACACCAAGCTCACCAAGTCGATTGCATTCCAAGCCCAAACTGATAGCCATACAGAGGTCGTCAATAGAATGATAGTGTACATAATACACATTTACAACTCCAAGAATCCATGAACTTGGGATGAGATCCTTCCTTATGTGCAACACAGTTATAACATAGATTTCCATAACTTGACTAGCTACAGTCCGTTTCAAGTGGTCTAGGATTTCAACCATTATATCTGATTGATGTTGTCATGAATCATGTGACTACATAGACAGAATCCACACACGTACAATATGAGGCTGATAAAGCAACCAGGTTTATTGAACACACCCAACACATGCACCAACAGGTGCATGGAATATTTGATAAGTCCAATGCCAAGTACAAATAGTGACATGATTAACGTCGGGTGCCACATAAGTTTTTTGTGGGCAACAAAGTTTGTATGCATTTGCAGAAAGAATGCCTTGTCGAACCCCATCTAAAGCTCTGTCCACTCCGATACAAGCCTTACATTGACACCAAGGTTGTGGGAGATAATTATTTCATGCTCAACATTCCCCCAATCCCTGGATGCACCAAATGTTCAATGTGGATCACCTTTGACCATACTCTCCACCATTGTTGGACACATCAGACATTGCAAAACAGCTAACACCAACAGAGCTCAACCCAAATTGCATGGAACACACCAAAATTGATCAAATCATGGACACATAGATTAATAACACTCTCCAATAGAAGATCCAATTGTATTGAGTTGTCAAAGCTGGCCAGCGCCTGCGGCAGGGAAAGTAGCTCACCAGGGACCAATTCAACATAAGTTTCCTGATCTCATGGAGGCACTGAACATAATGGGGACCATTGCTTCCTAAGGGGGGAGGATTGATCCAAGTGGATATTGGTGGAAACCCACCTATTCCACTTGGACCCCCAACATTGTTTCTTTCAGTTTCCTTGATTGTAGCACACTTTACTATTTTGGTAGTTTTTCAAGTCATAAACTTCCGGAACCATTTTGAGGCCCTAAAAGGTGTTTTTTTGGAAAACGGGAAAAACTTGAATTCTACAACATGGGTTTGCAATTGAAAGTTGTAGTCCTCGGATAAATATTTCTAATGAGGTATTGTATGTGTCAAACGAATATCATGCCAAAGTTATGGCCTCGGGAAGTTAATGTACCAATTTACCCCAAACGTTTAGCGCTTCATCTCCTAGGGTTAGGTTTTTGGATGTTTAGGGTTTTTCATTGTTTCTTGATAATAAATAACCCTCTGGGCCTCATTGTAACATAGTTCAAAAGGCATGTAGCCACCACATCTCTTCTCATAGATGAGCTACTATCGCCCGAGCTAGTTTATTTCCATTCTACATGTAACATTTTTTAGTACTTTGTTATTAATGAATTGAAGTTCTATTTTTGATGTAGTTTTATGTTTCTATTTATATCTATATTTCATTTCATTCCTTCATAAATCCAGATCACCAAAACATGTTTCCAGGAGAGGCTATAGGTCATAAGTTCAAATCTAGATGACTTCTTTAGGTTAGCTAGTCACTATTGTGATTGGAAATTAAGCCTCCCTCCATTTAGATATTCTAGAGAATAAGGAAGATCCGATAAGGTTTTCTTTGGATTTATTTTTTATTTTTTACTTAATGTGTATAGCCCCTAACTCTTGTCCCCTGATGTGTAACTCATATCCTTGATCCATTGCAAGGCCTACCCATTACTTCTTGATAATATACGGTAAAATAAATAATAACTTGAATTTAACACACTAGTAAGAAAGCATGATCATACAAATTAATATGATATAAATTCAATTTCATCACTATGTATGGATCTCATCATTTATGCACAATATGGAAACTACTCATAATTTCCAACATTTAAGTTTGAAGTATGCTTACAAAAATACTAGTTAATGAAATAACCAAAGTTTAACATCTAGTAATGCAATAATTCACTGAAGAATACACATAAAAATATGTCAACTCAATACAATTTCTATAGTATAAATTTGATTTCCCAACTACGCTTTACCCATACATTAAGTTTATTCATTGAATTCTTTCCACCCTAAGGGTTCATTTTAAACCCTTCACCCTCTAAGCCTACAAACTAATAAAGAACATGATAAAAGATACCATGGCCAACAAAATATCACAACCCATAAAAGAATCAATGTTATTTTTGCTTTCTTTTGTTTTATTTCCATAATGAAATTCAATCAACAATGCTAAATTCCAACAAGTGTGTTCCCCTCTTTCTTTTCTTCCCTTCCTTATATAAGAAAATTTGTAATGAAATGATATAAGTGGATATCAGTGGCGAGTCACCTCTTCTACTGACTCAATGGTTCTTTATCTTCTTGATAGTTTCTTTATGGTATTTTAGGTCCAAAATTTTGAGGGCCATTTTAAGGCCATAAATGATATCTTTTGGTCATTCAAGGGGTTGAGGTTTGCCATAGCATGCCTTGGCACCAACAAAATTCGTAATCCTTGGATAGTTCTTTCAAACGGGCTATTGTGTGCCCCAAATGGACATTGTATGAAAACGGTGTGCCCCTAAGAAGTTGACATACCAACTAACCACCTTGGGGTCCATAGACCTTTTGGTGCTTTAGCTTCTAGGATTGTGGTTTTGGACCTACAAGGTTATTTATTTATGTAAAATTCCATTCTTTTAGTCTCTTGTAATAGCTTTTTGTGAGTGCATGTAGCTTCCATCATGCTCCCTGGAGAGATAGCTACCACCATTCTAGCCATTTTGTGTTTGACAATATTCTATTATTTTATTTATAATGAAAAGTTGGGTTTTCACTTTATTATTGTGCTCTGTGATATATTTCTTTGTGTATGTGTTCCATTTCCTTTCCTTCCTTCAATTATGTTCCTTGTATAACCCAAATCAATGGTATTAGAGTAATCTTCTCATTATTGTTTCTCAATCCATTTCCCCAAAAGGTCAAGGTACAAAGGGTTGGGTCTTAAGTTGGTTTCTCTTGGGAATGATTGCTCTCACTAACCAAAACAACCTTCCATGACAAAAGAAAAGATAGTTGATGGAGTAGGAGATCCTATCATGTTGTTTCTCAAGGAAGCACTAGAATGACAAAAGAATGAGATGATGGACAATTTTACCCAAATTCTTTGATGACTAGCAATAACAACCAAGGAACCTTCAACATGCAACAATTTTTTAGGTGTGACACCTTTCAAGGTACAAATTAAATTTAATATCTCGTTATTTTAAGGAAAAATAGATGCAAATGCTTGAAATGGTTAAATATGTTAAAGGGATATTACTCCATCCAAAAAAAACCCGACAATGACAATATCATTTTCATGCTCCTAAAATCCCTTACCTATGGTAAATACTGGTGGGAAGGTTACTAGGAGAGACATAGTGAATACGAACCTATGATATTCAATGCAAGACCCATTTGTGATGCTTTTTTTGATGCCATTATGGAGGAATTCTACCCTCTAGGGAACTACGATGACTGGTACATGAGATGAATAAGTTTGCAATAAGAGAGAGACCAGATGGCGCTACAATACACCAATAGTTTCCATACCTTGCACTAAAACATGGGTATAAAAGACTCCAAGAAACACCTAGTTTTGAAGTACCATAGTGGCCTACATAAGTACATCCAAATAGAGATGATTATCTCCTCGTTGGGAGTCAATTATCATCATGTTGCCAAAATTGAGCATAAATTGAAGTAGAGGAATAAGAAGGATTTCAGGTATACAAATCCTTTGCAAAAAAAGCCTCAAAATGCTGGCCCTAACTTGCAGAACAAGATACAATGCAATGAGAACCAACCTTAAGAAAAATAACCCAAGTCATAGTAAAGAATGGTAATGGAAACTCGAAGATGGAGATTGGAAAGTGGTGTGAGTTCCACAAAACCCCTTAGCATAACATTGATTAATTCCACTCAAAAAAATCATTGTTGGTTGAGCTTGAAAAAAAATAAGTGTGATATGTCTCAAAATATGATTTAGAACACCATAAATGAAAGTAAAACATCAATGCAAAACCTAGTGCTACCATGGAAACCACAAAAATCTAACCAAGAGAGTTAGAAGAGCTTGAGGACATGCAGTGCCTCCTCCATTCATATATCAGTGGGCGAATGGGACCCACTACATTTCATTGTTTATATTGGGAGCCAAAATAACCTAATATTAGCTAAGGCCATCAAGAAATTGATGCTACCAATAGTGCCACACCCCAAACCATACACCATTAGTTGGTTGAGCCCGGAATGACACATTAATGTCAGCCAACAATGCCACTTGTGTTGAAGAATCTAACTAGTTTCGATGTTCATAATTGTACTTGAGTCATAATGTAATATATTTGTCAAAATAATTCTTTATTATTATTAATTTGACTTATTAAATCATGGATTTCATGCTTAGGTCAACAATCACAGGTCAAGCCTCCATTGTAGGCTTTTAGGATTTTTGCTTAAGTCAAAGTCAAAATCTATTTTTTCATGTCAAAATCCTCCTCCATCAAGTCACCTTTCTATTTTACCTCCAAACTAATCTTCTACAAGTCGGCTTCACAAATTACTCATGTCGGCTCATTTTACAGTCGGAAAAAAATATAAATACACTTGAAAACTTGACTGAATAGAGAGAAGAAGAATGAAGTTTGGGTAGATTACATAAATAACGAAGAAGGATAATTTAGATTATTTAGGATTTCGAAGTATTATATGATTGCAGACCGTGACATTAAGCTAATTCATAACTGAAGTATGACACTCTTACTGGACCACTTCATAACTGAAGTATGAAACTCTTACTAGACCACTATAGGACCGAAGTATGACACTATTATAGGACCACTACAGGAATGAGGTATGACACTGTTACAGGACCATTATAGGACCGAATTATGACACTATTACAAGACTAAAGTATGATACCATTACAGCGCTGAAGCATGACATAATTTCACGACTGAAGCATAGCACTGAAGTGTGTCAATTGTTGTAGGACACTGTTATCGTATTTTTGCAGGAACGAAGTGTATAGTAAAATACTGAAGAACGAAATACTAAATATAGGACTCAAAACTGAAGCATGATGTAAAAATGTTGACTTGATGGATGGAAGAATTATTTGGTCTAGGTTATAAGGGTCTTGATCATATCAACTTATTTTGAATCTATTGAAGGAAGAGTTCTTGAATGGGTTTTCCACTACCTAGGGGTTTTTCCCTAGCTATGTGCCTACATATTGTGTCCTTTTTTATTTTGGCATTAGTCTTGATGATAAGAACAATATAATTAGGAAGAAGAACTAATAATTAAATGTCACAAGATCATGTCATAATAAGCAAAATCAATGAAAAATCTTAGTTACTGCCCTAATGGATTTCTTAACATGGTATTAGAGCGAGGTTCACTTGTGTAAGGGCAGAAATAAGGACACATGAACTTAAAAATAGCAAGGAAGACAATCACCTAGAACTGAGCTCCTAGAGGGAACAAATTCTGAACTCTGGGCATATTCACTAGTCAATATCTTTGTGGTTAGGACCACAAACCTGAGAAAAGGGAGTGAAAGATTTAAGAAAGAAAGAAGCATCACTTTGTAGAGTCAAGAGTGTAGAATTATAGCCATATCAAAACAGAATCCCTTGAAGAAAGAATCAAAATCCTAGACATAAAAATCATGATCTGAAATCTCTCCAAAAATCTGAAAATCTGTAACCTCAGAAGTCCAAAGTCTATCTTCAATAAAGTATTATTTAAGGACTAGATAGCTAGAAAGAAAGGAACATAGGCAAAATGATTTAGAAGTATTAATGGCCTATTTTAAGACCTATTATAAAGCCTCCATAAAAGGAACCGAAGACCTATATTTAGTCATCACTTATATACAGTCAACAATAAAATTCACATTCCTGTAAAATTCAAAAACCAATAAGATCTATAGCAATGAAGTAATAGCACATTGCATCTTGTTCTAGAATCAACATCATTGGAAGAAGAAACTCTAGGAAGCATCTACTACTATCAAGAAAATGGCATCCAATATTTTAGGAACCAACTCAAAGTCTTCATTAAAATTCAAGTAACTATTGTTGTTGCTCTTCATGCTTTAGTCATCTAACTAATGTGTATACAACTTACAAGAAGAGGCAACAAGCTCTATGAAAAGGTATGTAAGTTTTGAGGTATGTTTCTAGAGTTAGCTACTAGTGTATCTCTAGGAATAAAAAAACCTCATTAACATTGTTAATATCTAGAATAATATATATTTTAGTCTCTCTCTCACATACTTGTTTTCTCAATTGTCTAGGAATAATCCATATATGATGATAGGAATAAACCATATATGATGATTCTTGGCAATAGTAAAATTAAAGGTGTCTAGATTTTGTAGCTCAAAACTCTAGAAACTCTCTTTAGATTCTAGATAATCATCACACTATTGTACTTGTATATTTTTGTTGTACTTATCAAGAAATATTGGAGGTTCTTGCTAAATCAAATAAAGATGCAATCATATTTAAGAAGGAGCCCTTTCATAAGGAAACCTACCAAAGGAGTAACCCAAGGTATGTCTTAGATTAGAAGTTTTTTTGCAAGGATCTCTTCATAGAAAAAGGTACGTTCATTCTCTTTTAAAATTTTCTTTATATTACTAACATCATTGTCTAGGGTTTTGAATCACAAAGATTCTTGTTAGGGTGATTAATCATCAGATTGAATCTACCTTCATTATATTATCATTCTTGTGGAACCCTAAAAGAGTTCACTGTAAAACCCTATCCTAAGGGTATATTTATGAAACCCTACTCTACTTCAGGTTGTTTATGAAGTCTAGAAATCCTATTCTATTTTATGTTTAGGGTTTTGGTATTGTTATGGAAATCCTAGTCCTTTAGGGTTTGTGTTCAATGTCTATATACTTTAGGGTTTGATAATTAAGGGTTTATAAGCAAATCCATTGTAATAGTCATAGTAAGTTCCAAGGAGTGAACCTATCTAGGCTCTTATGAACCTATTTAGGTTTAAGTGTTTTAATACATATGTGTGTTTGTGTGTGTGTGTGGGTGGGTGTGGGTGTGGGTGTGGGTGTGTGCGTGTGTGTGTATTTGGATGTAATTGCTATTAAAAATTTACAAGTACATGATATTCAATATATTGAAGATGTTCAAAGTTCATAATGTTGAGCACGATGAAAGAAGCTATAAGAATGATGATGATTAAGATCACCTTGATGTTATGAAGCACTGAAAGTATGAAGTGTCTCCTTTGTGTTATCACTCAGAGTTTTCCTTAGAAGTTATCAGAAGAAGGAAGCATCCGAGGTAACCACAAACCAATCTTTTAGGCTTAGGCTCTAGCCAACCTAAGTCCAGAGAGGGCTCTCCCTTTATCATTTAACTTTTTTTTTTATGGGATTTCAAGCTAGTTCTTAATGCTCGTTGGGGTTTTGGTTCTGAATTGAAGTTTGGGTAGTGGAATTCTTGGAGAAAATGGATAGAGCTAGGTCTTCAAGCCATTGGGCTATGGAGTCAACAAATGGATAGCATAACTAGATCAGATCATTAAAGGGAATGTTCACAGGGTAGACTAGCAAAGCAAACCTCAAATCTTTAGGCCTTATGGGTGAAGTAATTCTAACTAGGGTGAAATGGCACTTAAGAATCCTTGGACTGGGATCAGAATGAAGAACAGAGGATGATCGTGAACAAAGGGAAATTAATAGTACTTTGCTATAGACCAAAGGAGAAACTACGAAAGTTGAGGAGCAGTTAATAATTCCCTAGCTAAGATAGTTTAGGAGAAAACATTCAGAATGTAAAACAGTCAAGACAGAGTGCATTTAAGGAATTTCTGAAATATCATTCCTTGTTATACATTTAGATTTTAGAGATACAAATAAAATTATGGAAAAAAACATAAGGAAAAACAACATTGAACATGAGAGAATACTTATTTGTATTTCGCTTTACACAAGAATCTTGTAAAATATCTGATCTTTATTCCTTGATCCAACAATCCAATCCAGTAATTGATACAATAGTATTTTGATTTGAGAGAAAAGTCTATAGAAATGTTTTGGAATCCACACTACATACTACTAAATGTGAAGTATTTATAAAAAAATATTTACAAAATATCTCAAACAAGTTGAGAGTTAATCTAGGGAACAAAAATATCTTCTTCCATGAAGATAAAGACAAATGTTGAACTATTTCATGTTGTCCCTTTTATTGTGTTGTTGCTGGCTATTTCAGTTGAGTTTGGAGCCCTTTAAGCTAGCTGATATTTGTAGCATTTCTATGCTAGAATCTTCTTTACTTTCTTCTTTTAACTGTTACTCTTTGACCCTACTACTCTTTGACCCTACTGCTCTACTTTTACCTGTTTCACCTAGCTGCCTTCATTTACTATGCAATAAATTTCTAATGTAAATTTATTACAGTAAATCTGTCATGTTTTGCCACCATTCCACATCAGGTAGTTTTACATTCATCATCCTTTTGTAGATTTCATTGGCCTTTGTGTACTTTGCAAAATTTGGCTTAGTGAGGAACAAGTGTTTCACCTCATGCTCCAGGAAAAATAAATTTTCAAATGTATCATATAACACTTTGCCTGTTGGCAAAGCTTTAATAGCTGAAGAGCTAGCTTGTTCCTTGGCCAACTTCCTGAGTCTATCACTATAGTCTAGCTAAGGCATGAGCTTGTCATTTATGACCATAGGACTGGGAAGACCCTTCTCCCTCAAAATTTGAAACTTAGCCATGAATCTATCAATGGCTACCTGCATGTTATGGCACTTCTCTTCTAAGTTAAGCATAAGGTTTCTTTTGGAAAGAACCTTCCTAATCTCCAGAATGGCCTCAGTCCTATCTTCTATGTTAAGCTCATGGATCTCATATCAGATCTTGCTGTTAAAGAACTCTGGTTTATTCCCGAGTTCTTCACTTACCTTTTGGATAGCTTCAGTAGCTACCTTCACTAATTATGTCTGCTCAAATATAACTTGAATTGATGGTCAAATATCATTGACAGAGTCAATGATATTGGCCCAGAGCATTTTTTTGGTTTGTCCCAGTGGTTTCTGTAGTGTTAAATCCTTCTCCAGGATTTTGATTCTCTCACCCATTCTCAGTGCTTTTTGTGTTTCTTCCTTTTGCTGGAGTTGAGCAAGTTTACAATTAGTTTCTAGACTTGCTACCTTTTCCTTTAGTCTCTTCATCTCTGTAGCCTGGATAGACATCTCTTCCATGGCTTTTACTAACTCTGTTTCTTTCTCTCCCTGGGTACTTGTTGCTTCTATAGGTTCTGCTATTACTGGCAATGGTGTAGAAGGTGGAGCTGTGGGTGCCAATGATGTTGCCAGTGTGGAAGGAACAACTGTAGATACTGTGGGGATGATAGTTCTAGAAGTTGTGGCCAGGTCACTTTGCTTCGACTCAATTAAAGTGTCCAGCTCCTTATCTGTCTACTTAAGTTGATCATTTAGCTTTAGGACCAAGTCCATGAGCTCTTCATGTCCTTGCTCTGCTTTTAGGACTTCCTCTGTGTGTGGGTGATGCAGCTGGGGTATCTTTAGCTGCTTCTTGAGTGCAGCAATGTCATCATTTTTCTTCTTAATCAACTGCTCTACAGCTTTTACATCTTTGGGATCGTGTCCCAATTCAATCACTAAGTCCTCTAGGGACTTGATTATAATATCCTTGGCCTGTGAGGAGGCCTTCTCCAACTGAAATTGGGCTAATATATTGTTCAGGGAGTTCTATAATTGGTGGGCAACAATGGCCTTCAATGTTAATGTGGGGTATATCATCTCCCCTATTTTCTTGTGCAGTTCAATTTGGTCAATGGGATGAATATCCCTTGCCAGTATTTCAAAGTCCACTTTCTTAAAATTTGATGTTGTCCTTCGCTACTGAGTGGTTGGCTTGATGAAAGTCATCTACATTTTCCAATCTTTGACATCAAAGGTTGATATTAGCCTTGTTTGATTGGTGGGGGTCATCTTCAAATACTGTGCATATGTTTGGGCCTTAAGCTTCTCATTCCTAGCCTTGATATCTTTGTATCTCTCCTTAATATCTTGGTCCTTATCTGCAGGCATTCTGAAGGAAGATACCTCAATACTTTACTGCCTTTCCAACATCTGAGTTTGTGATGTGGAAGGCTCTGGCATGCCTCTAGATCGAGTGGCAGGCCTGCTCCTATTTCCTTATGCATTAGTGACCTCTGTTGTTTCCTCTGTGTATTCCTGTTCAGAGACAGGATTCATTCTCTGTCTTTTAGCTTGGCTTGTTTCTGCATAATCCTGTGAAGTTTCCCTTGTTGAAGTAGTGGCACCTTCCCTATTTCTCTTTAGGCTTTTCTCCTCATTTAGAGGAGTCTGTACAGCTGGGGGGGTGCTCATGGTTGTATCTGGTTTGTTTGGTATGTCTGATTGGTCTGGCACCTTTGATTTCCCTGGTACCTCTGATTGGTCTACCACATGCAAGAATGAATCCTCATCAAGTTTTTTTTCCATATCTATTAATATGTTTTCCACAACAACTTCAGTATTATCCCTGTCCTCTAAACTGTTTTCCACCCATTGCAATTGGTTGGCATACTTTTCTATCTCAGGGATGCGGTGATGGATATAGGGAGCCATCTTGTTTTTCTTCCTTCTTTTGCAGATGAAATCAAAGGGATCATATCTCCATATGAAGCTTTGTTTTAATCTTAGTCTCTGAAGGATCGGGTCTGCCTCCTTTCCAGCTTCTTTACTATTACAAATGAAAGGACCCAATTGGTATTTGATCTTGAGCTCGGCTTTCCTTTTGGCTTTAAATATTTTACCTCATCTGAATTTATTATTTGCGTGTAGTACTCCAGGGAAAATAACCTCATTGGGAGGTATTTAGGTAGTTTGTATGGGGCCAAATCATAGCCATAAATCTTGATTTCAGTGTGGTTTTGGTACAAGTACCAATCTTCCACCTGATGATTGATGTTCAGATGAAGGATTCTCCTAATCTCGGGACTGATTCTTCGTGGAGGGGTTCCACTGAGCATGGTTATCACAGGGTGGAAAAAGGAATATATGAATTCATTATATGAATAGGGGGAGGGATGTTGATGAATCAATGGGGTACAGAAGATAAATGATCTTGGTTGGCCCTTGGTGTCCAATTTTTGCAAGTTAAGTGGGAATTTGTCTGACTGGTAATATAGGAAAAGGTGATACAAGAACGAGGAGTATTTGAAAACTCTTTCATTACTCATTTGGAGGAACTATTCATGCATCCTGTCAGCTATGAACTAAGCATAGTCATATATGACAGCAGGAGGTTGTCCTGGAGTGTATATGGACATGAAGGCTAAAATAATCTCATCAATATATTCACTGGTGGTATAACCCAGGACACTAGATATCATATCCACAATACTTCTGCCCCAAGGAGAAAATAAAGTTGCTACATATGGAGGGGGGTCTTTTGGGGTATACTTCTCTTCTAGGATGAAGGTTTGGATTACTTGGGCCAATCTTGCAGGGCTGAGCTTGGGAAATAAGTCCAACAGGTCTCCAATTGAGAGGGGAGTCAAGTTTTGGCGAGGCTGGAGTTGTAGCATCTCATTTATAGATTCAACAGTGGTAGTGAAAAGTATGGCCTAGTTGGCGGACATGACTGCTCTTTGATTGGGGACATAGTTGGCATGGCAATAATGTACAATTTTTGGGAAAATGTGGACTCTGGGGAATTAGTACTTGGGAAAATTGGACTCTCACAGACCAATTTGTCAGCCTGGTTCAAGTATCTATCCCTACTTTGGCAGTATACTTTGAGTGGTGATTAATTGATAATGGTGTCCTTTATCTGGAAATCTCTATTAGCCAGGGGGAGGTGGTCCAGGTCTAAGTGTGGTGTAGAGATGGGTCTCACATCCATGGAAATTAGGGCAACCATTCTCAATTCTTGTGGATTTGAGAATGGCGGAGGTAATTTGCAGTTTTTTAGGGCAATAATGTTCAACACAAAGTGGGTTTAAGTCCTTGATCTTCTTTGATTAATTTTTATCCTAACTAAGAAAACTCAGTAACTGGTTTCGAAATTAACAAGGTTTTTCGATGAATTGTGGCTTAAATACCTGGAATTGAGGTAAAATGGCTCTGAACAGGGCAACTGATAACTAAAAATGGTGGGAAGGGATCTGTGTAGGTTGGAAAGCAAACTGGGTGCTCTGTGGCATCTTTGGAGTGCAACTGGATGTGGGTTGACAGCTTCAAATGTTTGTAGATGGCGTGCATGCATGCAGAGGTTTACTGTTGAAATTTTAGAGAAAACAAATGATTTGGGGCTTTTTGGCTTTTATCCGCGAATTTCAATTTTGGTGGGTATAGGGTGAACAATGATCATTTTGTCATGTAGTGGGTGGGCAGTAAACGGTTTCTATCGCACCGCTTATGGGCGCTCGGTGGTATTGGAGAGAGGCTGCCCGATTCCACTCATCGACGGACATGTAGCATCGGGGGCTGGTAGAAAGACCATTTTTTCGGGTGGGTATAGTTCAGCGGATGGGTTGGCCTGATATGGATAAGGGTCGTTGGATGTGGAGGGAAGCGATCACACGGTGATCGGGTAGGGAAATTGCACGGAGGGTAGTGGGGGGCCCGACGGGCGCTTAAGTGCAGCGGTATCGAGGTTAATGACGTGTTAAGGTGGGATTAATGACTAGGGGTGGGATTTTAATATTTTTTTAGGGATAAGGGGTAATACTATAGTTTATAATTAAACTAATGGGTGGGGTTATTTTATATAGAGGAGTTAAATATCTATGAGATAGTGGGTTTTCGGGAATTAATATATAAAGTTAATAATTAATATGAATGGGTGGAAAAGGGACACAACACACTAAGAAAATGATTTTTCACGATTTAAATGCTTTTCACATATTAACATTAATACTTAGGGTAATGTGTTTTGGTGGTTTTTGGGAAAAGGGGTTTTCCATGGGGGTGATTACTTTCCCTAGGCAAATAGTGTTTTAACCTTAGGAAAAGGGGTTTTATTAGGGAAATGAGGGGGAATGAAGGGAGATGAATTGTTTGATGAGGGGGAATCTAGTACTTTTTGTCCTTAAGTCATTAAGCCGAGGGTCTGGTCCCTCCAAAAGTCAGAGAAATGCTCTGAGCCTCTTTGACTTAAAGGTTTTTGAGCACTTTGAACTTTATTATGGGAAATTAGTTAAGTAAAAGGTGAAATGAATGGAGGAAGTTAATTAATTGACCTTGAAGTCCATTTGCATGCTTGATTGTCCATTCACATTTCAAATACATGTTGAAAGATGATAGATGTGCTTTTGTCTAATCAACCATCATACTTCTGCAACCTTTCTTCTACTTACCCATCTACTCATCCTACCATTTTTACTTCTCTTTATTAGGGTGCATTTGAGCTAGCAAACCCTTATCAAATATTTTTTCTTTTCTTTACAACAATAAAATAACTAAATCTAACCTTATTACATCCACGGGCTTAGACTAAGCAGTTGAGCTCCTTTTATTTACTCTACCTATCTAATTATCTGCCAAGGTTACACTGTTTGGCCAGATTTTTATTCTCTATCTATAGACATGAAATTGAAAACATGAAATAGCAAGTTTAAATAGTTTGACTATCATGGATTGTGGCAAGGATCACAAGCTGCACACAATATTTTATTATGCATAAAAGTAAATAGTAGTGGCATTATGACTTGCACACTTTCATGGTCTTTTGTTTTTCTTGGGGTTCATATTTTTTCATCTTTTTTGACCTTTTTATTCTTTTTGCCCTTTGAATATTATTTTAGGACATACCCTCTTTAAATTTTTTAATTTTTCAATATAGAAAACATTGCAAAAGCAAATGGTATGTACATATTACAAGTTTTAATCTCAGTCATTCAAAAATTATGACTCCTATTGGTATAGGAACCTAATAGTGGCTCCACTGGAGGATGGCATTTCCTAGTGAAATGTCAAGAACTTTGTAGATAAATGGCCTTCTGTATTGATGTGATATTAACCTGCAACATTTCCCTTTGGTGCCTCTGCATTATTACTATTTATGACAGTAAAAATTTTAAAGCTTAGGACCTTCTCTCCGGGCTTCAACTTCAAAGTCACCATCCAATCAACCATAGAATTTTGAAAGTAAAGTATGTACAAATTATAAGTAAAATTAGTAACTAGGTTCAATATAGTGTTTGAGCATTTGACCATTCACTGGTCCTCCTTCTGCTTCTGTGCCATCCATTTCTCTTAAGAAGAATGCATTGTTACCTCTGAAAGCATAAATGATGTATGGGCCTTTCTACATGAAATCAAATTTCCCATGCTTACCTTTATCTTCTCTCCTTGTATCCCATTTTATAACTTTGTCCCCTAGGTAAAAATCTTCAGCAATATTCCTCTTATCAAAAGTATTTTTGATCCTTTCCTGCACAACCTGAGATCTGATGTACACTTCTTCCCTGGTTTGTTGCAAATGAATTGTTTGGTTGATTCTTCTTTGGATGTCATTTGGTTCAACCTGCAATTATTGGAGCATCTTCATCACTGGTGTTCCCAAGGAAGAGTAGAAAATAGCTTCCATTCCATAAACCAATTGATAGGTAGAAGTACCAATTGATTTCTTTGTGGTTAGCCTGTCTACCCACAAGGCATTTACTAGCTTTTTGTTCCATGTTTTCTTGTTATCCTCTAACAATTTTTTGATGATATTTACCAGACTTTTGTTTGAGGATTCTGCTAGTCCATTTCCTTGGGGGTAATAAGTTGTGGAATGGCCTAGGGTTATATGATACTTATTACATAAATCAATCATTCTTCTGGATTTGAAAACTGTTGCATTATCAGTGATGATTTTGGTTGGGCACCCAATTCTAGATAGGATGTTGGCCTCCAGAAAGGTTATTATAACAATGTTAGTGGCTTGTCTTGATGGTATGGCTTCTATCCATTTCGTGAAATAGTTTGTAGCAGTGAGGATCCATCTGTGTTGGGCAGAGGAAGGTGAGTGGATTTCACCAATGAAGCCTAGACCCAATTGTTGAAAAGGTGCTTCAGCCGAGATTGGTTTTATGGGTAAAGGTAAAAGCTTTTTCTTTCCTTCAAAAATTTGACATTTATGACAAGATGTTACATATTTCTTTACATCAGAAAACAAAGTAGGCCAATAGAAACCGGCTCTAAGGATTTTGTCAACAGTGGTTTTCCAGTAAAGATGTCCTCCACAATCACCTGCATGAAACACTTGTAGCACTTTTTCATATTCTTCTTTCAATAAATAGTTGAGAAGAATACCTTCATGATTCCTCCAAAACAAAGCATTATCTATTATGCAAAATTTTAAGGATTTCATTTTTAAAAACCTGCTTTTGGTCCTGGATAATTCAAGAGGAGCTTGTAGATTTAGTAAAACATATATGATGTCAGCATACCATGGTGATTCAATAAAGGCTTGGCTGATTGGTGGAGTCACCATCTCCTCTCCATTATCCATTTTTGCAATAAAATTTATATCTAAGGCCTGACAGTTCGATTCAACCATGAGCTTGGCTAAACCTTGGCCTTTGATTAACTTTGTTGGTTTGATTTCTAGGTCATATTCTAATATAGTAGCGATCCATTTCCCTCTCTTTCCATCTGGACCATCCTGAGTTAGGATATCCTTGACTACTAAATTAGGGACATAGGCTATTATATGAGAATATAAAATGTAAACTCTGAAATCTTTGATAGCTTTGACCAAAGCAAAAGCTTTCTTTTCCATTATGTTGTATTTTAAGGGAGCATCCCTCAGGGCTTTGCTAAAAAAGGCAATAGGTTGGTCATAACCCTGATCATTTTTCTGCAGTAGAACTGCAACAATTGTATGTTCTGAAGCAAAGGAAAATAAAATGAAATCTCTGTCAAATTTTGCATTGATCAAAACAGGTGTTTTAGTTAGGGCTAGCTTAATGTCTTCAAAGGATTTCTTAGCCTCAACGGTCCACTTTATGGTCGAATCCTTTTCCAACATATTTTTCAATGATCTAATAAATTTTGCTAGGTTAGAAATAAATCTCCTAAGAAAGTTAATTTTCCCTCAAAAGGCTTGTAATTCTCTAATGCACCTAGGGTGTTGTATCTATAAGATGGCTTCTATTCTCGCAGGATCTATTCAGATAACATATTTTGAGATTATATGCCCTAATAATTTTCCCTCTTCTAACCCAAATAAGGATTTCTTGGGATTTAAAGAAATTCCATACTTCCTGCATTTGATGAAAACCTACCTTAGATGATCTAAGTGTCGATTATCAGATTTTGAGAATACAGTGATGTCATCTAAATATATTACTAGGAAGTCATGAATTTCCTTGGCAAAAGCTATGTCCATGGCTCTTTGGAAAGTGGCCCCTGCATTCATCAATCCAAAAGGCATCTTCACATACATGAATGTGCCCTAAGGAGTAGTAAACGCACTTTTGGCCTGGTCATCTGGGTGAACCAAAACCTGATTATAACCAGAAAACCCATCCAATAATGAGATTCTGGTTGACCCAACTACCCCTTGTAAGATATGATCCATTTTAGGGAGAAGGTAATTGTCTTTGAGTGAAACTTTATCAAGATTTCTAAGATCAACACAAAGTCTGATCTCACCAGTTTTCTTCCTTGTTGGCACTAAATTTGAAACCCAATCAGAGAATCTGATTGGTGCTATTATCTTGGCCTCATACATCCTTCGGATTTCCTTTTCAATAGAAGGTAATAGGATGGGATTAATCCTCCTAAGCTTTTGTCTGAAAGGTTTCTGGTTTTCTTTTATGGGGATGGTGTGTTGTATGATGCTGGTGTCATAGGACTTGAGGTCCTCATAACTCCAAGCAAAGACATCTTGGAATTCTTTTAGTAATTCAAGGTATTTCACTTTTTCGGTAGGAGGTAATGACTTTGAAAGTTTGATTAATTTTGGATTTTCCTTAGTGCCTATATTACACTCCTCTATATCAGATTTTAAGGGTTCCATCTTTGGTTTTCTAGGGACGTCATTTGAGTCAAACAAATCTTCCAAAGGGGTTAATCCTTTGGGTAAAAATTTGTCTTTGAGATTAATGACTTCAGAGTCTTCATCAATTGCTTCCTCAATCTCAACTTGCTTTAGGTTTTCTACATCTGATTTTGTAAATTTAGTGGGATAAAATCTATCTATCTTTTCATCTTCTATTTCATTTTTAAAATCAGGATTTAATGTTATGTCATTATCTCTATTACTATTTACAAATTCTTCTTCTAAGGTTAAAAAATTATTTATCTGTTTGTCATCAGCAAATACTTGCCAGTTTTTCAAGTTATCTGGGATAGCAGGTCTATGCCTGACCTTAGCAGTGTACTGATGATTAGGTTGAAATGGTAAATTACAAGTGCTGGAAAACATTGCCAAACTATGAGCCTGCATATTATGTTTCCTTAGGATCACTGCAAGCTCTGTTTCTAGGAAAGTATTCATTATTTCTACAATTGTCCCTCTATAAAAACTTAATCTAGGATCTTTGGTCATATATACAACATCAATTTGTTTTATAACTAACTCAGAGTCTCCCATAATAGAAACTCTTTTGGCTCCTAAATTCTTAACTAGTTTGAGACCTAAAATTAGGGCTTCATATTCAGTCATGTTGTTGGTGCATTTAAAATTCAATCTTTAAGCATGGCCTTCTAAGTGATCATTCTCCAAATTGTATATCCACACTCCTGTTCCTGCTCCTAATTTATTCACCGATCCATCAAATTCAAGTTGCCATAATATCTCATGTTCATAATTTTCACTATCAGGGGGAACAAAATTTTCATTGTCTGTTGCATTTTGATTATCTTGTTTATTAGAAATCTCTTGAGTTTGGACAGTTTCATTTTTAGCTGTTACTGTAATTTCTTTTGGTTTTGAAATAATACTGTTTGAAGTAGTTTGTTGTGTTTGTTCGGCATTATACAAAATAAAAGAATCAATGTCCGAATGTATGGAGTAGATAGGAAAGTTTTGAGGCCTATCTTGGCTACTCACCGCATATTTCATTAGGGTTTCTCTATACAACTTTTTTGGTTGTCCAAAAACAAAGATTGTGGCATATGACATGTCAAGTTGTAAAGATCCTTGGAGTTTATCCCCCCATGATCTAGACAATAGCATGCCATATTTAGGTGGGATGTCAGCGGCTACTATATCCATGAGAATTATTTTTGCAGGATATTGTACTAAGGTAACACACAGTTCTTTGATTAACCCTAGACACTTTACTTGACTTGAGTCAAATGAGAATAAGTCCTTGTAAGGTATTGTTATGTCTAAGTTTAATTTTTCCATCACTGATTTGGGCATTAAGTTGTATGAGGCCCCAAAATATAACATTGCATTGTGTAAGATTTTATCATGAATGCTAAGGCTAATATAAAAGGGTGGTATCCCTCCTTCTAGTGGCTTGCCGTTAACATCCGGACCAAATATAAGCTCTGGCTAATCATCAAACAAGTTGACAGAATCTTCATTCCCAACAATGTTTAAGGTTTGGTTTATTTGAAACTTATAGGTTTCACTTTTAATCAACTCTGTTAAGGGAACTAAAATTTTCAGTTTAGCTACCTCTGCTCCCAAATTGAAAGGCATGGGGACTTTATCTGCTTGAGTGCTTAGAATTTTCATAGCAGGAATTGGAGTAGGTTGCTCTTCTTTTTCTATATTTGGGGTCTTTTTATGTGGATTTTCTAGTATGGTGTTTGGAGATTTTTCCACTGTTTCCTTGGAGGGGATTGAAGTGGAAGGTTGATCATTAGGGGGTTGATCATGGGTTATATCTACAATGGTGGGGCCAGGAGGGTTCTGATTTGGTCTAGGGAGAATTTGGAGAGTTTTAGTAACTGGAGTTGCTTTGATTTTTCTGGGTTGATTTGGCATTGTTTTCTTGGTTTGGTCAGGAGCATCAACATTCTTTTTACTCCTTAAGTTGTATTGTTTGTGTACTTCAAAGATGGAAGAATCATATCCTTTTTTATAATCAAATGGTTCTCCAGATTGGGTCTGCGATTGCTGCAACATATGCAATTCTCACTCATCTTGGGTCAAGAAGACAGTTTCCTCATCATCTAATCCCATCAAGTTAATGTGTGTGTCTTGTTGAGGGTCTTCTAAATGAGATGTTTCAGCATAGTTTTCTTGAAAGGGAGGCCTAATATTCTGATCAGGTCCATTCTTTCCAGTATTTTGATTCTGATTCTTTCTAAAGTTTGGGTTTCTCACTGGAGGTGCCTGTTGATTATCCCATTGAGGCTTCCTCTCCATATTATCTATTCTATCCATAAGTTTTTCCATACTCTTGGCCAGAACATCTATTTTAAGGTCAGAGGGTGTAGCTTCATATTTTGCAGATCCTCTCCTTTCATTCCTAACCCTAGCTCTTTTTTCTAGAAAATTGGCTTCTACACTAACTGCTACACTCTGCATGTCTTCTAAAGTTGGGGGATTTCTCTCTCTGAGTTGGAATGCCATATTAGTATCAAACCCATCAGGAAATTTTATTAAAGCTAGGTCAGGTAGGGGTCTAAGATTGACTGGTAGTGCATTGCATATATTGTTAAATCTGGTGCAATAATCTTGGACTGTTTCATTTGGTCCTCTTTTAATATTTTCGTACTCTGAAAGGATTTGCAAATGGTTCTTTTTCTTTTCCCATCTATTTAAAAATTGCTAATAAAATATATCTAGACTATCTATGCTATTAGCAGGTAATGCTCTGAACCATTTCCTAACATCACTAGCTAGAGTCTGAGCAAAAAGTCTCATTGGAACATCTCCAATATCAATTTCATGCAATTCAAAGTAGTATGTCATTTTGTTTCATAAGGTCCTATGCCATCAAATTGGACAATTTTGTTTTGGTTGTCTTGTGGCATGGCACCAAGTGGGGCAGGTAACATAAGAGGAGCATATCTATTTACCATGGCTCTAAGTTGGGCAGGGCTAAGACGCGGGGTTGAGGTACTTGGAGATGATACAATAGTCGATGGAGAACTAGGAGTAATAGGTGATTGATGGGTAATGGTAGGTTGGTAGGGAAGTGAAGGTATAAATGGAGGTGGGGAATGAACTTCAGAGGTTGAAGGGAATAATGGTGAACTAAGGGTAGTGGACACTAGTTCAAAAAGCTCGGGGATCTTAGCAGTAGTAAGGGATGACTAAGGGAAATTCAGAATATACTCATAAATTGACTGGTTTGCCTTTTGGACTTCGAGGTCTACAATAAACTATGGAAGTAGAACTATGTCATCAAGTGCACTTTCAGACCTGGTTCTAAATAGGGAAAGGTTAAATGATAGATCAAAGGGAAGGTCTTCTAAAAACAACCACTCATCAAGGCATGAATCTTCTTTAATTGAAGGTGTTGCATTGACTGAACTTTCTTGTCTTTTGGATCTTCTCGAAATCAGGTTGGGATTATCCACCACTGGGACAGGGTTTGGATCTGGATTAGCCCTAGTATAGTGAGTTCTCCTTGAAGCCAAAATTTCGAGATTTTCTAATTACTTTCTTTTTGTGAAATTTTGTAAATAACTTCAAATAAACCCTTCAAGAAAAATAAAGATTCGAAATTCTCTCAAAGGTTTATTAAAACTGAGGATTTGAGTCCCCAGTATGGTCACCACTATGTTATCACTTAGAGTTTTCCTTAGAATTTATCGAAAGAAGGAAGCATCCGAGGTAACCACAAACCAATCTTTTAGGCTTAGGCTCTAGCCAACCTAAGTCTAGAAAGGGCTCTCTCTTTATGATTTAACTTTGTTTTTATGGGATATCAGGCTAGTTCTTAATGCTTGTTGGGGTTTTGATTTTGAATTGAATTTTGGGTGGTGGAATTCTTGGAGCAGATGGATAAAGCTAGGTCTTCACAGGGCAGGCTAGCAAAGCAAACTGCAAATCTTTAGGCCTAATGGGTGAAGTAATTCTAACCAGGGTGAAAGGGCACTTAAAAATCCTTGGACCGGGATCATAATGAAGAACAAAGGATTATCATGAACAAAGGGTAATTAAGAGTCCTTTGCTATAGACTAGAGGAGAAACTACGAAAGCTGAGGAGCAGTTAAGAATTCCCTAGCTACGATAGTTTAGGAGAAAACATTTAGAATGTAAAACAGTCAAGATAGAGTGCATTTAAGCAATTTCTGAAATATCTTTTTTTTATCGTTAAAACTATGCTATTTCTATTATTTACAGTAACAGTAGAAAACAATTACAGCCAGGAGTACATGTCGCCAGAGGCCAGGGGTGGCGCTCTGGAAGGATGGTATTCACAAAAAACTACCCGCGCAGGGGCATCCTCATCGTGACTGAACACCCACGCAGGGGCAACACCATTGAGACCAACAACCCATGCAAGGGCACCGTGACTGAGACTGGTAGCCCACGCAGGGGCTGTAGAGCTTTGAAGACCAGAAAAAGCAAAATTATCTATCCCACGCAGGGGCAAGAGAGAGAAAAGGAAGTTTTTCAGCAAAATCCCTCGCAGGGGCATGGTCATGCACAGAACTACATAATTGTCAAGCCAAACATAGACATTCACGACATACATTGAGCATTTGTGATAAGAGTAACAGTTCACAAAAAAACCTGAGCATTGTCTGAGGGCAGGAGCTTGGTTGAGCCGGCGTCTATTCGTCCGAGTCTTCCGGATAAACCCAGTACTCGCCTTCTGGGGGAGGTCCCCAATCATACTTGGCCTTGCCTGAAGCGGGCGCTGGTTGAGATGATGGTGGAGCGACCCCTGGCTCAGGTTGTGCCTCTGCCTTTTCCTCAGCTGCTCTGGAGCTTTCAGCAAGATGAATTTGGGCGCTGGGTTGCTCCCCAACCTCCTCTTTCGCTTCCTCCAGGAATAGGACTGAGACGTGAGCTTGAATGTTAGAATTGCCCTGGGCACCGCTGAAGGAGAATACCGCTGTACCAAACGCGGGTAGCGGGGCAGCACTTGAATCCGGCGTCCATGAATTGCTGCGACTGAATGGGATTTGCTTCAGCCACCCGGTGGCACAGACAACGGCAGCAATTTGAAGATGGATTGGCGACCGGGGGGCGTGAAGTTCCGCCTCGTCCCGTGCCTCGACGGCTAATGAGCCTCTGTCTCGGCGGCATGATTTCCTTGAAGTCCGATGAGGGTGTGAGACCGCCTTCACCCCCTTTTGATGCCCTATCTCCACCTCCAAATGCCAGAGGGAGTTCTCGAGCTTGTGCTCTGAGACCTGACGCCCAGAAACCCAAATCCACAATTCGAACCTTATCCGATGCAAAACATTCCAAATTCTTGCCATACTTAAGCTGCTCTGGCTTGCCTCGATACTGGTAAGCCATAACTCCCCTCTGCAACAGTTAATGGAGCACAGCCTCGGCAATGAATTGCCGTCCTCTCGCTCCTTTGCTCTCACGCTTGCCATCCAGGGCGGCGGAGGGCAGTTAATGACTTGTTCAAACTTGAGGCCGCCCATGCTGAGCAGGTGGCGCGCCGTCCTTCTTCTGCGTGGCACCCGCATCCGGGTAGCAATTTCTGAAATATCATTCCTTGTTATATATTTATATTTTAGAGATACAAATAAAATTATGGAGAAAACATAAGGAAAAACAACATTGAACATGAGAGAATACTTATTTGTATTTCGATTTACACAAGAATCCTGTAAAATATCTGATCTTTATTCCTTGATCCAGCAAGCCAATCCAATCATTGATACAATACAATTTTGATTTGAAAGAAAAGTCTATAGAAATGTTTTGGAATCCACACTACATACTTCAAAATGTGAAATATTTATACAAAAATATTTACAAAATATCTCAAAACAACTTGAGAGTTAATCTAGGGAATAAAAATATCTTCTTCCATGAAGATAGGGATAGATGTTGAATTGCTTCATGCTGTCCCTTTTATTGTGGTGTTGTTGGCTGTTTCAGTTGAGTTTGAAGCCCTTTAAGCTCGCTGATATTTGTAACATTTCTACGTTGGAATCTTCTTTACTTTCTTCTTTTAACTGATACTCTTTGACCCTGCTGCTCTGCTTTTACTTGTTTCACATGGCTGCCTTCATTTAATATGCAGTAACTTTCTAATGTAAATTTAAACAATGTATAATCACAGATTGCAAGAGCAAATATATAAAACCCCTCAAAAAGCAGCTAAAACAGAGATACAAAGCATAAAGTTAGTCTCCTAGAACTACCTACTCAAATCGCAGGTACAAAATCCAAATAAAAATAGAAAAAAATGAAAATTATTATACCTCCTAATAATAACAAAGATTGTTATACCTCCCACTAATGACAAACAATGTTCAAAAGACCAAATTAAAAAGGATGGAATACTACAACAACAAATAAATAAATCCAAACCATAGAGGCATTCCACCTTACCTCGTTATCAAACTTGGAATCCAAAAGACATTTGGCACACACTTCTATGCATACCCTCTTATGAACAACATAATAGCATCTTATCGTAGTTACCCATTAAATAGTTTTAATTCCCACGTATTTATATACATTTTTTTAATTCATTGGATATACCCTACGTCGATGTAGATTGCCACTGATTTAGTAGTTGCCACACTGCAAGTGGAAAAGCTTATTTTTCCATTTTTCTATAAATCAAAAAAATTTCCCATTTCTCTATAAACCAAAAAATATTTCCCTAATCTAATTTCGATATTTTCAGATTGCAAAACAAATTTAAAATAGCAAAAAAGGAATTACGTGATTAGTATCTCTATAATTACAGTGACACAACATCCCCATAATTTTAACTTTGCTCTCTGATATAATAAATGAAGATTTATGATTATTTATATTATTAATTTTTTTACCACTTGATTTAAGTAGGTTTTAAATTTGCTCAGAAAACAATGGAATTTTTGATAAGTTTTTGATAAAATCTCATAGAAATTTTGAAAAAATTGGGTTATAGCAGTTAAGTTTCAAGATTTTGGGTGTCCCGGAGATTTTTGATGATGTTGAACCCATTTCCACCATCAAAAACATGATTCAAGCATTCCTAATTTCCACCATCAAAAATATGATTCAAACACTCCTATCAATTTCATTAGTACTTTTTTTTTAACCTCCAAACAATTTGCACCTCTATATACAATATTTTTTTTACTTTCAATCTTGAAATTGTATTCTTGTCAATTTTGTTTCTTGATTTATTTTTTTAATTGTATTAATCTCTTGAACTTATTAACATGTATTAGTTATTTAACTTATATAAGTAAACTAATTTTAAAAAATATGATAAACTAATGTCATAATATCATATAGGTAGATTATGAAATTTGAATAATAATTTTTATTAAAAAAACTTAATTTATAAGATTGTGAATTTTTAATATTTAAAATCAAATTTTAAATATATAATTATATTTAATATTTTAAAATACTCTTAAAATACTTGAATTGAATTGTGTACACCCCTCAAACTTAAAATTCCAAAATATTCCTATAAAATTTTAAACAAAATTAATCTCCCAATTATCAAAAACCTATGGAAATAGACTATAAAGGTACAGAGGGTTTCTTTAAACAGTTTAAAGAACTGGAAGCATTTTCATTTCCTGTGATCATTATACAATGACATCACATAATCCTTGAGGTCCGGGAGAACCATCAAAGTCTGGAAATAGACAGCAAAGTCAATCTTGTGCCTTCACCTTTGACAGGTGTCTAGAATCCTTGCACAGTGGCATAACACACAAGCTTCCTTGAAAGGTGGTACCCTTCTACATCTGCCAAGCTTCCTTGAAAGGTGGTACCCTTCTACCTCTGCCAAGCTTCTATCAATGAGGGAATCAATGCACAGAGCACATATATTTGGTGAGTTGTTAATGTCATCAAGCATTATTTTGAGTTGCACCGTAGTGGTAGTTGAAATAAACTCTGTGATTTGAACCCTCCCTGTTCTGTATCTTATGATGATGCTGGAAGAAAATGACAGTTTGAAATTGGCACCAAATTCAGTGCTTTTCAATATTCAAGTTCTTTATGATGTTTATTTTCTTTATTGGTTAAGTCTCAATGATCATGATGAGGGTAGGAATTTCAAATCTTAATGATGAGGGTAGGAATTTCAAATCTTAATCATTAGATGGTTTTTCCAACTTTTTAAACTGTATTTGCAACTTTAGTATTTATTTTGATAGATATAAAAATAAATAAATCACCCCAAAACAGGCCATTTACCCATCAAATTCTTTCCCTAGCCATGATTTACACTTTGAGCAATGACTATGCAAAATTTTCCCATCTGGCCAGAAGAATCTTTGAAAGAAATGACAGTGAAGAATCTGGCCAGAAGCATGTTCATGGAGACATTTTCTGACCCATTTTTCTGTCGCCTCTGGTCTTGTTGTCAGTACTGGTGAGCATTGTGCACAACCTGCAATGCCTGTGCTTTTTCTCATCACGCAGGCAAGGATTTGCATGTTATATGTTCGTTGTGGAGCAATTGTCACAACATTTATTGTCTGCTATGCTTTTCCATCATTTATCTTCTGTTACCTGAGCAGAGACCTGTACTCGCGCAATGATGATAAACATATGTTGTAGTCCATGATTACTTACAGCATCATTTTTCTGTTTGTATGCCTTGGAATTGGCTTCACATTGGACAATGTCTATATTTTATCAATCCCTGGCTGTCTGCTATTCCTTTTGGCACTATGGTAGTTGTATTTATAACATGAACTTTTATTTCATTCCCTTTAGCTTTTTTGAAACAGGTGTCAGAGGAAATTGGACTACGGCTTCTTTGAAACAGGTGTAAGAAGAAATTGGATTATGGCTTCAGTTAATTTGAGGAATATTTTAGAAATCTAACATGTCTATGTAAGAAGAAATTGGATTATGGTTTCAGATAGTTTAAGTAATATTCCAGAAATCGGTTAGACAAGAGTGAAGTTAATTACTTGACTTTCTATTTGTCAGTTAGATTTTTGGATTATTTTGCAATTTACCATCTAATAAGGTTAAATGGGAAATATTGGTTTGGATGGTTTAAAGGGTCATCTTTATCTTGTTAGAAAGGAGTGAAGTCAATTATTTGATTTCATATTTGTTGGAGTGAAGTCAATTACTTGATTTCACATTTGTTGGTCAGATTTCAGGATTATTATGCAATCTACAATCCAAATAAGGTTAACTAAGGAATACTGGTTTGGATTGATTGAAAAGTCATCTTTATCTTGATTGCAGATTCAAGAATAGAGCAATTCCTGAGAAAAAGCAGTATCTTATTCCACCAATAGTGTCAATGACATGGTCTACTTCCAATTTCATTAAAATATATTTTTGTTTCTACTTTATTTTGGAACTACAATGTTCACCCTGTATACAAATTTACCTCGCTGGTTTTGTGAGTCTCCTTAATGCCACCAATTTCATCAATATAGTTGGAACACACTCCTTGCTAAATGTTAGAGAACCATCATAGGCAATGGAGATCATTCTTATCTGCCCCATTAATAGCAGCCTATATATACATTTATTTCACATATTACTATTGTATGAAATTGAAGATGTCTTCACTTTTCCAGACAACTTTCTATTTTGGCTATAGATTTATCTGGTTAATGTGCATGATTTCTATGATGTCAATGTTGAAGTTTTGTAGCTAAGGTTGGTCTTCATAATTTGTCTTATCCCTCCAAAATGACAAATATAAATTGTACTTCAAGTTGGTTTTAAAGGAAGTAAAATTTAAATTTGCCTCCAAATGAAAGGTTGGCTTCAAGTCGGCCTCAATGAAGAGACACACCAATGTGGATCATTTAACGAGTATATATTGGCATGTCTAATCTGTACTATGTCTACCTCCACTTTATCAATATAGTTTACACTTACAACAAAATTGACCTTATACAACTCTGTGACCATGAACTCTACATTCTTATTTACCAATCCCAATGGACATGGGTGTTTGATCCAAAAAGCTCCAGAGAGACACACAGTACAAAGATGGCTCAAAAATCAAAGTGTTTGGATTGTACTCGAACTAGGACCAGATCGAAGACCTCGTCATCCTGATCGTGGTGGTGCGAACGGCTCGTCAAACCAAGCTCGTATGCGAAAGATAGAGCTCTTCAAAGTTTGACATGACAGGGGAAAAATGCGGCCCACAGTATGCCACATGGCATCTCAGTAAGCAAATGGGACCCACATGGCAACCCATTAGCCATTGACACTTGTCGTTTTCTTATTTGTCTCCTAAACTGCATAAGAAACAAAATCATGAGAAATGGTTATTCATTTTAATATATAGTTATTAATATAACTATATAAAAGCAATAACCCCTTTAAAACCCCAAAAATCGCCTTAAGGCATGGTTTCGGGATCAGCGGTAACAAACCCCACCGAACCCTTTTAAAAGCCTCATCACAAGTTGCATTAAGACATGGTTTCGGGATCGGCAACAACAAACCCGTCGAACCCTTTTAAACCACTTATCACAATAATCGCATGAATATATATATATATATATATATATATATATATATATATATATATATATATATATGGAATCGGGATTGGCGGCACTAACCTCCGCCGAACCCTCCTCCATATATCCCGCATATATATTATGCCACATATATATTAACGACCCAACCAAACATATATATATATATATATATATATATATATATATATCGGTGTAACCTCGATTAGAGCACCGATACTTCCGTCGTGCTAACTGCCGATAAGATATGATCTCCGATATGGATATCGGTGAAGTCTCAATAAGGGCGCCGATACCCCTGCCGTGCCGATCGCTGATATAGCGGAGAACTCCCGTAAATCAGGCTGATAAACGCTGCCAGCGCCCAAATTAAGCGTCAATACCAACTGTCAACCGCCGATATTTTGGGAACAATGCGCTGATGAGGTGTTAAGCACGGGATTTAAGGGGCGGGCCGCCCAAAGCGAACCCAACCCCTATTTCAACACATTTATGGCTTTAAAAAGGGTTATATATGGAGAAGGCGGGATTTGATCCCCCGACCTCTCCATAACCATATGCCTCCTTTTACCATTGCGCCAACCACTTTACCTTGGTGAATCCACCCAAGGTTTTCTATTTAAACAGTCATTTTTCCCTCTGCACACAGTTCGAGGAGGAGAGAGACTGTAGGCACGAATTTCGAGGCAGAATGCAGGCACAAATTTCAAGGCAGATTAATTAATATTTTAATGTAGGAACCATGAATTTTGCAGGAGGGAAAATTTCTTACTTTGTCAGAATTTGACAGGTTTTATATGGTTTTTACACCTCTCATCACCATGAACACAATGGTGTTGTTCATTTCTTCATCAGAGATCTGCAATTTCCAGTCAATTCAAGAATGCACGTGGAACTATTATTTCAGCAAAAACAGGGAGCAGAACCATGAGCCATGAAATTTTCCTAAGGAGGTAAAATTTTGACATTTCAGAATATAGTCAAGTTTATACTTGTTTTTCATGGTTTTCTGCAGGATCGCAATGGCGAGATCAGATTCGCCATCTGAGTTGTAGATTTACAGTCCATCCATGGAATAGAATCTTTGAGGAATCCTAGGGGAATCTAGGAGATTCCTTGAGCCTAGAATTCTCAACTTTTCAGAATTTGGATTTTCGGTAGTCGATTCAGTACTACTTGATGCCACAAATATGATGGTGGCTTCAGATTTCTTATTCTCTCATTTCTTCTTCTAGTCACTTTTCTAAGTTCCAGTGCAGATGTCCACATTCTTGTGCAAGCAGCTATTTTTATGAGATCGATGCCTTGAGAGCGATGGTTCGAGCAGTTTCAGCAGTGTGACATCCACTTCTTCATATGGCCCTTGGTTGTGAGATATATGATGGGTTCATGTACTTCTTCTTTCTGCATTATGTTGTACAGATCCATGATTGATGTTGATGCAGGATCTTGTTTATTACATGTTGTCATGATTCCTTGCTTCATGTTATGCAGAATCTTTCATATGATGTACTTGCTATCATAACTCTTTATGTTATGCTTTGAGATCCCTTGTTGTATGTTGTTGGGATACTCTTGTTGTCGTCATGCATGTGTTTTTCTTTGACATCCCTTTTGTGCCATGTTGGCGGGATGCGCACCATGCTTGTTTTTGTGTCATACTGATAGGAGTCTTTTGATTAAGAGTTCTAGCTGTGGAACATCTCTTAGAGCCACTCCTGCGTGAGGGCATTCTTCCTTGTATGATTGAGACATCATCTCTATGTACATCATCTTTATTGACAACACATAATGCAGCAGCCTACACCATCTTGACACTGGGACCTAGAGACGTAGTCCCTCCTAGACGAACTCCGTTATCAACAGCTTTTTCATATGCTGATGATTGTTATGTTTCTCTTCTTTACATTCTGCAGCTATATTTGTTAATGTTATTTTAAAATACAATTTTAACACATCACGAAAGTAAAAGGTCTTGGAAAGGTCCTTCTTCACACCCGAACCTGGATCAATGTTGATGATAATGAAATTCCATCCAAGATTGCTAACCATATCTTCTGCTATGAGGTTGGCTTATGAGGTAGAATCAAATAAGGAATTTACATTTTTTTTCTTGACTCGCATATAAATATGGAAGAATTTAGTGATCTCCTTCACTTCCCTATGGTGGAGGCTACTTAGGTTCACCTTCTTCTGCATTGTGGTGTAGATAATTTTTTCATCTGTATTTGACCTTCTCTCTAGCTATTTGAATGAATCCATGGCTAGCGTGTTATTATTTTTTGGTTTCCTTCTTGCTATTATTTACATCATGCTTTGGATTTATCTTCCAACACATCCTTTGATGTGATCATAAATATTGCAATGGTTGTAGTGGTTTGTTGTATCCTTACAATGATGTGTAGTTGTTTTCTCCTTATCTTTTTTTTTCCACTTCTTCTTTTCCTCCTTGAAAGCATCTTAATTGTCTTTATACTTGGAAGCACTTGATTTCCCTTTGTTATTCTTGACATTCTCTAAATATTGTGCTTGTACGCAACCTTCACCAACTATCCTAGGTTTAAAGAGCATCACTTGCCTTTATCAATAACTATGTAGACCACCCAAATACTTAACAAGTGTATTCAGGTTCTTGGGAGATATAAGAAACATAATTATCATTTTTTTAACTCGATGGTGTACCCATACACACTTTTCCTTTTCTTCTACAAAAAGTAATGCAAGTAGATACATTGGTCCTCTTCATACCCAATAGGGTAGAAGTGGGAGTTAATGAGGGTTTTAAACACCTCTCACTCAATTCCTATATGATCACCCTCCATCCTATGCATCTCTATGTGACATTCTCACCAAGTTTGGTGGTCTTCTCACTTTAATTTGATAAATGAAATATTTTTCTCTTATACCATGTTACAAACACTAAAATAGACATCTAGTTATTAAAACTAGTGACTCAACTTAACAACATCAATCTCACCTTGGTAGTGTTTGATAACCACTTTTCCTTCCATGTTACATAGATATTAGGAAGAAGTGGTGTCACTGGAACTTGGTCTCTCTTTCCATCTCCCTTTTATTAACTCATTTTCTATATCTCTATTATCTACATATTTCTCATCTGATCTAACTTATGATTTAAGCCACCAAAATATCTAAAAGTTCCAAACTTATTCTCTAGAGTTACCCTAAGAATGAAAATATTGCAAGTGATATTAGTTAGTTATGCTTAATTCTTTGAAAATTTCTCTTTTGACTCATCTTGTGGATTGTTACTATAATCATCCATGATGGATATGGATTTTAGACTTTACACCAATTACTAGATTGTACAACTTCCCTCAAAAACCCCAAAGAAATTTGCTTTGATGTCCATATGATTTATAAATTTCCATGGCTATTCCACTTTAGTAGGTCATCCCAATAGAGCTTCTAGTATTACACAACCTTTTACTATGCATTTTTTTACATTAAGTTATAGATTTAATATTACAAGATCAACATATAAATTTCCAAAATAAGTTGGAACTAAAATGAAAGAAACTAAGAAAATAATAGAGTATTCACACAAAGAACATAAGATATACCTTGGGAAAACCCAACTAGAAGGTGATAATTATGCTTTTCTCTTTTCTTCTCATTTATAAAATACAAGTACAAAGAAATTTTACTCACTATGGAGTTGTCATGGATAGTATGGATATCATGGCTACTACGTGCTCTTCTACTTCCTCTGTTATGCTACAATATCCCACTTATAGATTATTTTCTCAACCATGGAAAAAAATACAATAAGAATGGAACACCTTCCTTTCCTAATTGCTCAATATTTAACATAGCCTAATAACCATTTAGGATGAGGGTTTTGGTTTTTGTATGCTTAAACCCCTAATTAATTTCAAGGTTTTTAACCCTCTCAAATCTTCTTGGAAGTTGATACATGACTAGCTCCACATGTGTGAATGTAAGTTGACATGGCATCTACTCAATATTATGGTGGTCAACATGATAGTCAACTTGTAAGAGGCATATCTTCTACATATAAAATTCTATTAAGGTGACATCCATACCACTAGAATTCTCTCAAACTATAAAAAAGAACTAAGAGCCTAGAATTTCAACCCCAAAAATGGATTTTTGATTTCTCAAATGGGATTCAAATGGTTTAGATCCTAAATCACCAAGGTGGTATATAAGCTTAAATGGGCCCTATAAGATAGTAGCTCCAACTTCTTCACCTAAATGTACCAAGGTAGATGAAAATTTCTATGATGATCCATTTTGAATCACATCTTTCCATTTAGGGAGGATTTTTGTCTCAAAATATTTTACTAAAAGAGGCGAAACTTTTTTCTTTTTCCTTTTCTCTAGAGTACCACTTGGCCTTGCCTAGAAATTGTCCTTTCAGCCCAACCTACAAGGGTTCATACTATCATTTTCTAGTTGTTATCAAATTCTTTTGCAAAACTATATCTACTTCTAACTCTACTTAAGCTTTTAGTGCTAAGTCCTCTATGGTAGGTAAGACTTTTGGACCTACTCATTAGTTTTCTAGTTCAACATGGAAGGATTGTAGACTTTAAGGTTTTCCACATTCATTACTAAGTAAATGTGCATATATAGGTACTAAGTTTGTAAGCAATATCACCCACCTTCTCCAACACTTCAAAAGGACCATATCAAAGATCATAATCTTCTTACTAGTATAATGTAGCCTCTTTTCATTTAGACACAACCAATCTTTGTCTCCCACGCTGAATGTTTTTTCAATTCTATGTTAAGCATTCAAGGCCTTGTAATTTTCCCTTTACTTCTCCAACTTCTCTTATTATTTTAAATGGATATTTCTAAACTTACCAATGAATTTCTTAGCCTTCAGTTCTTCTCCTTTTGGTCCCTTCCCTCTCTCCTCGTTATTTCCCATATAGAACATCTAAGGGAAAAGTTGGTAAATGCTTAAACAAGTTTCAAAAGGGGAATTACCAGTAACAATATGGACCAATATTCTATGTTAGTGCTATGTATAAACCAATTTTTTATCCTAGGCACTTGGATGCTTCTAATTGCAACCCTTCGAAAGACAAATTGAAGTCCCATCCACTACTTACATTTTTCCATTTATTTGTGGATATAAAACTGCAATATTTTTTGACTTGGTGTCCATCTTTTTCCAAAGTGTAGTCCAAAAGGAATTGAGAAATCTAGTATCCCTACTTGAGGTGATTCTCGTTGGTAGCCCAAAGATGCCACTAGACATTTTCAAAGAATATTTTTTCTACATCTTGCCCATTGATGGTATTTTTACAAGGCATGAGAATGCACAATATATAAATAACATATTTACACATTGCCTTGGAAAATCTACAATAAGTATATGGATGTGAGGCTATCTAAAACATCAAATTTCAAGTTAGTATGTCAGTTAGTGAGCAATTAACATATTAGGATCTAGTGCATCTATCATTTCACAATTCTAATATCAACACTTTCATACAACATGTAGTTCACAATCAAAATGTTACAAGAAACAAACATTGCACACAACAACCAATTATTTATTTATTTTATTTATTTTTGTGCAAGGCTTATTCAGCCTGAGTGTTGAACTTGGGCACTCTAATGCCATGCTGTAACACTCCATCCCACCCCCTTAGAGTATTCTAGGTTTATGGGAGGTGTTATTTTTAACTAATATTACCTCCATGGTCTTCTTATGAAGACGAGCTTATAAAAATCCTTCCTTCCCATATTTAGCGAATTTAATTTAGATAGCACCATTGTGTTCAACTCGTCAGGAATTTTCCAACGATATATTTTCTTCTTGATCCACTACATGGATCAAAAGTTATGCTCATTTAAAGTTTGGTCCTTAAATCCCTAACACATCAACATCACCACCATGTGGCATACATGGCTCTACCACATCGCACATAGTTTCTCCCATGCAAACTCATCCATTGCCATCGTGCCATGGTGAGAGGTGATCACCACTCCAAACCAGCATGGCAAGATGGGAATATTGCTGTCAGTTTATGGAGGGATTCTCTATTCCACACTTTTTGTCACTCTATGCTCTCTGTCAATCTGTCAAGTTCTATGAAAATTAGATGAAAGGTGCTAACATGAATTTTCTCGTCATTCACCATCAAATTTGACATTACACCTTATATCAATCATGTCTAAATCAAAGGTCATGTCTTTCTAATGTCATGCTAACATGATAGTGACATCACCCTACTATGTGGCATCCACTGAAGGTCCCACATTTCATCCACAATTGGCCCCCCTTGGCCATTTGAAGTGATCATGTCTGCCTACCACGTGCCACGCAACGCAATCCCACCTGACCTATGTGGCACATGTCACCTTAGCCTATGCCAGGGGTCCCACATTGCCAGGCTCTTCATGTAAAGTCACTTTTTCTCATTATACAAAACTTCAAGGGGTCAACGTGTAACTTCCCCGATATGCCTCCACGTTAACGCACCTAGTTCCATCACACTAAGATGCGACGTAAGTGTTATTCCAAACCAAGCATGGTGCAATAGCAATTTCCTCATCATGTAACGGGAAAAATTCCATCCTGCACTTTATGTCGACTCTACACCAATCCAAGGAAATATCGCCTGACGACAAGGCCTAGTGCGAAATTAAGATCTAATCCCTGAATTATAATAAACTCGCATTTAATTACCACTAAGTTTTGTGATTAAGTGGAAACCACAAGTGATTAACCTATGATTAGGGTAATCATGAGGATTACCTAATTCCTCCCCCCTTTGTAAATTTTGATTTTCTTTTGTGAATTTAACCAACCTCCTTCAGCCTGAATACAAACCTAACGCTCTAGGATTTCAGGTTCGATGTCTCAAGGACATCAATGACCCTTCAAGTCATTCCTAGTATCGCACTCTACTCAAATCCTCAATTACGACAACAACAACCTTCATATATTGTACCATTGTTTCAGACATAACGCGAGCAATTCCACGAAATGGATTCATCAACTATGTCCACAAATCATGCACCGCAACAAAATCAACAACCATTATTACTCCAATAGTTAGTAACATCCTATTAGCCACAAAATGTATTCCAACAACCTCCATCAACTCTAGATTTGTAACATGCCATACACTATATTAACCACAAACCTTCAACAATATTTAAACAATAAATACTCATGATATTCATACATATAATATAATGGAAATAAATGTAAAAATTCTCACTGTAGATTAACCTAATTATGCAATATAGCTAAAGAAAAATACTTAATCTACTTCTACAATCAAACTTGTGGAAGCTGAATCAATTTGAGCAAGATCAAGAAGAACACATATAATAGAGAAGAAGAATCAATACACATGAAACATAGAAGAATAGTCTGGGGAAAGCCTCAAATAAAAACCCCACTATCTGTATTATAATACAAGTGGAAATATCTCAGGATTACACACATCTTTAGCTCTCACAGCTATCCAGCTCTCAGTGAAATCCCTCACTGCTACTCATAGACATAATAGACAACTCATATGCCTTCTCCTCTACCCTCCAAGCCTCCTATTTCCTTGCGTTGTTTTCCCTGGGTGTTCCAGCTATAACCTTGTGTGACACTGATCTCACACACTGCTCCAACACACTGTAAAACTGCGCAAATCTCAAGGAATGAATTCCTTCTACATGCAAGAGATTTTCTTATAGGAAAATTCTTGCCACTGATGGTACATTGTCCCTGCCTTTAATCAACTGGGCCTTTGTCTGAACTAACATGCATGAGTTATTTATGCGAGAATCTTCAGTTATCTGGAGTACATTAGTTTCATGCATGCATGCATTAATTGACTGAACTCACAATTAGTTCCTCAAACTGTTTGGAACTAATTTAACTGGACTTAACTCAGTTAACTGAGCTAACTAATTACAACTCAAATATAACTCATCCTTATCTCCTTAATTAAGGGATAACTGTTGCATGACTTCACAAAGACTTCTAGCTTGAATTTCTCCAACTAATTAACTCAAGATGAATTAACTAATTATTTTCCAAGTAGCTAGTGAGACTAAATTTGAATTTTAATTCAAGGACAAATTAAAATTGGAATATTCTTGTTGCCACATTTCAACACTCCCTCTCAACAAGAAAGGGATTATCTGCCACCCCGATCATGTCTCTATGGAACTCGAATTTACATTTGGACAATGCCTTAGTCAAAATGTCAACATCTTGCTCCTCAGTCGAAATATACTACAACAACATGATCCTCCTCACCACACAGTCTCTGAGATGATGATTTCGAATGTCAATGTGCTTGGACCTGTCATGAAATACTGGATTCTCAGAGAGTTTGATACAACTCTGATATCACAATAGGTCATAGTTGGATCCATCCTCTGATCAAACAAACCAACTATAATTTTCCGCATCCAAATGGCCTCACATGCTGCCTAACTTGCAACCATGTATTTAGCCTCTACTGAGCTGAGTACAACCTACCTCTATTTCCTGCTGTACCAAGAAATTGCAGCTAACCCAAGGTTGAAAATTCCTCCTGATGTGCTCTTCCGATCTGATGGACTCCCTGCCGAGTCTGCATCTGTGAAGCCCTGTAGCTTCATTCCCTCTGTCTATCTGTACCATAATCCATGCTGAGATGTGCCTCTGAGGTATCTCAAAATATGCTTAGCTGCCTTCCAAAACATCTTGGTAGGCTGAACCATAGCTTGACTCAGCTGGTTCATCGCATAGCACAAATCTAGTTGTGTGTTCACTAAATACATCAGTGAACCCACAAGCTACAGATACACAGTAGCTTCTACTACTTCTCCAGAAGTAGCATCCTCCTTCCTTTAGTTACCTACTAGAGGAGTCTGCATGGGCTTGCACTTCTCCATGTAGAATCTCCTGAGTATCTCATTGGCATACTTGCCTTGAGACACAAACAACTCCCCATCCTTCTGCCACACTTCCATGCCAAGGAAGTAGTGCATGAGACCCATGTCTTTCATCTCGAATTCTCTTGCAAGGTCCTCCTTGCAAGACATGATCAACTGATCATCACCTGTCAATATGAGATCATCAACATAAAGAAAAATGATCAATTACTTACCTTTTACCATGATGTGGTACAGGTTCACATTTGCTTCACTCTTTGTGAAGCCCAACCCGATGAAGTAGTTGTCAATCCTGGTGTACCAAGCATGAGGTGCTTGCTTCAGCCCATACAAAGCTCTCTTGAGTTGGCACACATGCAACTCACGATCGAAGGTCTCAAAACCTTCCAGCTACTCTATGTACACCTCTGCCTCAATCTTGCCATTGAGGAATGCAGGCTTCACATCCATCTGATGGATCTTCCAACCCATCTGTGCTGATAGTGCCAACATCGATCTAATAGATGAGTACCTTGCTACAGGAGAAAAAGTCTCAACATAGTCGATCCCCTCAACCTGTGAGAAACCACGGGCAACAAATCTTGCATTATGTTTCTCCACACTACCATCAGCAGCTTGTTTTACCTTGTAAAGCCAACGGGAACTCACAACTGACTTGTTCTCCGGTCTTGGAACCACATCCCAAACATTGTTCCGAACTATGGAGTCATACTCCTCCACCATAGCATCAGCCCAGATCGGTTGTTGCACTGCTTCCTCATAGGAAGATGTCTCGGTCTCAACACATTCCCCAACAAGGGCCATGTATCCAGTGTACCTCTTAGGTGACCTCCTTTGTCTACGCTGAGAATATGGTTCTCCCACATTCTCTCTCGCATCCGACAATAATCTGTCAGTTTCTCTTGTGCGCTTTCGTCCCTCTCTGGAAGACTTTGCTTGAGTGGATGTCTCCACTCCTAGAACCTCTGCATGCGGCTACTCCGCATCAGTCTAAGGCTCCTCCTCCTTAGGAACCAAAAGTTCCTCCACAACTTGTAGTTGGAGCTCCCTCTCAAGGGAAATAGGCATGGTCTTCTGCTCATCAAACTTGAGATCTCTACGAACCACTTTCCTTCGACTGGTGGGCAAGTACACTCGATAGTTGTGGGGTATATCAGTGTACCCCACAAGTATCCCCAATGCAGATATAGGCTCAAGTTTCTTCTGGGCATCCTTGGTCACATGGCAATATACCGATGAGCCAAAGATCCTGAAGTGACCCACATCTGGTCTCTTCCTGGAGAAAGATTCCTCTTGTGTCTTCATCCCAAGTATGTGATGTGGGCTTCTATTTTGCAAATAGATGGCTATGTTGCATGCCTCATCCCACAAATGAAGTGGTAGGCCTTGGTCATGCAACATCACCCGAGCTGCCCCCACAATCATTCTGTTCTTCCTCCTAGCCACCCCATTCTGTTGTGGGTTATGAGGTGTTGTCAACTCCCATCTAATTCCTTTTACTGCACAGAAGTCCTTAAACTCTTGAGAGACATACTCTCCACCATTATCACTTCTCAAGGCCTTGATCTTCTTCCCTAGTTATTTCTCAACCAAAACTTTGAACTCACAAAACTTTGAGAAGGTTTGGTCCTTCTTCTACATGAAATAAATCCAGTATTTACGAGAAAAATCATCAATGAAAATCACATAATACCTTTGTTTCACGGTGGATGTTTTCGAGAATGGTCCACACACATTAGTATGAACTCACTCTAAGATTGCTTCAGCTCAACTATTTCGATCATGAAAGGAAGACTTGGCGTACTTTCCGAAGGTACAACCTTTGCATGTGTCCACTTGTTCAAGTTTACCTTTGGGAAGTCCGGTAGAGATCTGCTACATTATCTTCAAGGCCCCATGATGCAAGTGGCCCAACCGCCTATGCCATAACTTGCCAATGTCTTGGCTTTGCACCAATTCTACTTTCAAACTCAATGCAACACAATCATCTACCTCTAGTTTATAGAGATTCTTCACTCAAATCCCAATCCTCTTGGTCTAACCCGTGGCTATGTGTCTCAGGAACACATTTCCTTTACTGAAGACAATATTGTAGCCTTTTTCCTCCAACATCACGACCAATACCAAGTTCTTCTTCAGTCCAGGCACATACTTTACATCAATCAGGGTGAGAGGAGCTCCATGCCCCCTCTGAAAAGTAATCATGCCTTCTCCTAAAACACAGTACTTTCCATCATCACCCATCTCTATGCGCATCTTGAGGTCTTTCTCCTCCGAGGTATTGAATAAAATTTTATCGCCGGTCATGTGGAATGAGGCTCCATTATCTAGATACCAAACACAACCCACCATCGATGAAACCATGCATGTGATGAGGGTAAAATCCAATTCGAACTGAGAGGCTAATGCCTCACCTTCTGATCCTTTTGAGGATCCCTTCTTGGATTTCTTCAATGGGAAATTAGTTGCATAATGGCCCACCTCATGAAAATTAAAGCATCTCACTTTAGATTTGTCAATCTTCTTCCCTCCATGAGAAGAATTCGATTTGGAATGAGAAGCCTTCCCTTTCCCTTTCCTTGCCTTAATTGCTAAGGCTAGATTTTCTTCATCATCATGCTTAGATGAAGAACCATCTCTTGTGCTCCTCCTGATCTCCTCCTACATCAGATCTGACCACAGTCGTTCCCAATCCATCAATTTCTCTCTTCCATTCACAAAGTCCTGCTAGCTATTCCAGCTCTTTGGAATACCAAGGAGAGCAAGGCTCACCATATCATCATCGGTTGTTGTTATTCCCACACTACCAAGCTTATCTCTACAGGTGGTGAGCTTGTTCAGATATGTAGAAATAGAATCGCCCTTCTCCATCTTGATTTTCCGACGCCTATCCTTGAGCGTCAGTTTCCTCTGGTCGCTACTGTTCTAATATAGGTCCTTCAATGTTTTCCACATTGAAAATGGAGTCTCCTTCCCATGGAGACTTGAGACAATATGGTCTCGAATTCCCTCCAGAAGAATCCTTCTCGCCTTCGCCACACACTTCTTCCATTTAGCCAATTCTTGTGTATTAGCTGTAGCTGGCTTGAGGATTTCTTGATCAATGAAATCATTCAAACCATTGTCTTCTAATACCACTTCCATGCGATCCTTCCATGCTATGTAATTTGAGCTACCATCCAGAGCATACTCGAGTCTCAAGCCATTGAATGCCATTGGTGAACTTTGAGGTGTGATAAGAATTCGATTTTGCACCTGCAACCAAGAACTTAAAACTTTGAATTTCCCTTCTCAGTATATTGTTCACAACTTTGATCACCTTTGCTCTGATACCATGTAGAAATTCTCACTGTAGATTAACCTAATTATGCAATATAACTAAAGCAAAATACTTAATCTACTTCTACAATCAAACTTGCGAAAGCTAAATCAATTTGAGCAAGATCAAGTAGAACACATATAACAGAGAAGAAGAATCAATACACGTGAAACACAAAAGAATACTCTAGGGAAAGCCTCAACTAAAAACCCCGCTATCTGTATTATCATACAAGTGGAAATATCTCAGGATTACAAGCAGCTTTAGCTCTCATAGCTATCCAACTCTTAGTAGAATCCCTCACTACTGCTCATAGACATAATAGACAACTCATATGCATTCTCCTCTACCCTCCAAGCCTCCTATTTCGTTGCGTTGTTTTCCATGGGTGTTCTAGCTGTAACCTTGTGTGACACTGATCTCACACATTGCTCCAACACACTGTAAAACTGCAAAAATTTCAAGGAATGAATTCCTTCTGCATGCAAGATATTTTCTTATAGGAAAATTATTGCAACTGATGGTGCATTGTCCCTGCCTTTAATCTCAACTAGGTCTTTGTCTGAACTGACATGCATGAGTTATTTATGAGGAATATTCAGTTATCTGAAGTACATTAGTTTCATGCATGCATGCATTAATTGACTGAACTCACAATTAGTTCCTCAAACTATTTGGAACTAATTTAACTGGATTTAACTCAGTTAACTGAGCTAACTAATTACAACTCAAATACAACTCATCCTTATCTCCTTAATTAAGGGATAGCTTCCTTAATTTAAGGGGTAACTATTGCATGACTTCACAATGACTTCTAGCTTGAATTTCTCCAACTAATTAACTCAAGATGAATTAATTAATTATTTTCCAAGTAGTTGGAATATTCTTGTTGCCACATTTCAACACTAACAAATGGTAACAATCAATTATTCATGTCAAACAATTAGTAATAAGCATATGGTTAAGTCTACAGTTCAAAAACATATCAACAACACATGGATCTGCAAATCCCTTACAACCATGAGATTCATTCACATAAACCATCACATTGCAACACATAGGAACACATATTCCTCATTAATAGTGCCGAGATGCCCATTATCATATAAAAGCATTAATCATCATTCAAATTGCACATATGTGCATAGAGATACAAGTAAGCAACTTACCTAAATAATTGAATGATTGAAAACTAATAGAGGGACTTCAACTCTCCTCCCGATGTATGCCAACTGCACTGCTAATATTTCTTTCAGTTAACCACCTCCAAGCCATATTCAAAGCCTAAGGAGTGAAGTGGTCAAGGGAAATTCACACCAGTCTAATTAACAAATCACATGGGAATCCAAAGCACTTAGTGCCTACACATGACAACCAGGAATCTAGAGAACACAGCCTCTCCACCCAAAGAACACTTCAGGGAATCCACAACACACAATGCTCCACCCAATCAATCACTACAACAGTCCAGATTCTAAAGTATCTCCACGCACTTCACACTTCAGAATTCCAAAGCCCATGATTCCTCCACCTATCACGCACAGGAATATAGAGCACATTATGTCTCCCCCTGATAGGCTCCACGAGAATCCAAAGAACTCAGTCTCCAATAGTCAAACAACATAGGAATCCAGAGCATTAACCAATGGATCCACTTGTTGTTTGTTTCTCTTCGTGAGCTTTCCTTCCATGTATGTGCTTGCTATTCACATTTATCTTTTACCTAGAATCCCCTGTACACCATATTGTGATGCATTTTTCCTTTTCTGGCATTATTTTCCATTGCATGCTTACCAGAGCTAACATGTCCCATGAGACTAGCTTGTCCTTTGCTCAGGCGCTCATATGCCATTTTTAATCCCTCTACATTTTGCTTTTAATTCAATAGAGAATATGGTTTGAAATTAAATGAGTAATTCAAGGTTTTCCTATTTCCCCAAGCCATTCCCATGAAACTTCTCCTCCCAAGATCTGAATTTGTGTCCTCTCCTCAGTCCATTCATTTTTAAATGTATAACCATTAATTAAAATTGTAAATGAAAATATTCGCATGAGGGGGCAAACCAAAAGGGTTGTCACAAAGGTTGATATTATTATTTATCTTTAATATAAGTGAAAATGATTATTTATTTACATTTGAATTTCCCTTATTTTTATAATAAAAGATTTTTTTAGAAAATGTAAGTGAATGTACTAAAGGAAAGTGAGATAGCCTAGAGAACTAGATAGACTCTCATTTCTTATATTGATCCAGGTGGATATTGGTGGCCACCTGCCAAGTCCACCTGGACCCCCACCATTGTTTCTCTCAACATTTTCAGTTAAGGAAACTGAAAATGTTAAGAGAAACAATGGTGGGGGTCCAGGTGGACTTGGCAGGTGGCCACCAATATCCACCTGGATCATATATTATGAAAGGTTAAGGGGGAAGGAGAAACTAATTTTGTAACTCTAAGTTTCACATGCCTGAAGTTTTAAGTTTTTAGTCTGTAATATCCCTCATTTTGTGAGCATGGGAATTTTTCCCAATTTTGGTAATATTAATTACAAGGGGAAACTAGTGTTTTGGAGAAAGGTGGCAACTATTATTTTATTGCACTGTGGAAAAAGTAATTAAGTGGAAAATGGCCCCCATCAATAAAATAATATTAAAAGGAGTCTTGAAGGATGGAGAAAAAATATAAGAGGAGGATTGACTCATTTTGTGGATCATCTTTTGACTATTACACTTAACATTGCATCTTCTCTTAGAGTCGCTTAGCGCAAGGGTAGAGTGTTGTTTAGCACGGGAATTCCAGGCGAGATTCCACCCAATATTCAGAGGACTTTGAGTGCCTCCCTAGTTGGGAATTTGGAGAGTCCATT
Organism: Pinus tabuliformis; assembly: GCA_031772625.1. Taxonomy (NCBI): domain Eukaryota; kingdom Viridiplantae; phylum Streptophyta; class Pinopsida; order Pinales; family Pinaceae; genus Pinus; species Pinus tabuliformis. Next base: position 994,582,934 of record CM062805.1, read on the forward strand.
GTTGGGATTTCATAGAGCTTCATTAACATCAGTAATTCAAGCTCTGCGTATTTTCCAAGCATAGAGGCAATTCAAGTTATTCATTATGGTCCAACATACAACGAGTTGGAGTATGATTTATTTGCAGGAGGATTTTTCTACTTGGATCTGAGAAATTTGTGGTGATTTTGCAAGGATAGAGAAAAAAATCTATAGGACGAAATTCTCTTCATTTGGAAGTGCGTAGGGTTTTTTGGCTTAACCCACACAAGGGAAGAAGGGAGAATAATTGTGGAGAGATAAGGGTTGAGATTGGAGGTAAACCTTAAGGGATAATTTAGCCAGTGGTAGATTTTGGCATAATTCTGTAATATCAAAATGTGGGGCATTTTCTAGCCATATTTGGCAATTTGCACTTGTTGAGGTTTACTAGAGGTTGGTCGATTCAACCCAAACCCTTTCTAGGTTTTTGTGGGTTTTGCGAGAGGAGTCTGGGGTTAATTTCGTAGAATTTTCTAGGCAATATTCCAAGCAGAAATTAGTGTTTCATTTAGTAGATAGAAGCATAAATTGTTGGAGAAGGGTGCAGTCTACCTTGGGACCATTTCGATCACTTGGGTCCATGAGATTTTCCTGGGTTATTTTGGGTTCCTTGTGAGGAGGCTCCAACTAATTTCTTGGAATTTTCTAAGTAGTTTGGAGGCCCAAATCATCGGTTCTGCTTCCGCGGCAGTAGCAGTTTATAGGGCCATGAGAGCTATCAGTCATGACCATTTACAACATTTGAGACTACATCCTTCAACTTGGGTTTGGCATGCTTGTGGTAGAAATCCCAGGTTCTACGATCCTCATCCCATTGTACTTGATTTACTCATGTGAATTAATAAAATGGATCAACTTATTTGCCTAGTTTCTTGGTGTGTTGATGGTGCATGCATATTTGTGATTTTATTTGCTATAGCCTAGTTCATGTGTCTATTATTAGCTATAAATTTCAATTCGAAATATTACAGTGGTATCATAGCATGATATTGGCCAATTTGTGGGCCTCAAGCTAAGTGATGACAAGACCATAATATAAAGCTAAGAAATCATGGTATCCAAAGAAAGATTAAAACCAAACAACATGGCAATAACCTTGAATGAGGTGATTAGGATGTAACAAATGATGATTAATGTGGCGGAGAAGTTGGTTCATATCACAATTGGGAATCAGGACCATTCTTAATTATACAACAAATCAACTATGCCCAAAATTATGGATAATGCATCAAGATAGCAAGACATGATTACAATTAATGTGGAGTTATTGGTAGCAAATTAGAGGGCATACCAATCATTAGGACACTACATTCAAGCGTCCCTCTCCTTTTGGGAGTTATGTTAACTAAGAAACATGCACAAATCAGTGGGTATTCTGTGGAATTATGCACAGATGATGAGGAGGATCAAGGCAGAAGATGAAAAAGTAGCTGAAGGTTCCATGATTGGCAAGGAGACAGTTGAGCATACACTCGTTGATGAGATGAGAATAGTTGATGAGGTACCTAACATTGTGGCCGAGTTTTCAAGTGATAGTAATGCACCACAAGTTGATGAGGTGTCAAGAGACATCTCCACCGTTGATGATGAGCCAATAGGTACAGAGGCATCCAAATCTATTATAGAGCTATTGGACGATAGTCACCTATAGTTAACCGGTGAGGATATTTTATATGATGGGTTGTCGATGGGGGAGCAGTTTGAGGCTCAAGTTGAGGTCGTGATGGAGGAGGATGCACAACCGTCCTTAGTGTTAGACATTGATGAGGGGTAGCACGAAGAGCACACTTTTGGATTTCAACACAGTTCACCTCAGAGGTACCCTGAGGGGGTCCACAATGTGATTATATCACCCTTATGCATTGGATGGAGAGAGGTGGAGTTTTCTAGACAAATCATACAGGATGACCAGGTCAGCAGGGGCTAGCGGCTTGAGTTGAGTATGGCACAGCATCAACATGGAGGTCTTGTTCCATACATAGGAGATTGTACATTCAATCCCTCCTTTGGGATTATATGGTGAGAGGTACTGAGATGGTGTTACACAAAAATATCGTCACCATGATTATTTGCAGTTAGTATGGGTCTATCATCACTTGTACTGTCCTCCTAAGCAAATCTCAAGCCTCAGCTCTTCAAGTCAAGCTTTGAAATTGAGAGAAAGACATTGAAAATCAATGAAACTCTGGTTCCGCACTTTCTCTCACTATTGCCTGCGGTCCCGCACCTTCTGTTTACAAAAACTGCGGACCTACCCGCTCCGTCTCTAAAGGTGTGGGTGCGGACCCCTGTGAAAGTCAAAAAGGCGCAAGTTTATTCTTAAAAACTCACTTTGGGTTAATTCTATATGATTCGAGAAGGAATTTTGACGTGGATTTGCCGCTCTTAGGTGGTTCATGCATCCCAAAAGAGAAGGATCTAATCCCTTGATGAGAGGAGCTATCCCTTTGAAGGAGGACCTAGTAACTTCCCTCCATTGCACTATAAATTCAGGCATTGGACTAGTAGCTGGGGAGGTTAGAAGCTGAACATTTTTGAGGGTAAATGCTAGTGAAATTAAGACTTCCTAGTTGAGCTTAAGAGGAGAGATCACATACCTTTTTGGCTTCATTGGGAAGAGAGTGAAACTTGTCAAAGTAGAGGAGACTTCTTGTTGGACCCTGGGAGGAGCTTGTACAACGTCAAGGCACAGGTTGTAAAGTTCTTCTTTTGAATTAATACAATCAAACTCATTTTTCTCAACAAATGGTCTCATGTTATTTGTTTCATGAATTCCTTGACTTTCATGTTAAATATGTTTTATGATATTGGCTTTTCAGGTGCTATTTAATTTGTTTGCTTGTTTGTGTTTGCAGATTCGTGACAAGGGAGCTCATCTGGATCGAAGGAGCGAGGGCATCCACAAACTTGCGTTGGACCTAAGGTAGGCCTAAAACACTTGTTTGCCTTTGATTACAAAAGCATATTTAGAGAAAGATAGTGTGTGATTGGTTTGCTTGTCATTAGGTCTTCTTTAGATTCTAGGAAGGTCTATCTTGTTTGCAAGATCGACTTATTCCGTGTGACAAAATGGCGACCATACTAGGGACTTGATTTTTTCCTTGTTTTTACTTTGACCTGAGAAACTGTGTTTTTGTTTCTGTTTTTGGCTTGTTGTGTGTGGAATTGGGTAGAGTTTGTAGATCCAGGGTTATTTTTCGTTTTTCATAGCTTTGGGAGAGGACCGCACCCTAGCCTTTGACACAGTGCGTACTTATCCACACTTTTTCTTTTAGCACAGAGCGGTACCGCACCTATGTTAACTGTGGGTCTGCGGACCCTGTCAAAATTTTGAAAAACCTAAGATTTCCTCTGTTAGTCAGCTTAGTTTTTGTTTAGAAGTTATTATCCACTACCCAGACCTGCATATAACCTGTCAAAAGCTTTCCTTAGGTTGATTTCACTAGTGTTAGGGTTTTAGGTGAAATTCCTAGGAGTTTTGCTTGTTGGGTTTGTTTTTCGTTTTGGTCTTGTAGTAGCTCTTAGCTTGGAAGCTGTAGGGACCTCAGATCACCTTGGTGTCTACCAGCCTTCTTATGAGTCTGGCCATTTATGAAATCTCCCCTTGTTGAGGAATCCGCTTTTTGTTTTCTCCTTACAAAACTTTGAAAAGCTTGTGTTTAAAAGTTTGGATTTTCATTTTTTTTTTTAAACTAAATTGGTTGTTTTTTATTGATTTGTGATTCTGCATAAATTGGTCCTTAGCTTACATCTAGCTAAGTAAAACATCCTTAAAAAGACATCTTGTAGGCTTTGACTTCAAATAGGTTTTTATAGTTTATAGATCTCAAAGTTAGTTCTTTGCATAGTTTTGAGTGTTTTATAAAAAATAAAAAATCTCTTTTGGAAAAAAGTTTGTTTTTTGTAGTGGTTGAGTGCTTTGAAATGAAAAAGGGAAATTTTTGTGAAATAACTAGTTGTCTCGTTTTGAGTGCATTGGAAAGGACAAAAGCTCTTCTTTTAATTTGTTTGTTAAGAAAGATTTGTGTTTACAAAGTATTTTGCATTCTCAAACTCTTTCCTAGCTAGAAGTTCATCGAAGAGAAAAGATTGTTTAAAACATCTTAGGTGAATTTTTAGTGATTTTGAGTCGAGTCTTCATACCACGAGTTTCATCTCCGCACCTTTTGACTTAAACAAAAACCAATAAAAATAACGCTTAAAGTAAAATTCATCTAGTAACATTTTTATTTCTAGGGCTCTGATACACCAACTTAGCTTAAGCTAGTGTCTTGGAGTAGGAGAGTAATTAACTCTCCAAGACAATAAAAACAAACAAGTAGCTGTATCTTGTGGTAGGGAAGAAATCCAATTGTTGCATTTATGCTCTTGGAAAGCTTCTCTTAAAGGAGAAGCACGAGATCGTGTCCGAACCAGTGTGGGAATCAATCCTTCCTCATTGGGAACGACGCCAGATATTCGCGTATTAAAAACGGTAAACCTCGGATTAACCATTGTCAAGGAGCCTGGGGTCACTTTTTGGTAAACCTTGGATTATGTCAAGGAGCCTTCAAGGGGATTGAGCTTGCTACTCTGCCCTTGCGTGCGTATCGGATCGTAGACTATTCTCCCAGGTATATTTTTTTTTAGTTGGTAACCTCAATGGCCATATTCTTTAGGATTCTTCCTAAGGTGACAGTGGTGGGAAGATCCCACTGTACCTGGAGCAGACGTCGGCTAGACTCACTTGGATTTTCTGGGGGGTTCTCTTCACTCGAGACGGTTAAGTGGAGGAACTTGTGCCAGTCTATTCATTAAGCAGGTTGCCAGGGTAACTGTTCCAACCGCCATTTCTGTATTGAACTCTGCGACGTTGGATTTCATCACCAACTAGTGTTTTCAGTACGGAAAGTTACTGTTTGTGTGTGTTTGATCTCCTAGATTCTTTAGGCGCGTGATTCAAATTTGTTTGGTTCTTTAGAGGCTTTAGGTGGTTTTCATTGAGATTTTACTTTGTTTGCGTGTGAAGTAGTTAAAAGTTTTTAAACATGGCTGAATTACCGAGGAAGTCCTGTAGACTTCGGGGCCAACCTCCTGAGTTTTCACCGAGCCAGCTTGAAGGCTTGAAAGTCCTCGTAACTCCTAGAGACAGTAGAGTTGGATCACCTGAAGAAGGAGAGTCTTCTTTGGTGGTACATCTTGATTTTCAAGCTTTAGTAGCAGATTATAATCTGCAATCAGTGTCTGTTTCCGAAGTTACTGGTAGCTTTTCATCTACTAGTGATATATATGAGGAACTTGAAATATCCGAACCTGAAAGTGAATTTACTGCTACTCCGACATCGGGGTTTGCTTCTCCAGTTTCTAGTGGTCCTGGTTCACCTAGGGTAGAAAGAGTAATCACCCAACATCTTCCTTCTGGACTTATAGCTATTGAAGAAATTGCTACTCTGGAAGAAGAAGTAGGCATCCCTATCCCTGAAAATCAACCTATTATTGAGCTAAGGGAGCATGAATCAATTTTTTACAGTCCACCTAGGAGCAGTACTTGGTATCTTTCTTTGACTAATTTCTTAGAAAACCCATGGTTAAGTTTTTCACCACCTCGTGTTCCTTATCACCCAACACCTAGAGTTTATTATCCTCCGTTGAATATGTCAAGACAGTCGTCCATGTTTACTCAATCGCCTAAATCCTTTTTGTACGGCAGTCTTTCTGTTCCCTCTGGGTATCAGTCACTTTCTGGTACTTTTTCGGGAGCATCTCCTCAACCCATTGAGCAAGGGTTATTAACTGGAAGCAATGGTACTAAGCCATTGAGCGTAGAAGATATTCTCATGATGTCAGGTTCTATTCCCAATCCTCAACCTCAAGGTGGCCAGTTACCGCTTGGGGGGCAGCCTTAATTATCAACTGGGGGGCAACCTCAAGGTACCCAATTTGCGTCTAGGGGGCAACCTCAAGGACAGTACATACCTACGGGACAGTACGTTCCTCAAGGTCAACCCCAGACTCAATATGTACCCCAAGGTCAACCCCAGTATCAATTTATACCTCAGGGTCAACCCCAGTATTAGTACGTGCCTCAAGGGTATCAACCCCAAGGTCAGTACTCGAACCAAGGTTTCCAACCACCCTCCGGTCAATCGTATGTTCAAGGAACGGGAAATGTACCTTTGAATTATCAATCTTACCCTCAACCCGGTTATGGTCCTCAATATTCTCAACCTATTATGGGTCCGTACCCCAGAATGAATATAGTGTGGGATCCATCGCAAACTCAATAGGTGTTGCAGCCAAATGTACAGTTGTCATCTCAAACTAGACAACCCTTAGTTTCTGGTACACCCCAGCAACCAGTCCAGTCTAATATTCAAACTTCTGTACCTTCGGTAGTTTCTCAGCCTGGGCCTAGTACGCCTCGTACTCTGCCTCAAACGACTGCTGCAACTACCACAACATTTGTTCAATCTACCCCACCTACTTTTGGAGTATCGACAGCTCCGGTTTCTACTGTTCCTGTATCTACTCCTCAGACATCTTTACCACCGTTTGGATCCACGATTCAAACTTCGGTTCAGATGCCTATAGGACAACCTAGTTCAAGTACAGTTGTCACAAGTCAACCACAATTTACTTATCAACCATACCAGAGACAGTACTAATTCGGTCCTCCTGTGCAGTAGCCAGTCTATCAGTATCAACCATACCCTGGGTACACTTATCAACAACCTCAGCAACCCCAGTACAGTCCAGTTAATCCTGGTTTTTCGGGAGGATACAATATCCCAAATGCAATTCCTATTCCTAGTTATCCTGGATATCCTCCTCCTAGGGCTGGTCTCATGACCCAGAGTTTTAGGGACCCTAATCATCAGTTACCGCTTATCGCAACTTTGGACTTGCCTGACTTGTCGCGCCTAACGGACAATCCCATTAATTATCTTTCGTTTTGGCCGCCAATGCCGAATAATTTGCCTAGTGATATTCCTAAGTTCGAAGGCAAATCAGGAGAGGACCCGTCGAACCATGTGATGACTTATCACCTCTAGTGTGCGTCTAACTCCATTTCAGATTATTCGATCTGTCTAAGACTTTTCCAACGCACTCTAATTGGTCTTGCGGCCAAGTGGTACATTGAGTTACCACGAGGCACTTTTTATAATTTTAGTCAGTTAGCTACCTCGTTTTTAACTCATTTTCAGTTGCTAGTCAGATATGACAATGGCACGGAATTACTAACTTCATTAAAGCAATCGGCGTCCACTTACATTTCAGATCATATTCATGAGTGGAGACGTCGACGGCATTTAGTGAAGGTTTTTATTCCGGATCAGATCTTGGCTGAGTGGTTTGTAAAGTCTTTGTTGCCAAAGATCACTGAAGATGTAGCTAAAGCCAGAGTAGTTACTGAGGAGCAAGTAATTGCTCAAGCATAGTACCTTGACTTGGTCTATACTCAGTCAGGTACGTTACACGAGAAAATCCCCTATCTTCCCAAGCAAAATCAAATCACTGCAGCTCCTTCAAGATCTCATGCCGCCGATGGTATGATTGGTACGGTTAACACTAAAAGTAAGAAGAAGTCTTCCAAGAATTCTTCTCCTATCATAACCTTGCCCGATTCCCCGACAGGAGATTCTTATGCGGAGATTTCCGCTGATATTCATGTTGTAGAATCATTTATAGCCAAATAAAAATCCAGTGGGAAGAAAAAAGGAAAGGAGAAGAATAAAATGGACAAAGATTCAAAGGAGAAACCTGAAAAATCGGAATCCAATGATGAAAAACACAAACCTCGTTATCCTTGTCTCATTTGTGACGATGAACATTTTACAAGAGACTGCCCTCATCGTGCAGAGGTTGCGAAGATTGTCAAAGGTTCCCAAACGCCTGCTGTTTTGAAGGATCCTTTTCCAGCTCAAGACAGTAAGATGATAGGTTCTTCCTCGAGTGCCAATGAAGAACCCATCCTGATGATGTCCCACGTTAGGATTGCGACTCGATCGCATGATTATGGTAGTAAAAGTCTTGTTGATGGTAAAGAAGTAGAATCTTCTCATTCTAATCCATCAACCTCAGCTCCTGGTTCCGATCCACTACAGATTAAGAAACCTAATCCAAACTTGGTAATCAAACCGCCCGCCAAAGGTATACTTCGAAAGTCAGCTTTCAATCCACATGCGAGAGCGGCTCAGAACTATAACATTGTTGAGGATTTAGTTGTTTCACCCTCAGCAATGTCGGCTTTGGAAGTGCTGCAATCATGTCCAGCACAGCGTAAATTACTTTTGTCGGCTATAGGAGCTGTTGACGTTCAGGACTCGAACCTAATAATTTTCGATCTAGAAAATAGTACACCGCGCTTACCTCATCAAATGGCTTTCCAGATTCCAGTGATAGTAAAAAACAAGCCTATTCATCGAACTGTGATTGATGAGGGAGCCTCAATGTGTATTATGTCGATACAGTGTTGGAGATCGCTTGGTTCTCCTTCGCTAAATCAATCCCCGATGATTCTAAAGGCCTTTGATGGCCGTGGGTTTCATCCTTTTGGAATTCTACAGGATTTGCCTATAGGGATTGAAGGAAAAACCGTTAATCTAGATGTGGAGGTGGTTGATGCCCCTCTAGATTACAACCTTCTCTTGGGTCGAAGTTGGTCTTACGCTATGACAGCTATCATTTCATCGGTCTTTCGGGTCATAAAGTTTCCACATAATGGAAAGATCGTAACAATAGACCAGCTGGCTTACTTTTCATCCGACCTAGCCTCTTTTGAAAGTATTCAACATGTCGGTAAAACGACTATCCCGTATAAGGATGTTGGAGTAGGACTAGTTAAAGATGCCGATTTACTGAGAACTTTTCCTTTTCCTCCGATCAACGCATTGTCTTCATTTGCAACCATTCATATGATTACATCAGACACCATTGTTTATGATGATCCTTGGATCATTCCTTTTGAATCTGAGATAGACTCATTTGGTGATGTCATGCCTTTGAGCCCATATGAAATTGCGTATGAGGCTGTGCAATCGTTTACCGACCCATATTCAACTGAAATTGACTTAATGAATGTGGTCCGTGAAGAATCACTTTTCACATCCAGCTCGGATTTAATCACATTTTCTGAACTTGTTCACTCTGATGAGAAAATTCATGAAATCCTACGTGTAGATGATTTACCATGGGAAGATCTCCATCACAGATCTTCGTTTTTACCTAAGAATGATCGTTTTGAAAATGATTTTTCATCAATATTTACGATTGAATATGTCAAGGAACCTCAGAATCCAATGAAACATCCTGATTCAAAGTTAAATTTTGGAAACATCTCTCGAACTAATCCTATTGACATTTCGGTTAAGCCTGGAATTGTTGAGAACATTCATATAGGTGCCTCGTGTACAGATGACAAAATTCAAATATATAAGGCCCTATTTCAAGAATTCTGCGACGTGTTTGCCTGGTCCTATAAGGAAATGCCAGGAATTGATCCCACGATTGTTGTTTATGAGATCAAGACTTACCCAGACGCTAAACCCGTCCGGTAACGTTTGCGTCAGATTCACCCAAGAAAAGCTGCTGCAATTAAAGCAGAAGTTGAAAAATTACTCAAAGCAGGTTTCATTTATCCGATCCCGTTAACGGATTGGGTATCGAATATTGTTCCGGTTAACAAAAAGCAAGGAACAATAAGAATATGCATTGATTATAGGGACATTAATCGACCCTGTCCAAAGGACAATTACCCAACTCCCTATATCAATTAAATCATTGATGATTGTGCCGGCAGCGAAATATTCTTCTTCATGGATGGTTTTTCTGGATACAATCAAATCAATATTCTACCTGCCGATCAACCAAAAAAGGATTTCATTTGTCCATGGGGGACATTTGCTTATTGCAAGTTACTTTTTGGGCTCAAGAATGCCGGAGCAACTTTTCAAAGGGCCATGTATTATGCGTTTCATGACATCAAGCACATTGTGCAACCTATCTCGATGACTTGCCTGCTCATTCATTACATCGAGCTGATCACCTCGTCCATTTACGAGCAATCTTTATGAGGTGTAGGCATTTTTGGATTCGGTTGAACCCACACAAATGTGTCTTCTGTATAGAAACAGGTCGATTGCTAGGGTTTGTAGTTTCGAAAGTCGGCATTCGCGTCAATCCCTCGAAGGTCGAAGCTATTGTCAAATTGCCTCCTCCTTCGAGTCTTCGCCAACTCCAAAGTTTGCAAGGGAAAGCAAACTTTTTACGACGATTCATTCCTAACTACGCTGAGGTTACAAAGGGTTTTACCCAGTTGTTAAAATAGAATACTCCGTTCTATTGGGATGAGATAGCTCAGAAATCTTTTGATGCACTCAAACGTGCGTTGACCCATGCACCGTTATTGCATCCTCCCAACTACAACCAGGATTACTTCTTGTATCTCGCCGCCTCTCATTCCACCATTGGAATGGTCTTAGTTCAGGAAGATGAATTCGGAACTAAACATGTGATATATTACCTTAGTCGAACTTTAAATCTAACTGAGCTAAAATACTCATATGTGGAGAAATTGGCATTGGCAGCTGTTCAAGCTATCCAACGTTTTCATCATTACATTTTACTACGTAAAACTACAGTAATTTCGGATTGCAACCCTATGATCTACATTTTGACCAAGCAATTGCTAGGGGGCAAGTACTCTAAATGGATCGTCATCCTGCAGGAGTTCGACTTGAAATTTGAAAAATCTAAGTCTAAGAAATCTTTAGTTTTTGCAGAGTTAATGTGTGATTTCCCGCGAAATGATACGGAAACTGTGGCGGAGGAGCCCATTGCGGACGAATCCTTGTTTCTAATCAGCACTTTAGATCTGTGGTATGGGGATATCATTGTTTATCTCCAGACCCAATCCTTTCGGCCAAAAATTTCAAGGTTAGAACGTCGGAAGATACGATTCCAGTCCGAACAATTCAGGATTATAGGAGATACTCTTTATTGCCGTGGGGTGGACTCTGTTTTTCGACGTTGCTTAACTCACGAGGAAGCTGAAAGGGTTCTAAATGACTGTCACTCTGGAGCGTGTTGCAGTCATATGTCTGGGTATGCCACAGCCCAAAAGATATTGCGCGCTGGCTACTTCTGGCTGTCTTTGTTTAAAGACTGTATTACTACGGTCCGAAAATGCCACAACTGCCAAATTTTTGATCGAAAGATGTGCGCTCCACCTACTCCTCTCCACCCTATAATTGTCGTTGGTCCTTTTGCCAAATGGGGTATCGATTTTATTACATGTAACTCTCACTCGGCCGGGGGGCATGCGTATATCATCCTTGCGGTAGATTATTTTACCAAGTGGGCTGAGGCGATGCCTACATTTGAGGTAGACAGCAAGACAGCTGCAATTTTCATATTCAAGCGATATTCATGGGCGTCATTTTCGAAACGTTATGATGACCGAACTTACAGGCCAACTTGGTTTGCGTCATGATAGTTCAACTCCTTATTATCCACAAGCTAATGGTCTGGTTGAATCCATCAACAAAGTTTTAGTCATCATGATCTGATGAATCATTGGGATTCATCGATCGAATTGGCATAACATGCTATTTTCAACGCTTTGGGCGTACCGAACTTCAGTAAAAACATCAACAAGGTTCACTCCTTTCCAACTAGTCTATGGTCTGGAAGCTGTATTACCCATTGAATGCGAAATCCCATCACTGCAAATGGCCATCGAGTTACTTCCAGCCACTTCCGAAGAGGAAAAGCGTTTGTTATACTTGGCTCAATTAGATGAGAATCAACGTGATGCTGCATTGGCGATTGAGACTCACGCAAAACGTATGAAAGCTCAGTATGATCGAAATGTGACCCCTCGAAATTTTTTGGAAGGAGATCTAGTATTAGTTTACGATCAAGCTAATGATAAATTAGGTGCTGGAAAATTCGTTCCTATGTGGCATGGTCCCTATGTTGTCAAGCGAAAGCTAGCAAAAGGGGCCTATGAATTGGTAGACTTTGACGGGGACTCTTTGGGTAAACCCAGAAATGGTCTTTACCTGAAGAGGTATTATGCTTAAAGAATGGGTGTGGAGATTTTTAGTTAGGATAGCTTTTCTTTCTAGCTCATGTGTTTTAGTTTAAAAAGTGTGCTTAGCTTAGAGAGTGTTTTTTCGTCATTATTCCTGCTTATCTTGGTTTTACTCTTGATATTGCAGATGTCGATGCCTCTCCAAACATACATTGGTTTCGCTGATGGTGCTTATCGTAATACACGGAACATTTCTTCCGTAGCTTGGGTTATCTATTCGCCCTCTGACGAGTTAGTATCTATGCATGGGGTAAGCCTCGGTCAAACAACGAACAACATTGCCGAGTATAGTGCAGTGATTGAGTTATTATCTGAATCTATTTCATTTGGGATTTGGAGTTTGATAGTGAGGTTAGATTCTGAACTCGTTTTATTACAGCTTAATAGAGTGTATGCCATTAGAAATCCAGTGTTATTAAGATTATTTTTGAGAGTGCGTCTCTTGGAACGTGAATTTGATTATATTGAGTATCAGCATATTCCAAGATCTTTAAATACATTAGCAGATGCAATTTCTTCTCGAATGTTAAGTAGACATTTGCAATAATCATACATGTAAATTTAAAACCATTCCATAACATGATTTACAAGATAAGCCAGTAATAGTGATATATATATATATATATATATATATATATATATATACATAGGAGTGTGTCAAAAAATACATCGTCCTCGATCATAGGTTGAAAAACACCTTATGATTGGCAAAAATGATAAGTACAAAAAACAAAAATGTCATATGTGCTCACAATAGGCGATCATCCTATCACTAGTGATGATCTCGATAAGAAACCACTGCACGGGCCACCTTGCAAAGGAACTTCCTAAAAGGTCCTGGGACCCCAATCACATAACGCTGAAGTCGACGAGGAATGTCATCCATAGTGGTCTCCGGAATATCTTTTGTCAAGCGCTCGAGATGACCCTCCAACTCGGCCAAAACCTCTACTGATTCGTCCTGTGGGGCTGGCACGGCTGCAACTAGTTGTTTCCTCTCGTAAGGCCAGAGAGCAGCTGGTCGCTGTGGACCCACATTTGCATTTGAAACTTTTGCTATCAATTTTTGGACGATGGAAAAATAATAATAAAAAATTAAAATAGGAAAAGTGTTGAAAATGATTTTACCTAAGTCATCCCACTGCTCTCCTGGTGGAAGAGCCATGTCTAGGTCACCACGAAAATCTAAACCAGCGTAAGGGAAGTCCTGAATAGAAAAAACCTAGTTTTCTAACCATTGGAAATACTCAGGTTTGAATCGAGCAACCTCTGTCCTCTCGTCCGAATGACGAGCCATAACTACGACCCATCGCATCAGTTTGGGCTCTCGAGGAAGCCCAGCTCCAACAGTAAGGTGCTGGGGGATCAACATGGGAACCCTCTCCAAACCAAAACTCACAACCAAAGCCCCATAACCAAAGGTCTTTAGTTGTCCGTTCTTGGCTCTGGTCAGTTGGCCTTTCACATTGGCCAACGCAGCATCGCACCAGTTGAAGATGGTGCCTTGAAAGCAATCAACTGCCATACGCATCTGGGATCCGGTGGCAATATGTAATGCGGCACTCCTAGAAAGTCTGGTGACAGTAAATGCGATCACCATGAGTTCAGGAAGGGATATGGTTTTTATTTCTATCCCTTTGTCTCTAGCCTGGCTATTGCAGAACTCTAGCCGGAGGCTATCGACAGACTGGCCACCTGGCCTAACCCCGAATAGAGTCAAGCCTTCGCCTCTCTTAGGCAAACCAGTCAAGAAATATATGTCTGCCGGCTCGATTTCGAGCTAGTGGCTACCAATGAAGAAGCACTGGTCCTGTATGCTCCATCTGTCAACCAGCCACTGTAAGAAATCCACCCGAGCCCTCATGCCAGGAATGGCCCAGAATTTGTACAAGCTGCACGCCTTCAAAGCATCAAGCGAAGGTTGATGATTCCATGTGGCAGCATCCACGTCCTCATGCTCTCGTTCACGCCAATCTAGCATGATGTACTCTCTACATCAAGTAAAAAGATAAATTAGAATGCTAGAAATTATTTTGTTTGGGCCAATTTTGAGAAATTTTGGGTTAAAAACCCTTGCGGCGGGGACTGCATCCTCCAGGTTAGACACAGTGCGTGGGTCTGCACCTTGTCTACATGGAAGGTGCGGACCCCTGACTTTTTCCCAATGGAGAAAAAGTCGGGGTCCGCGGGCCAGCAGTGGTACACCTGCGGGCCCCCGCGCGTGGGTTTTAAGCCTAAAAACCCTCCAAAAAATGAAATGAAAGCCTAAAACAAGAAATGAAACGGTTAAAAATGAAGAGTAGGATGATGTGGATTACCTGGAGAAGACGGCGTTCGATTCCAACGGTTGGATTTTCCACAATCTTCACGGGAAGTTTTCTGAACAAAAGCACTATTTTCTCACCCAAAACTCAAACGGTAAAAATGAATTGACGAAAGCCTTTTTTATAAGTTTTGAGTAAATAAATTGCAAATTTGTTTATGTTTCACTTTGGAGAGGTATTTTTGCAACATTTTTATCCATTTCAAACAGGTATGAGTAATGTTTGCATTTTTGTTCAGGATAACGGATTATTCAGGTGAAATCTATCATTTTCAACGAAAAAACATTTAGAGTCACCTTTAAGCTCTTTTCTGACTACTAAAACATGAAAAGATTGCCGAGTTTTCCTTTTAAACTCGTTAAAACAGAATTAAAAGACGGTCCACTTACAACTCATTTCTGACAGTAAAAATATGAAAAGATTGCCGGATTTTTGTTGTTTCAAATTCGATAAATGTTATAAAACAACGTGTCGTTGATTGCTTTTTTACTTTTTCGGATCAGGGATGCTAATTACGAAAAGTACTCCTTGGTTGTAAAGATCAAGCGGTTCTCTCAAGTATTATTTTATACTTTTTCGGGCTTGGGAGACACAAATTTACAAAAAAGGTCAACCCTGGAGTTTTCTTAAGTTTTTTCAGACTCTCTAAAATTGAAAAACGCCGAGTTTCTCCTATACTGGACTCGTTAAAATTTCACAATAAAGGACCTGTTCAATTACAAATAGGAACGAACCACTCCTTCTTAGGGTTCGAATTTAAACTAAGTTGGACTCATCCGAAGGATGAGCTTATAATCAAGCAAATGTTATCCTCCTCAAGCTTGTCAAAAATAAAGAGGCAATTGCCAGAAATGGTGGGGGAAAAGAGAGAAAAATGAGCCTGTTTTTCATACTTTGTAACCACTCTTGAACATGACACTATTATTCACCTGGGTTGGGAAATCCTTTGCCTAACAGTTGATCAAACCACATTGAAAGTCTTCAGCCGGTTTCTGGGTATTAACTTTGGGTCAATTGTCACCAAACCATCTGTCGTGTCGTTATGTGTTCAAGAGGTCACTGCCAAAAAGCCATTCATCTGCAAAATATCTGTCATCCATCTTGACCATTCCTGAGTCAGTCCTTGCAACTAAATTTCTTCAACTTGATCTATGATTTCGTGTTGTGGGCTTGCCTGCGACAGATCACTTTCTATCGACTTCAGCTCATTATCTAGAAAGATGATGTAGAAATCGTCAGTACCTTGGGATCTGCATGCCTCAATGGTAGGTTTCTCACCTTCGACGACAGGTTGCATCATTGACCTTCGATCAAAGGATTCCGTGACATGTTCGACATCAACACATTTATTCACATCTCATGGATTGTACTGGGTACTTTGAGAACCATTGACATCACTGGTGGTTTCTCTCACACTTGTTAACAATTTACATCATTGACTAGTAATCAAGTGGTTTCTACCATGTTCGACTCCAACACATTCATTTGCATGGATAGAATCGTACTGTTTCAGGAAGTAGAAATGTAGACCCTGGATCTAGTTTCCACAATCCAGGCTACGAGGAATTTTGTATTCATTATATAATGGACTATTCATAAACAGATGGCTACGTCCATACTGTGTCCACATGAGTCTATACTTGTGATGTTTTACAAGGTCATTCTTGTATCATAGCAGTAGTTAGTTTTCTAAGTCAGTTTTGATCTGAGTATGAGAATGCCTACCTCAGCGATGATATGATCTCATATATATATCTTGCATTGAATGTTTTTACAGGTTCCAACCGGGCTCTCCACAAGATGATCCTCAAAATGATAAAGTACTTCACTCTTCCTAAATGATAAATGAAATCCTCATCTACTACAGAATTCGCACTTTAGGGGGAAATTTGTTACACAAAAATATCGTCACCATGATTATTTGCAGTCAGTATGGGTCTATCATCACTTGTACTGTCCTCCTAAGCAAGTCTCAGGCCTCAGCTCTTCAAGTCAAGCTTTGAAATTGAGAGAAAGACATTGAAAATCAATGAAACTCTGGTTCCGCACTTTCTCTCACTATTGCCTGCGGTCCCGCACCTTCTGTTTACAAAAACTGCGGACCTGCCCGCTCTGTCTCTAAAGGTGTGGGTGCGGACCCCTGTGAAAGTAAGAAAGGCGCAAGTTTATTCTAAAAAACTCACTTTGGGTTAATTCTAGATGATTCTAGAAGGAATTTTGACGTGGATTTGCCGCTCTTAGGTGGTTCATGCTGTTTGGTCAATTTAGTGTGTTCTAAATTGCTAATTAAAATGTCAATCCGGGATTCGTAAACTGACGAAGTGAGGTGTACTATATGTACAAGATAACCATTTTCTTAGTCTTTTGTTGTTTTTGAGTTTTTTTCTTTTTAGTTTGTTTTTGGGTTTATCTTCTATGGATTCCCTAGTGTGTGATGGTGAAATTGAAAGTTAAGTATGGATGGTAATGGTGATTTCTACAGTGATTTTCCAAACTTAAAAGTTCTCAAAAAGAAAGTTCCAAAGTGACTGTAATGAAATCAATTCTCAAAAGGAAGTAAATGTACCAAAACAGTGAACTAGTGACAATGGCCCAGTATCCTTACTGTTGTATGAAAAAGAAAGTAAAAACTGAACTTAAAGCAACTCAAAGACTGAAAGCAAAGCAAACTAAATCACACTACTTCAACCCCCGTTCTGACCCTTCACCTTTCAACTCACTCTGTCTATAGGGAGTAATCATAAACAAGCTGAGTAATATGATATCTAAATTGCAGGAAATTACATTGCATAAAAGGAAACTAAGATTTAACTATTCATTCATATTTCAACTCTTGAAAATGACATAAGTAATTCAATCTCTAACTTGCAGGAAAGCAAACTAAATCATACTACAATAAGTAATATTTTGATTCCTTACTAATAGAGTCGCTTGACTATAGAAAGGAAATCATAAACAGATGAGTAATATGATGTCTAAGTAACAGAAAAGTAAATAAGCAAAACACAACTTGAAAAATGACAGTGCTGGAAGTAAACTCATGAAATGAAAATCCGCAGAAAGGACAAGATGATCTCATGTCAGTAGTTATCAAAAATATGTAAATCTGTCCGGGCTACCTACAAAAAACCCTGTAAAAGAAGCACTGATCAGCTAACAGTTATAAAAGAAAACATAAAGGAAATATGGACAGCAATGGAATCAGAACAGCGCAATATATATATACAAGCAATGATTTAAAAAAAGTAAATGAAAGCAAGTAAGAAACTATACAAAGCTTTGGTGTACAGGGGCCCTCTGCAACCTCAGCCAATCAATCACTTAGTCACAAATCAGATTCAGGAAAGCTGTCTTCTCATGTATTTAAAGTGCAATAATAAAGCAAAGTGAAACACAGTACAGTGGGCTGATGACAACAGTCAAAATTACATTTCAAAAACTAACTATCCAGCGTATATCAAAGCGTTATTTATAAGTAAAGGAGCTGCAACTAATTCCTAGATTTTATGCTGCCAAGAGACACGTAAATCTCCTTAACCCGAGATCTAGCGTGATGGTCATCATGCCAGTTGAATCCATGGAGTGGTGGCTGCTCGATTCAGTTCACGAGTTGCTCTACAGGTGTGCCAGTACCTCCAGAAACTAAGGATCGTGCCACGCAAACCTTCACGTGGGCAAAACAGAGCCGTGCCACCGCAAAACTCCTCATTTGGCCCTTCCTTTGACCATCGTTGACCACGACCGTTTATGAGTGATTTGGCTTATCTGAGGGGACACACTCCATGTACACGTCACTTGCAGCTTACCCATGTGGCCGGTTTCTCCATTGGACACCTGTAGCATAGCCTTTAACAAAATGGCTGCGGAAACTTGGGCTGGCTGCGGAAAGTGACAAGTTTCCGCAGCTGCTTGAACAAAAATCTAAATCAAACAACAGTCATAAACATAGTTAGGAAACCATTTCATAAGCTCTTTTTAGACTAATATGCAACGATTTGGCAGCTTGGTGGATGAAGTAAATGGAAAAAGAAGGCCGAAAGGGTATATAGGGAAGTGCAGGTTTGGGACTCAACACATGCATCCCAAAAGAGAAGGAGCTAATCCCTTGATGAGAGGAGCTATCCCTTTGAAGGAGGGCTTTATCCCTTTGAAGGAGGACCTAGTTACTTCCCTCCATTGCACTATAAATTCAGGCATTGGGTTGGTTGCTGGGGAGGTTAGAAGCTGAACATTTTTTAAGGTAAATGCTGGTGAAATTAAGACTTCCTAGTTGAGCTTAAGAGGAGAGATCACATACCTTTTTGGCTTCATTGGGAAGAGAGTGAAACTTGTCAAAGTAGAGGATACTTCTTGCTGGACCCTGGGAGGAGCTTGTACAGCGTCAAGGCACAGGTTGTAAAGTTCTTCTTCTTTTGAATTAATACAATCAAACTCATTTTTCTCAACAAATGGTCTCATGTTATTTGTTTCATGAATTCCTTGACTTTCATGTTAAATATGTTTTATGATATTGGATTTTCAGGTGCTATTTAATTTGTTTGCTTGTTTGTGTTTGCAGATTCGCGACAAGGGAGCTCATCTGGATCGAAGGAGCGAGGGCATCCACAAACTTGCGTTGGACCTAAGGTAGGCCTAAAACACTTGTTTGCCTTTGATTACAAAAGCATATTTAGAGAAAGATAGTGTGTGATTGGTTTGCTTGTCATTAGATCTTCTTTAGATTCTAGGAAGGTCTATCTTGTCCACAAGATTGACTTATTCCGTGTGACAGATGGTACCCAATGGAGCAGGTTAGGTGGTTGGGTACGTCCATGGTCATATTTTAGTAGAGGTCATGGATTCCTAGAGGAGTACGAGGGCCATATTGTTGTTGGGATCCAGGTGGGATTCCTTGTCACAACATGGATTGGTTAGTAATGGTATTAGTAGTGTGATGGATTCGGTGACCGAGTGCCCACACACTTTCAGCTCTCCACCCGCATTAGTGTCAAGTTCGATTGACAGGGGGGCAGGCAGACTTCACGGGTTGTCTGGGGATGTTGGTTGTACATGGACTATAGGATGTTCAACAGAATCTAGTAGGGGTTGGTCGGAGGAGGTGGCATGAACATTCTATCAGACAGGGAATTGCATAGACACAATGCTCTCTTACTGGCATATTGGATGCAGGAGCTACTGATGCTAGGAATAGTAGTATCATTCTCATTAACATGTGAGGAGCTAGGTCGCTCAGGCCTACTAGGTCAGATGAGGAGATGTAACCCACATGATGGTGGATTCACTAACATAGTAGTGGATGCATTGACGCATGTGGGATGGTCGAGGATGCAAGGTGGTGCGACAGTTGACATAGGTGTTTAGTCATGCATAGATTTGTGCCATAGAGCTCAGTGTTATGCAGAGGAGCAAAGAGGTGCATGGAGGAGTGTCGTGTTATGCGGGATTGCACTGTGGAGTAGGAGGAGCGATTCACACAACCTCGAGGTTTCACATGGAGTGACAACTACTTCATCACAAGAGGGATACTAGATGATTCAGGATGATATGACAGCTAGTAGTGGTGTCCAGTAGTGCAAAGAGGTGTGCAACTAGGTGCAGTTGTGTGCCAAGGGGTACAAAGACACATGTTCTTATGCAGGGGAGGATGGGGATGCTTGGCCATATGTAGTGATGTGTGATGCTTCCCATTGGAATTTTGGAGCATTACCACTAGGGAGACCGCTGATAGAGACAACAACCATGACATTACGTATAGTTCACCCAGGATCGATGATGACACAGATGAGCATTATTTTATGATATCCATGGGGACTCATGTGCCTCTCTCACTTCTACATTATTTTCAATCACAAAGGAGTTGGATGTTTTCCCTTGATACCTTTATCATGAGCAACAGGACATGAGAAGCTTGCTCAAGACAGTTACTTGGGACACATAGTATCTAGGGAGAGACTTCTCAGTGGTGGCATTTTGTTAGGGCACGAGCTGACAGGTACAGGCTTAGGGAGGTGACCGTGAGTGAGTTGCAAGGTGCACTATCAGCAGGACAACTTATGGTGTTATGTGAGCACGAGGTACAAGGGATGATAGTCCTCATTGGCAGGAGGATGCCTAGGCTCCAGGAAATATACAGGTACATCAACAGGAGCTGGGATAATATATTTTTTTGTGTGGTTTGGCAAGAGCAGATCAGTTTGTCATACATGGGA
This sequence comes from Pinus tabuliformis, assembly GCA_031772625.1. NCBI lineage: Eukaryota > Viridiplantae > Streptophyta > Pinopsida > Pinales > Pinaceae > Pinus > Pinus tabuliformis. Next base: position 994,603,561 of record CM062805.1, read on the forward strand.
CAAATTCTTGATTCTTGGTGCCCATCTATTGAATACATACAGAGGTCAGAGACAAGGCACAAAGGAGTCCCAGTATCTAGCTGCATGTCACTGCAGCAGGTAGTGAGGATTGGGAGTTGTGGACCTCTAGTATGGGTATGGGATCTAGGCATCCAGTTGATTGGTGGGACACTCCATTTCTTAGTGAGTACGGTCAAGATAGCAGGCGATCTAGTTCTTTCTCAAGCTAGCACATGGGGGATCACCAAGGTCTTCATCATATGGCGAGGCGGGTTGTTGCTCAGGATTGGGGCCAGCCATGGAGTGATAGACTCTGGCATCGTTGAGTCGCTTGGGTAGGTTGGGCATAGCCTCGATTATCACATATACTATCATGGTACGAGCATGTTGGGAAGTTAGTCATGACTAGAGTATCGCAAGGTTAGTAGGATAGTTTCTTCCTGCAATGGGCATGGGACCTTGGCGTCATAGTACTTGACAATTTAACTACCCTTAGGGATGAGTTGGTTTCGATAGGGGGAGATCATTTCAATCTTTCATTGGATTTTAGTGATTCGTCGTTGGTATGGGGGATTTCACTAGCATGGAGGAATAATCAACAGGAGGAGATTAGGGGAAGCTCATGTGAGCAAGGATTCATCTCCAGCGAGGTTGGATTGTATCTTCAGGAGTCCACCCTCGGCGTACATGAGATTGATGACTCAATAGAGTAGTTGCATGACAAGTTGATCAGGATTTTATATTATCATGATGCTCTACTTACTGACAGTATGAAGAGGGCTTCAGGTGGCTGTACCAACTTGGACAAGGAGTGGAACAAGGGGTGCTTCACGTTGATCATGATGGCTTGGGACTCTGGTATTGAGGGACTCCTTCATGTTAGGATAGTGTTGGGGATAGGAATGACTCAATGACACATTTGGGACCTTGGTATTATTTGTAGTAGCCATTTGGATCAGTTGATAGAGAAAATACTTGTTCAGGCATGACTTGAGGACAAGCAATTTTTGGCGGGGAGGACTGTAATATCCCTAATTTTGTGAGTATGGGAATTTTGCCCAATTTTGGTAATATTAATTAAAAGGGGAACTAGTATTTTGGAGAAAGGTGACAAGTATTATTTTATTACAGACTGGCAATAAATTATTATTTTATTGAAATGGTGGAAAAGGTAACTAAGTGGAAAATGACCCCCACAATAAAATAATATTAAAAGGAGTCTAGAAGGATGGAGAAAAAATATAAAAGGAGGGACTCATTTTGTGGATCATATTTTGACTATCACACTTAACACTTCATCTTCTCTTGGAGTTGTTTAGTGCAAGGGTAGAGTGTCATTTAGCATGGGAATTCTAAGTGAGATTCCACACCAACTTCGGAGGACTTCAAGTGCCTCCCTAATTGGGAATTCAGAGAGTCCATTGTTGGGCTTTCATAGAGCTTCATTGACAGTAATAATTCCAACTTTGTGTATTTTCTAGGCGTAGAGGCAATTCAAGTTATTCATTGTGGTCCAGCATACAACAAGTTGGAGTCTGAGTTATTTGCAAGAGGATTTTCCTAGTTGGAGCCAAGAATTTTGTGGTGATTTTGCAAGGATAGAGAGCAACAAATCTGTGGGACAAAATTCTCTTCATTTGGAAGTGTGTAGGGGTTTTTGGCTTAGCCTGCGCAAGGGAAGAAGGGAGAAGAATTGTGGAGAGATAAGGGCTGGATATTGGAGGTAAACCTTAAGGGAGAATTTAGCCAGTGGTAGATTTTGGCATAATTTCGTAATATCAAACTGCTGGGCATTTTCTGGCTAGATTTGGCAATTTGCACTTGTTCGGGGTCACCGGAGGTTAGTGGATTCAGCCCAAACCCTTTTTGGGTTTTTGTGTGTTTGGTGAGAGGATTCTGGGGTTAATTTCATAGAATTTTTTAGGCGGCGTTTCTAGCAGAAATTAGTGCTTCAGTCAGCAGATAAAAGCAGAAATTATTGGAGAAGGATGCAGTTTATCTTCGGACCATTTCCACCACTTGGGTCCATGAGATTTTTCTGGGTTATTCTAGGTTCTTGTAAGGAGGCTCTAGTTAATTTCCTGAATTTTTCTGAGCAATTTGGAGGCCCAAATTATTGGTTCTACTTCCGCAAAATTAGTAGTTTGCAGGGTCGTGCGAGCTATCAATTAGGGTCATTTCCAGCATTTGAGACTACATCTTTCCACTTGGGTCTGGTGTGCTTGCAGTAGCAAGCTCAGGTTGTACAATCCTCATCCTATTGTACTTGATTTACCCATATGAATTAATAAAATGGCTCAACTTATTTGCCTAGTTTCTTGGTGTTTTTTATGGTACATGCATATTTGTGATTTCTTCGCTATAGCCTAGTTCATGTGTCTATATTACATAGTCCATAACTTTTGGCAAATTTGATTTTCCCTTTATTACTAAAATTTATGTCCTATTTATACTCAACTCATCAATAACTATGACCATTTTGATTTACCAACAAAAATATTAATCATTTACCAACAAAAATATTAATCATTTCCCCTCAATGTGCATTATAACTATGACCATTTTGATTTACCAACAAAAATATTAATCATTTACCAACAAAAATATTAATCATTTCCCCTCAATGTGCATTATATTGGAAAAAATATATACTAATTTTCACTTCTATATCTAAATATCAAACTCTATGCTAAATAATGCTAACCCAACATGCCTTCTGCAATTGTAGTCATAGAACCTTTTATAGTCCTAAAACTTTTTGTATATACCCCACTAATTTTCAGTTATATAAAAACTATATCGATATATAAAGTTATATGTGTTAAAATTCTTGAATTTTATATTATAGGCTTAAATCTCCATTTGAAAGGGGCTCACAATGATTGGCATATTTATAATGTGCTAGATTTCAGAGTTTTTTTTATTGCAAATATCATGTGTATGTTCAAATATTTAATAGCAAAAAAAATATTTTTTTGTTATCACCTTTTAATAAAAGATTATGATTAAAATTTTTAAATTACTTGCAACTAAATTCCAACTAATATTGTATTCTTACTCACATTGTTCTCAAAATTTTCTTTGTACTTATATCACTGTTTAGTAACCTATTAAGATTTATCAACAAAATTTAACTCATATAAGTTTTGAATAATAAGTTTTATAATATAAAGTTTGATTATTAATTTTAATTTTTATAAATTTAAGTTTATAATGTAAGAGGAGAAAATACATATTTAACTCATATAAGTTTTGAATAATAAGTTTTATATTATAACGTTTGATTATTAATTTTAATTTTTATAAATTTAACGTGTGATCGTTATACAGAGACATCATATGATCCTTAGGTCTGTCGGAACCATCAAAGTCTCAAAATAGGCATTGTAATGAATCAACAAAGTCAATCTTAAGTGAAAGTAAATTTTCACAATGTTGTGGAGAATCCGAACAAGATTAGTAGGGGAATCTTAACTTGGATTGTTTGAAGGGTCGTCTTTATCTTAATTGCATATTTCAAAATAGCACAATTTCTAAAAAGAAAAATAACATCTCACTCCATCATTAGTGTCAATGATATATTTTGCTTCCAATTTCATTGAAATGTATAATGGTTTGTACAGTTTGGAACTACAATGTTCAATGTGTATATGGATTTATGTTGCTGGCTTTTGTGATTCTTTTTATTGCCACCCGTTGCATCAATATAGTTGGAGTACACTCCTTGTTAAATGTTAGAGAATTATCATAGACAATGGACATCATTCTTATCTGCCTCATTAATAGCAGCGTATATGTACATTTGTTTTACATATTACTAGTATATGGAAATGAAGATGTCTTCACTTTTCTAAACAACCTTCTATTTTGGCTATACACTTATCAGGTTTATGGAGGTGCGTGATTTCTATGATGTCAAGAGACAAATGAGAATTGACTGCATGAAGAAAGAGAGAAATCTATCTTCTCAATTTGTCATTGAAAGCTTCACAGTTTTTTGTAAGAAGAAACAATTTTATGGTAACAATTTGATATGATTTCTAAAGTTGGGTTGATCAAATTCCTTTCTATAACCAGCTAACCACTAACTTAAATACACATAATATCAAGTTGATATTAACTAACTCTAAAGTGTCTAAAAATCCTAACAACACATGAAAGATTGTTATAGAGCTAAAGAAGATGAGATAGTGATCATGTTGATTTTTCCACGACACTCCAGAATCTGGTCTATGTCTAAAATCACAATCATAAACACACTCAAATGCCACAACACTTCTACTTTGCATAGTAGAAAATACTTACATCAGTGAATCAATTAGTGCACGCAGTAATTTTTAACTTTTTAACCCACTACATGTTATATTACAACTTTAATACACCAGTCTTAGGGCTCCCGTACCAAGGATCATGGCCTTTACATACAACCTTGATACAAGGATACAACTAGGGTTTGGTGTCAACTACCATGGAAACCAATCTACCTAAACAAGATAACACTTGACCTACTTGATGATGTTGTGCATCCACAACCCTTTCAATCCACATACCTTGAACACATATGGAGGGTATTTTTCCTCCCCATCTGATGATCACTGTAACTGCATCTCCAACTGTCCAACCTGCCACTATCAATGATCAAAACTCCATTTTTGTCACTTAACTTTGGCTCATTGATTTGCCCACTAGAATCCCTCTAAGAAGTTTGTTCATTGGGTCTTCTAGATTTTCCTTGTTATCAACTATTTGTCTCCCTACATCTGTTGAACTAGGGCTCCCATAAATTTGCCTCCTAACAATCCATGGCTCCTTTCATGAACATTTTGCTTGAGGTCTTCTACCTTCCCACTTTTCAATGTCTCGACTGCTTCAAAATGTTGCTCCTAGGGCACGCAAGATCTACCCTCACATCGCTGAAGTTTTCCCATCTACAACTCCTCGACTAGGGTTTAATAACTTGCCCTCTTTGCTGACCTTTTGTTCCTTCAAAAGCCAAAACTTAAGGCTTCCACAACTGCCCACTTACAATCCCCCCTCTAACTGAACTAGGGCACAAGTATACAACCTTCTTATTAGTCCTATAACTCCACTTAGTTGATTGAATTATGGCTTCTTCATGTTGCTTCCTAATAATGTTTTGACTCCTCCAAAATCACTGTTCTTGAGCACCAAACTTTCTATTGTTAAAACCTATGAACAAACCTCCAAAATCCTTTAACATTTCCTTGATTATGCCCTCTAACCTATACCTAAATACATCCCATCACGTAGACCCAACGCTCATTTTTCTTTCTTCAATCTGAACAATGTCTTGACCCCTTTTTCTCTCTGAAACTTATGTGCTCAACCCTTAAGGCTTGTAGCCCTTATGCCAGAACCATACCACACTTGAATGTCTCCTTTCAAGGGTTTCACTCTTCATAGTAATGCACATAACTAGGCCACTTTAGGACTAATCTTGCATGGAGGATAGATCTCAATCTAGGGCATCAAGGAATTTTTATCCTAATCCCTTTAGGAAAACTCTAACCAATCTCACCAAACCTACACTCTTTCTCCTTGAAGATGTCCTACTAGGCCTTCATTGAACTTTAGATCTTAGCACACTATACTAGGAGGTTTTTAGCCCTTTCTATGGCTTCCTTTAACAACCTCAGACCAATTTAGAACTTCTCCCATAGACCCTGATTTCATGCGTTGTTTCTCTTGGAAGATATGGCCTTTCTTGAGCACCCTTCTAGGCCTCTTCCAAAACATATCTTATGGCCCTCCTGATATACACAGAGAGTTTTCTCCTCAACACGTGCTCATAATTTTCCTTTCAAACTCAGCCAACCCTCCTCCTTGTGCCTGAATCAAAACATGAGACACAAAGACAAATCACTCACCTTCTTTCTACTCCTATCTAGCTTGGAAATTTGAGGAATTCGGCTTCCTAATCTTTGTCTTCACTTGAGAAGATATGCCATGTTGGATGATCAAATGAGTCTCCTTCCCTTCTTATTTATATCCTTCCATGGTGCAATGACTAGCCCTCCAAAGGGCACCTCTCAGGCCAAGACATCTTGAACATTATGTTAATTTTCCCATTTCATATAAATAAATAAAAATTCTCTCATTTGATCAGTGCCTCCATGTTTTCCTTAGTTTCCCATTTCTCCATTAAGGGTGCTTCACTTGCAACAATGGTCAAACCATCAAAATACCTCTTGGTTTCATGCCCACAACTTTGGGTGAAAAACTCACTGCTTCGGTACTTTGCCCACAAAATCCTTTTGTGTGCAGATTCAAATAAACCTAGCACCCAAGGTTGTGAAGTACCTTCCAAGCTACATAAAACAACACTCCCTCTTAACGATGGAAGTACTTCCACTGCACAGAAGTAGCCATCATCACCGAAAACTCTAGCTCAATCTAGGGTTCACTACTACATCATACTTTGGAGAATGAACCACACTCATCTTGGTAGTGTCTCTACCTCACCTCATCATAACTTGAAGATCTTTAGACTTCCATAGGGAATCTCCCTTTGAAGCTAGTCACCCTCTGATTCTACACAATCTCCACTGGCTCACACTGCTACTAATATTGTATCTTACAAGGTCAATCTAAGTTGTGGTCAAAAACAGGCCACATCACTCTGTGACCCATCCCTGCAAGTGGTCTTATCCTCCTGGGTCAAAAAACACACGTGCATATACCCCCAATCTTGGATTTGAAACATCACGACCGAACAAAGAAACTAGCATTCCAACATCTCGTCCATCACATGAAGTCAACTCATCCATGCCAAAATAACCCTCGAGCAATCCCAACGATCCATGACAAATCATAGGAAGTCCATGATTTGCAAACTGCCACACAAAAAATTGTTGCTCACCAAGTTCACCATTGATCCACCAGAACTCCCAGCCCATCTCGCCATGTAGCCTGTCTAGACCACATCTCCATGTCCTGAATTGAACTCTCTGCTCCACGCTCTAGACAATCTCAACTCCCTTAGAGTTGCTTCATGTGCACACTCTGATACACATGTTGTTCAAACTAGCTCTGATAGCATGTTGAATTTTCCATGACACTCAAGAATTTGGTCTATGTCTAAAATCAAATTCATAAACACACTCAAAATCCACAACACTTCTACTTTACACAACAGAAAATACTTACATCAATGAATCAACTAGTGAACATGACAATTTTAAACTTTTTAACCCACTACATGTTATATTACAATGTTAGTACACCAATATTAGGGTTCTCGTACCAGTGATCATGGCCCTTACATACAACCCTGATACAAGGATACAACTAGGGCTTGGTGTCAACAACTATGACCACCAATCTACCCCGAACAAGATAACACTTGACCTACCTAATGATGGTGCACATCCACAACCCTTTCAGTCCACATACCTTGAACACATCTAGAGGGTACTTTGCCTCACCATTTGCTAATCACTGCAATTGCATCCCTAGTTTTCAAACCTGCCACTATCAATGGTCACAACTCCTTTTGTGTCACTGAACTTTGGCTCACTAATCTGCTCACTAGTAGCCCTCTTTCTCTACCAAGAATTTTGCTCATTGGGTCTTTTGGATATGCCCTCTTATCAACTATTTATCTCCCTACATCAGCTAAACTAAGACTCTCATAATATACCTCCTAACAGTCCTTGGATCCTTTCATGAACATTGTACTTGATGTCTTCTACCTACCCAATTTTCAATGTCATGGCCGCTACAGAATGTTACTTCTAGGGCACACAAGATTTGCCCTCATATCACTGAATTTTTCCCATATGCAACCCCTGAACTAGGGCTTAATAACTAGCCCTCTTGGTTTCCTTTTGTTCCTTCAAAATTCAACCCTTAGGGCTTCCACAACTACCCACTTACAATTTTCCCTCTAATTGAACTAGGGCACAAGTATACAGCCCTCTTATCAGTCCTATAATTCCACTTAGCTGACTAAACTATGGCTTCTACATGTTGCTTCCTAACAATGACTTGACTCTTCCAAAATCACTATTCTTGAGCACCAAACTTTCTATTGTTCAAAGCTATGAACATACCTCAAAAATCCTTCAACGTTTCCTTGATTTTGTCCTCTAACCTTCATGTCAAGATAAGCTATCAAACAGACCCAACACTCATTTTTCTTTCTTCAATCTGAAAAATGTATCAACCCCTTTTTCTCTCTAAAAATTTTGTGCTCAACCCTTGAGGCTTATGACCCTTATACTAGAACCATATCACACTTGGATGTCTCCTTTCAAGGGTTTCAGCCTTCATATTGATATAAATAACTAGGTCACTTTAGGATTGATCTTAGATGGAGGATAACTCTCAATATAGGGCATCAAGGATCTACTCTCCTAAGCCCTTTAGGATAACCCTAACCAATATCACCAAACCTACACTCTTTCTACTTGAATACATCATGTTAAGCCTCCAAACAACTTTGGATTTGAGCAAACTATACTTTGAGGTTTTCAGCCCTATCTAGGGCTTCCTACAGTAGCCTCCTACCAATTTAGAACATCTCCCACAGACCTTGATTTCATGTGTTGTTTCTCTTGGAATATGTGGCCTTGCTCTAGCACCTTGTTATGCATCTTGGCCCTCCAAAACAGGCCTTATGACCCTCCTGCAATACACAAAAATCCTCAGCCTTAACACGACGAGGTTGTTCCTCAAGACATACCCAAAAATTTCCTTTCAAACTTAGCCAACCCTCCTCCTTGTACCTGGACCAGAACATGAGACACAAAGGCAAATCACTCACCTTCTTTCTGCTCCTATCCAACTCGGCTACCTGAGGAATTCAACCTCCTAAGCTTTGTCTTCACTTGAGAAGAGATGTCATGTTGGATGGTCAAATGGGGTCTCCTTCTCTTCTTATTTATATCCTTCCATAGTGCAATGACTTTCCCTCCAAAGGGCACCTCTCAAGCCAAGCAAACTTGAACATTATATAAATTTTCCCATCTCATATAAATAAAAAATATTTTCTCTCATTTGATCAATGCCTCCATGGTTTCCTTAGTTTCCCCTTGCTCCATTAAGGGTGCTTCACTTGTAATAATGGTTAAACCATCAAAATACCTCTTGGTTTCACACCCACAACTTTGGGTGCAAAACCCACTGCTTGGGTACTTCGCCCAAAAAAGTTTTTTGTGGTGAAAACTCACACAAACCCAATGCCTAGGGTTGTGGAGTACCTCCCAAGCTACATAAATCAACAGATCAATGAACAAACCAAGAAATATTATTAGTTCACCACATTCCCTATCCTTGCTACAATGTCTAACCACATCTCATCCAACTCACAATTAGTTTGAATCCACAAATTATCTCCCAAAAATATGTCATAATGTCATTGCATCCATCAATACTATAATTGTGATGATAGATACGAGAGGGCACAACTAAAAATAACATAAATTATTCTAATCTCCACATAACTACTTTGAGGACATTCCTATTGAAGATACTCCTAAACAAACTTTGAATGGCACAACCACCCAACCCCCCACCACCACCCCCCCCCCCTGCCCGTATGGTACTTGAAGCCCCCTTACAAGCTCTTAACAAGGAACCCCATAATTCAATGTCATACAAGCAGTCAACACCACACCAAAAAATATTATGTAATGACCCACTTCGAACTATGAACAAAAACAAGTATTAGCATGCATACGAGGCATGCATATGATAGCTACATATGCATGCATCACATGCATAATTGCATTAGTAAAATTACTAATTGGTTATAAAGGATGTCTAAAGAAAGTATAAACAAATTATTTTTTAAAATACTAGATTAAATACCTAACCATTAAGAAGGGAGATCTTACCCTAAACACAAGACTCCAAAAAGTATATATATAGTAAATATCTCTCTATTATTTTGTTTTTATTATGTTTGAATAGATTAAATGCTTATAATTCTAATACTTAATTTCTCTTATTATAAACATAAATCAAATATAATATATATCAGACATATATTCAAATAAAAGGGAATTGCATATATGAAATATATTATATACAACTAAAATGAAAATTATAGTATATTAAAAGGGACTATATATATATGATAAGACAAGGAATACAAATAACTCATAGAAGACCCATAGTGAAATAAAGGCGACAACCTACAACCATGAATCTACCGTGTCAAAAAGTTGTCACCGCCTGGGAATTTCGGGACAAGTTAATGATAGGGCGGTGAAGGGATGAAGGGTGGTGGAGAGGTTTCTGGGGAAGGAAGTAACCTTGGGAATATAAGGGGGTGTTCTTGACATTTGAAAGGGGGAGGACAAAGGGGAATACATAGAGAGAGAGAAGCAATAGTCAAAATCTATTGAGAGGTATTTGATAATTGAGAAATTGTTCTTGGGGTTTTGGGCATAATGGCTAGAAGACCTCAAATATGAAGTCTTTTGGATCTAGGAACTAAATAGGTTAATCCTAAATAGGCTGGGAGAAACGGTCGGTTTGCTCGAAGGAGTGGGAGCAACAACAATCTAGAATCACTTCCAAACAAAATTCCCATGTAAGTACTTACAATTACATTCTTAAATTTAGGTTAATTTCTGAATGTCAAGTTAATTTCTAAACTTAGGGTAAAAAATTTCTTTTGTCCAAATAACTACTAAATCTAAAGCAATAGACTTAATTACCCAACTTAGGTTTGGTATACATTCAACAACGAATTAAAACTTATAAAAGATTGCAATATTGGGTTTCTTTCCTTCTTTTTATATTATCAACCTTCATTAACTCAATAGCCTTCCATCCATGGCCAATTTAGTTGACCAAAAATTCTCAAGCTTCTATGTCTAAATCGACTTCAGAAGTTCTAAGTGGGGTCGATTCAATTTAGTTTAGTTGTCATTCAGGTAGGGTAGACAAAAATGACAATGGAGCCTTAATCTATTAATTTAAGTAGTGAACCAAGGCCCAAGTCATGTATATAAGTAGGTTTCAATGTTTTAGAACATATTTGGAATTACATTTCGATACTTGTTTCATTGTTTACATTATGTATTATCTATTAATTAAAATGGTTTGTAGGGTGCTATAGAGAAACTTTTTCGTTGCAACAACTTGTTGGTTAATTGAACCTAATTAAAAATTAAAATGGTTTTTAGAGTGCTATAGAGCACATATTTTTGTTGCAGCAACTTGCAGTTAATCGAACCCATGACCATTGCCATGACGTTTATATAATCTAGCACTGGAATCTGAGAACAAACTACTTAATTTTGTTTAGCTTTCCTAGGATTGTGGCTAATTGTATCTATATATATATATATATATATTGTAGGTAATAACAATAGAAAACCTATACTTGTGAGCTTGAATTTATGAAATTGTATTTGCTACTTTAAAATTGTACCCAAAATACACAACCATATTTTGTGATCAAGGAAAAAGTTGCAAGGTAAATACATATCAATGATGACTTCGTGTAGCGGCATCACTATCGCTATCGCCATTTCCATCACCACCACCGGCACCGTCATCAACACTAACCACTTCGGCACCTGAATTAACCATTATGATGTGCTCATTTAAAATTACATATACTCTAGCCATAATCCATTATTTTAATTCCATTGAACTCTAGCTGCAAAATCCATTGGGTAGTATACATTATAATTCTAGCTTAAATCCATTAACTCTAGCCGTATTTCCATATCTTAAAATATGCCACATGCTTTAATATATTACAATGTAATACATCATATATAGGATGGGCCCATGCTATCCCGCTATCGCATTTCACAAAAGTCCTTGTTTGCTATATAAGGCCTCTACCTATCCACCGATTACAATAACAGTCCCATAGCCCGCAATCAGCGAGTATCACATGAAATATACGCAATGCCCCATACCCTTTCCCCACTGCAATTGTGATAACCCCCTTGCCGATAAGTCCCGCATTCCTTACCCTACATCATATCTCGCAATATGATACCCTGTATCGTGTCGATATCAGCCCCAACGCCAATAAAAATGCCACTCTGATATCGCATTCCTCCCGGTCCTGATTGTGATATCCTTCCGCCCCCGATTGTGATATCGCAATCGGTGATCCCACCAAGTCCCACTTCCATATACTTCCTCGTCGATTGTGATTTGTGAGATCCCGCAACCATTCCATCTTGCATTACAGTCTTGCATCGCATCCTGCAAACAAATCTTGCAAAGGCCTATCTTGCAGACATAAGTCTCAGCCCCCCGTTGATAAGTCTCTCCAATAAACCTTGCCAATTGCGATCATCGATAAAGCCATGTCCCGAAAATGCGATATAATTAATGCCTATGGCCGGATGCTATATTTTATTTGATGGATTTGAAATGCTTTTTCAGGTCCGTTTAAAGTTATATCATAAGTTTAAAGTGTTGTGGGATGTCAGCGCTAAACTCCACACTCCTTCCTGTGCCCGATTGCGACCCCGCTCTAATCCACAGCTCTTAAGTGTTTTCAGACCCCCCCCACTATAATTCTCTTTAATGGTGAGAGGGGGTCCAAAAAGTGGTTTCCATGTTGCTACATGTCCTTCCCTTGGCGTTTGAGACTCCCCTCCTCTAAAACCATAAACAGCTTTGACCCCCCTCTGAAAGCAGTTTCCACCGTAAATCACCTTCCCGCTAAAATTCTACTCTATATCCACCCCCCACCCAATAAGTAAACCCAAGAGGAACTTTAGTTGCTCGACCATAAGGTCCGGAGGGGCTCGACCATAAGGTCCATCAGGGGCTCGACTGTTAAGGATGCGTAATCAGGTTCGACCAACGGGAGAGGACCGGCAACGGGGCTCGACTGATAGCTACGTCATCCTCTACTTATTGCTCCCCTTCCACCCGCCGATAGTGATAATGCATATCACAACGCCCACCTTCATTTCCCCCCATTACCACCGGTCCCTCTGCCGATTCCGATTGTGATATAACACAGGTCTGTCCCAAATCTGATTGTGACGAAGATCAACGACCCAGATCATACAGTTCAGATTGACGGTCCACTTTATTTCCTAATGGTCAATAACGGATTCATGTTTTCACGCCCCCGACCACAATTTCTTGTTGTTTTTCAGATAATTCCCCAACTAACGACCATAACCTCCATTCACAAAGCACTAAGTCACTCATTTCACCACCGATCAAAGGACATTGAGGACCTTTTTTAGCACATTATAGCGGCAAGATAAACAGGGATATCACTGCATATTCAGCTACAACCATCAAACAGAATGCACTGGAGTAGTGGGACAATGAGACACACATGCCAGCAACTCAAACAACATTGCTCGATTAAAGGCCCAGTCACTACCAGAACGCCCAGAAGCAGCACCAGAACATAGGCAACTTATATTTCTTAGATAGTTTAATCTATTTTCATACCCTTTTTGTAATAAAATCTTGAATTATGTTTCAAGATATTTCTTTTAGATATTCGTACTAAATCTTGATATTTTAAAATCAATATATTTTTGTAAATAAGTTATAAATGATTCAATTATTGAAGTAATAAAGGTTGGTTTTTGTACAAAGAACACTACTATATATTTTTGAAGCATCAACGGATTTACCAGTAATACAAAAGCTCATTCACAGGATTCTTGTGTCGATTTGTTAGTGAAGTCCATCTATCGTCTTATGTGCTTATATTTCTCTGCTTATAGCACACATTTGTTTTCCAAATCTGAAATATTCAATATATAAGTAAAGGGTCAAATTTGTTTAAACCTACAGTCTACACTTGACTACAAATAATTTCAATTTTTTCTTCTGATATTTAAATATAGAATTCAGGTAACAATGCTCTATATTTAAAGTGAGCCTTACATCTGTTCTTCTTCTCCATTTCACAGACCTTAAAGAATCCATTCAGTTTGGCTACCCTGCCCTATGAGATCTATCTGTAGACACTGCATTCAATCTGTATTTTATGTAACAGACTCCATAGCCCAATGGTAATCTAGTTATCAACCAACCATTCAAATACAAATCAAACTCCAAACTTCATAACTAGCTGAATATTTAATCCAACAAAGCTAAATCTTAAGGAGAGAGCCCTCTCTAAAGTTGGCAGGGCTAGATCTTAGCTTCCAAAGTTGGTTTGTGGTTACCTTTGTGATTTTCTTCTACAACCTCAGAAAATTACAAAGTGCTAACGTTCTGGCAACCATACTGGGTACAAACCTTTCAGATTCCTCAGAAATGCATACCAAGTTCCAGATCTGATTACCGATGGTGGACAGTGATCAGACACAAGAAGATTGTATCATTCACCTGGCAACTCCATGTTCAAGCATGCAAAAGCTTCAAAGTTTTCAAGGTGACTCCACTGTTAAAAAATCCAGATTTGCAGAAAACTCATGGTGACTCCATTGCATATTGATAAAATTTATTGCTAAGGAACATGACAGGGTATGTGGTAAACCCTAGATATGGTGAAGTTTTAAAAGAATTCATGGATATCTATTAGGTCCCTATACTACAAGTGTAACTCGTTATTGTTATTAGTACAACCCCCTTATTATATTTTTGTACCCTTGTAGTCCCCATATTGTTATTATTGTGCCCCATAGAAGCCCACTATTGTTATTATTGTTTCCTTACATTATTATTGTTATGTTGGCTCTAATTATATTATGACCCCTTACACTCCTATATATAGAAAGGAGGTCTTGTCATTTGTATCATCCAAGAATTGTTCATTTGTATAATGTATAGGAGGTTGCCCCCTTGAAGAGGCTGAATTCTAAGGCATTGATCTATCTTTTCTATCTTTTTCTGAGTTGGTTTCATAACACTTGGTATTAGAGCTTTGGATTCTAGGGTTTTGCTACTCCAAACATGTCATCGTGGCATTTTCTCTATAACTTTTTCACTATGATGTTTCAGAAGCTAAAAACAAAATCCATTTGAGATGAAATCACGCTGAAGCAAGGGTCCAAATTTCAGATCTTATCTCGCTATAGTTTCGGAGATATGATCTGAGGAAGTTAGGGTTTTTTGCAAGCTCCAGAATTTTAACTAAAATAGGTCATCATGGGATTTTTGCTATAACGCTTTTGCTATGAAGTTTCAGAAGCTAAAACAAAAACCAATTTGAGAAGAAACCGGTCTAAACCTTGGCTCCAAATTTCAGATCCTTTCTCACTCTATTTTCGGAGATATATTCTAAGGAAGTTAGGGTTTTTGCAAACCCCTGAATTACATTCCAAACAGCTCACCTTGGGAAAATCGTCATAGTTGTCTCTCTGAGCATCAGATTGAAATTTCGTAAGAAGTTACAGAAAGAGGACAAATTGTAGTTTCCTGTATATATCTTTCAGAACCAAAGGTAAAAACAGTCACATGTGGAACTTCATACAATTTTGATCTTCTGAAAAGGTATATAATCAGGTCATCTTGGGAGATTGTGCATAACTCTTTCTTGGAGAATCCAATTTTGATCAGACTAGTGGAATTGGAAAGAGGACACAGAGGGCTACTACAATTCGCAATTTTAGAACTGGAAGAGCCAAAATTACAGAGTTATAGTCATTTCAAGATCAAGCTCCTAAAATCAAGAAAAGGCGATATGAGGAAGTTTGATGGCAAGGATCCGGTAAATTGGATACTACAGATGGAGCAATATTTTGATCTACATGAGGTGAAACTGTTACAAAAGGTATGTATTGCATCTTCATATTTAGAACTAGATCAATTTTTATGGTATAAAGGGCTTTGTTCTCGTAAACCACTTGTTACGTGGTCAATTTTCATGGAGGAAATGATAGCACATTATGAGGATACAAAGAGAAACACCTTCTTTAGCCAATTGATAAATCTCAAACAAAAGTGTTCAATGGCACAACACATTGAGGACTTTCAAAAATTAAATATAAGGGTGAATGATATTCCAGAGAAGCAAAGGATTGATGTCTTCATAGGTACTTTAAAGGATAGCATTCAACATGAGATTCGTCTTTGGGAACCTAATTCATTGGAGAAGGCATTCAGGTGGGCAAGAAAAATTGAAAGAAAAGTTATGGAAACAAGGAATCCCACCACTCACGACTATAATTATGGAAGTGTTTCTTCTCCTAGCTTTCCACAACCTACAAGGTTTACACCACAACAATTGGAAGAAAAAAGAGAAAAAGGGTTGTGCTACAATTGTGATAGAAAATGCACCAAAGATCATACGTGTGCTGAGAAGAAATTATTTTACATAGAGTATGAAGAGGAGGAAGAAAAGGATTAAGAAACATCCAAAGAATAGGATATACACCAGGACCCAACCCCAGAGAAATAAGAAATGAATCCGACCATATCTTGTAAAGCATTGGCAAGAATTAGCACTCCTCAAACTCTCAAGATAGAAGGACATATCAAGAAGAAAAAGGTTCAAGAAGTGAAAGATCACCTCGAGAAAGAAGAAATGAATCCAACCATATATTGTAATGCTTTGGCTGGAATTACCACCCCCCAAACTATCAAGATAGAAGGACATATGAAGAAGAAAAATGTTCAAGAAGTGAAAGATCACATCGAGCATCAAGAAATGAATCCGACCATATCTTGTAAAGCATTGGAAGGAATTACCACTCCTCAAACTCTCAAGATAGAAGGAAATATAAAAATAAAAAGGTTCAAGAAGTGAAATATCACATCGAGCATCAACAACAAGTTCTCTAACTTTTAAAGGATAATGCCACTTTGGCGCAGAATCGAATGAAACAACAAGAAAATCAACATCACAGTGAAATTTTTTTTGATGTAGGTGATTGGGTATTTTTACGGCTACATCTCAAGCAAGCTATTTATGAGAAGGAAATGTTGGCAATACTACATGCACTTAAGAAATGACGACCTTACCCATGAGAAGACACTTCAAGGTAAAAATGGATCATGATAGTCTTAAATACTTTTTAGAACAAATATTATCTTTAGAAGAATAGAAAAATGGGTCACAAATATGTTGGGTTATGACTTTGACATCATCTACAGAAAAGGGAAGAAAATTTTTGTTGCAGATGCACTCTCAAGAAAGGATGAGGATGTGGTAGCATTGTTTTGTGCTATTTCTATTATCCAACCAGATTGGATAAACGAAGCAAGGGATGAATGGAAGAAGGACAAAGAAGTGTGGCCACTCATTCAAAAGTTGCAGAATATCCCAATTCAAACAATATTTCCAGAACTTGAAGAGGAAGGAAAAATCATATTGGAACTTGGAGCAGTCACAGAAACAAGAACTCGACAGCTACGAAATCGGTCAATTTCAGTTTATCTCATCAGGTTAAAGAACTTACATGCTAAAGATTCCACATGGGAGGACAAAAATTTTATACAGAAGCATCAAGAACTACTCAAGTGTTGAGGACAACACTTTTTGAAGGAGAGGGGCATGTTAGGCCCCTATACTACCAATGTAACCCCTTATTGTTATTAGTACAACCCCCTTATTATATTTTTGTACCCATGTAGTCCCCATATTGTTATTATTGTGCCCCATAGAAGCCCACTATTGTTATTATTATTCCCTTGCATTATTATTGTTATGTCGGCTCTGATTATATTATGACCCCTTAGACTCCTATATATAGAAAGGAGGTCTTGTCAATTGTATCATCCAAGAATTGTTCATTTGTGTAATGTAAAGGAGGTTTCCCCCTCAAAGAGGCTGAATTCTAAGGCGTTGATCTATCTTTTCTATGTTTTTGTGATCTAGTTTCATAACAATACGTTAACAAATTTTCAAATTGATGAAGCTTTTTCAACAGTCGTGTTTCATTGTTTGAAAACGATAAAAAATTCTCCTAAAGGTAAAATTTGTTTTCTTGAGTTATTTCTTGAAAGATTTAAGAAGGGTATTGAACTTTTGGATTTTCAGATTCAATCATATAGTTTCCAAGATCCTAAACATTTCTTAGAAAATATTCCTTCTCCAAAACAAGAGGAGATTGTATTTCCTTTCAATTTACAGATTGATGAGATTCTTGTTTTCGAGCATAGGGCTGAAACTAAACATGGGAGTTAGGGTTTAACCTTGAGAATACAACTGATGGAAGATTCCATGCTCAATCAGTCAATCAAGGCCTGCAATGGAAACAAATTAATCATGCCTTTGCTGATACTATAGAAAACTACATGGAGGTTCTTTTCAACTCAAGAGTTCAATCATATTTCCATGATCATATCCAATAGCAGTTGCCATTTCATTCTACGGATTTGATTTTATGGACAAAAAATCAAACTGTCTATTTGATTGTACTAACAAGCAATCAAGAAGTCCATTTTTTTCAGCAGCTACTTAACTGGCTTCATTGGAATTTTTGTATTATTTGATTCAGCGTGATTTCTAGCAGTATATAGTAGGTAGCAATGTGAAAATAAGCTCAACACTCTAAGCATCCTTTTCAAGAATTATTATCAGTTTCAGTTTCATATAGTAGTACAAATTTCAGTTTAGTGTGTATTTCAGATTTCAGTTTACGTAATGGGTTTGGTTTCAGTTTAAAGGTTTCAGTCACAGAGTATTTTATGGCAGAACAAGTTGTAGATTTGGGATCAGCCCAATGGATCAGGCTGCTAGTCTACAATGTTCTTGACACTTCAAAAAGAAGTGCCATCCCTAGCTGGAGACATTATTAGGGTCCTATAATTTTTATAGGATTTCTTGATTATAGCTTATCATTATTATGTTTGAGATGTTGTAAATAATAATTCATCTTGCAAATTATTTCCAAAGCAACACCAAATATCACGATTTAAGGATATTTTTGCATAACATTGTTTGGATCAAATCAGAATGCAGGTGTTTTCATCAGAAAGTGCTTAGAAGAAGCTTTCTAACAGTACATCCTGTGATGAAATCCGATTCTTAGAGTGAAAGATAGGTCAAAATGAAGATTGCACTTCAAAAGCAGATAATGGCTCGAGTGGTTGTTTCTTCTCTATTCATTCATAACTATAGCCTTAAACCCATTTTCCCTCTGTTTATTTAAAATTCCATATACTCTAGCTGTAATCCATTATTTTAATTCCATTGAACTCTAGCTGCAAAATCCATTGGGTAGTATACATTATAATTCTAGTTGAAATCCATTAACTCTAGCCATATTTCCATATCTTAAAATATGTCGCATACTTTAATATATTACAATGTAATACATCGTATATAGGATGGGCCCACGCTATCCCACTATGGCATTTCACAAAAGTCCTCATTTTCTTTATAAGTACTCTACCTATATGCCGATTGCGATAATAATCCCACAACCAACGAGTATCACATGAATTATATGCAATGCCTCATACCCTTTCCCCACTGTGATTGTGATAAACCCCTTGCCGATAAGTCTCGCATTCCTTACCCCGCATCATATCCCATAATATGATACCATGTATCGTGCCAATATCAGTCCCAACACGAATACCAATCCCGCTCTAATATTGCATTCCTCCCGGTCCCGATTGCGATATCCTCCTAACCCGTAAAGTCCCACTTCCATATACTCCCTCCTCGATTGCGATTTGAGGTATCTCGCAACCATTCCATCCTGCATTATAGTCCCGCATCGCATCCCTCAAACAAATCTCGCAAATGCCTATCCCGCAGACATAAGTCTCAACCCCCCGTTGATAAGTCCCGCCGATAAACCCCACTGATTGCGATCGCCGATAAAGCCTCGTCTTGCCTATGTGATATAATGAATTCCTATGGCCGAATGCGATATTTTATTTGATGGATTTGAAAGTTTTTTTTAGGTCCGTTTAAATTTATACCATAATTTTAAGGTGTTGTGGGACTGCCAATGCTAAACTCCACACTCCTTCCTGTGCCCTATTTCGACCTCACTCTAATCCATGGCTCTTAAGTGTTTTAGATCCTCCCCACTATAATTCTCTTTAATAGCAAAAGGGGGATCCGAAAAGTAGTTTTCCCCTTGCTACGTGTCCTTCCCTTAGCATTTAAAACTCCCCTCCTCTAAAACCACAAACAACTTTGACCCCCCTCCGAAAGTAGTTTCCACCGTAACTCGCCTTCCCACTAAAGTTTTGTTCTGTATCCACTCCCTGACTTCCACATCGTCCTCTACTTATCACTCCCCTTCCACCCGCTGATAGCGATATCGCATATTGCAACGCCCATCTTCATTGCCCTCCATTACCACTGGTCCCTCTGCTGATTTCAATTTTGATATAACACAGTCTCATCCCAAATGCAATTGTGATGAAGATCAACATCTCAGACCTGATCGACCCAAATCATACAGTTCAGATTGACGGTCTGCTTTCTTTCCCGATGGTCAATAGCGGATTCATGTTTTCACGCCCCCAGCCAGAGTTTCTTGTTGTTTTTCATATAATTCCTCAACTAATGGCCATGACCTCCATTCACAAAGCACCAGGTCACTCATTTCATCATCGATCAAAGGACATTGAGGACCTTTTTCAACACATTATAGCAACAAGATAAACAGGGACAACACTGCATATTCAGCTACAATCATCAAACATAACACACTGGAATAGTGGGACAACGAGACACACATGCCAGAAACTCAAACAACATTTCTCGATTAAAGGCCCAATCACTACCAAAATGCCTAGAAGTAGCACCAAAACACAGGCGACTGATATTTCTTAGATAGTTTAATCTATTTCATACCTTTTTGTAATAAAATCTTGAATTCTGTTTCAAGATATTTTTTTTAATTATTCATACTAAATCTTGATATTTTAAAATCAAGATATTTTTGTAAACAAGTTATAAATACTTCAATGTTTGAAGTAATAGAGGTTGGTTTTTGTACGAAGAACACACTGCATATTGTTGAAGCATCAGCAAATATACGAGTAATACAGAAGCTCTTTCATAGGATTCTTGTGTCAAGTTGTTGGTGAAGTGCATCTATCATCTTATGTGTTTATATTTCTCCGTTTATAGCATATATTTGTTTTCCAAATCTATGTTATTCAATAAATAATTAAAGAGCAGAATTTGTTTAAATCTACACTCTGCACTCGATTACGAATAATTTCAATGTTTTCTTTTGATCTTTAAATATAGAATCCAAGTAACAATGCCTTATATTTAAAATGAACCTTGAATTTGTTATTCTTCTCCATTTCACACACCTTAAAGAACCCATTTAGTTTGGCTACCCTGCCTTGTGAGATCTATCTATAGACACTGCAATCAATCTGTATTTTATGCAACAGACTCCATAGCCCAATGGTAATCTAGTTATCAACCAACCATTAAAATACAAATCAAACTCCAAACTTCATAACTAGCCTAATATTCAATCCAAAAAAGTTCAATCTTACAGAGAGAGCCCTCTCTGAAGCTGGCAAGGCTAGATCCCAGCTTCCAATGTTGGTTTGTGGTTGCCTTTGTGATTTTCTTCTGTGACCTCAGAAAATTACAAAGTGCTAATAGGGGGAAATCTAGAGGGGTCAAAAGGTTTAAATTATAGACAACTGCAGGAGGATATTTCTAGGGAGCTACAAAATATTAAGCTTCCATAGTTTTCAATAGGGAAAGCTGGAGAACGTGTTGAAGCATGGCTGGAAGGAATGACAATGTGTTTCACGCTAAGAGAATATTCTTTTACCTCTAACACAAAGTTCACTATATTTTAGCTAAAGGAAAGTGCTTTGATTTGGTGGGGAATCTAGAATCGAAATTGCATCTCACATCAGACAACGTTCCCTGGGAGTTGTTCAAGGAAAGATTATGTGCAAAGTACATGCCACCCTACTTTCAAGATAAGCAAGTTTGGAGATTTTCACATGTTAGTCCAATGTAATAAAATAGTGGAAGAATATGAGATGAGGTGTATGGAACTCATGAAATATGTTCCTTATCAAGATACTGATGAACGCCAAGTTGAGTGATTTTTGTACGAATTAAACCCTTGAATAAAAACCATAGTTAGAATGTGGAAGCCATAATCGGTGGCAGATGCAGTTAAATGTGCTCATTATGGAGAGGATCATTTAGGGATCAAAAGAGATATTAGGCCGATAGGACCCCCACAACCAAGATTTCCAAGGAAGTCTCCCTGAAACTTTTTCAAGGGGAGTAGTTCGAGACCACCTCCTTATGGAAATAGATGTACTCCAAGAGGAGTAGTAGCAGGGGCTCTCATGGAAGCTAATGTTATATCTTCAAATTCATCAAGATCTAATGCAAGCTAGTGGAACTCTCAAGGAACTACTAATAGCTTAAGAAGTGTGAGAGGAACTAGCACAAGAGGACGAAACTCACAGTGTGACACAAGGGGATCACCCTAGGTTAATTGTTGGGGATGTGGAGGACCTCATTTCCAATGTGATTGTCCAAAGGTCTCGCAAATGTAATGTATAGAGTGGGAAAAGAGCCATCATCAAATAACAAAGGCAATCATAGAATCCATGTAGTGGTAACCAAGAACTAGGAAGAACATCAGTCCATTATAGTAGAGTCCCCAAGTACTATTAATGGCATGAAAATCAAAATATTATTTGATATTGGTGCTACTGATAGTTTCATTTTGTCATATGCGTTAAATAGATGTGGGTTGGAAGCACACAAGCAAAATGATTTTAGACAGGTAGAAATGGATTAAGGAGAGCTTCAGTTCATAGATTCAAGAGTTGAGGAATGCAAATTTGATCTAGGGGTTTGTTCGACTAAGTTAAAAGTATATGTTATAGCCCTAAGAACTTCTGATCTTGTCATAGGGATGGATTGGTTAGAAGTTCATCGAACTTGGGTAGACTGTTACGGAAAAAGAATTCTCTGCATGAATGTCAAAGGAGAGATGATCCAAATATAGGGTATTAAGAGGAAGGTATATTTATGCTCCATCTCAGGAATGAAAATGAAGCATTTCTTAAGAAAAGGTTGTTAGGTATATGTAGTTAAGGAAGTAATAAAGGAAAAAAGACCGCCCCTAGAGCAATATCTGGTGTTATCTAAATTTTTGGATGTTTTTCCAAGGGAACTAATAGGATTACCTCTTGAAAGGGAGCATGATCTCATAATAGAATTAAATTTTGGTACAAAACCAATATCTAAAACACCCTATAGAATGACGGCTCTGAAACTTCAAGAGTTACAAATTTAGCTTAAAGAACTACTGGATATATGACACATCTGACCTAGTATTTCATCTTGGGGTGCACCCGTAAAATTTTTCAAAAATAAGGATGTTTCCTTACGGCCACGCATATACTATTGATACTTGAATCAAGATACAATAAAGAATAGGTATCCAATGCCTCGAATTGATGACCTCTTTGAACAAATGAAAGGAGCTTTGGTATTTTCAAAAATTGATCTATGGTTGGGTTATCATCAATTAATAATTAAGAATAGTGATATTTCTAAGACTACATTCTGAACACGCTTCAGGCATTATGAGTTCACGGTGGTACCATTTGGGTTGAACAATGCACCAACAATATTCATGAATCTTATGAATAATGTTTTCCGCAAGTATCTCAGCCATTTTGTACAAGTCTTCTTAGATGATATTCTCATCTACTCCAAAAATGAAAAGGAGTGTGAAGAATATTTGTGGATAGTATTATCTTGTCTCAGGGAACACTAGTTATATATAAAGTTATCCAAATGTTTCTTCTTTCGGAAGGAGATTCATTACCTAGGTCATATTATATCCGGTGAAGGGTTCTCAGTAGATCCTGAGAAGGTAAAAGAAATCATGGAGCGACTGATACCGAATAATGTGAATGAAGTATGAATTTTTATGGGTTTATCCAGATACACTCAAAGGTTTGTAGAAGGGTTCTCAAAAATTGTAAACCCTATCACAACCCTCCAGCAGAAAGGAGTTAATTACGAGTGGACCGAGAAATGTTACATTGCATTCTTTGAGCTTAAAATATTATTGACCATTGCACCATTCTTGTAATTACTTGACATGGGAAAATACTTTATTGTATGTACAAATGCATCCAACCAAGGATTAGGTGTAGTATTATGTAGGACATAGGAGTAATAACATATGCCTCAAAGAAGTTAAAGCCTCATGCATAACTCTACACAATCTACGATTTAGAGTTAGGCGTTGTATTGCTAGATTTAAAGATATGGAGACACTACCTTGTAAGGAGAAGCTTTGTGCTCAAAATAAAACACCAAAGTTTGCAATACTTGTTTACCCAAAGGGACTTGAATGCTAGGCAAAGACGATGGAGTGAATTCTTAAGTGACTTTGGAATTTCATACATTAAAGGGAAAGAGAATGTAGTGGCAGATGCTCTAAGTAGAAGACCATTGATCTTTTACGTTATACCCATCAAGGTAGACATACAGGACAGACTTCTAAAACATATTTTAGAAGATAGATGGTATTTAAAAGTAAGTTTTGGGCTTGATATTAAAGGTCCGAATGAACCTAAGTTTGAGGGAGATGAACTAGAGGATGATGGATTGCAACGATTCCAGGGAAAAATGTATATTCTTGATAATGGAGATATCTGAAACACCATCCTTAAGGAAGCCTACAGAGCATTGTATTATGTGCGTCCAGGTGTAAATAAGATGTATGCTAACACAAGGAAACTCTTCTTTTAGGAAAGAATGAAGCACAATATTATCCAACTCATTGCAATATGTCTTGAATGTCAGCAAGTGAAAGCTGACCATCATCACCTTGCAGGTCTCTTACAACCTCATGACATTCCTATGAATAAATGGGAGGTGATTTATATAGACTTTATCATCGGGCTACCTCTTACCCCATAGACAGTTCCATTCTGGTCATGGTAGATAAACTAACAAAAAGTGCTCACTTTATTCCAAAAAAATATATGTATGATGTTGTTGATGTAGCTCGGATATTGATAAATGAAATCATTAGATTTCATGGAGTTCCTAAGAAAATCATATCAAATAGAGATTTACGATTTACTTCAAGATTCTAGACTTGTATGTAGTCCTCCTTAGGAACTCAAATTAATTGAAGTACAACATATCATCCTGAGACTAATGGGAAGATAGAAAGAGTGAACCAAGTAATAGAAGATATGTTGAGAATGTACGTTATGGACCAACATGTTGGGTGTGGAGCCTGATTTTCTTCTTTATCCAAAGGTATCACTGCATTGGACCCTAGTTCATAATGTGGCCGCAACGCCGCCTGTAATATTTGCGCTACAATGGGGGTCTAGGGGAGCAACAACGATCTTTAGGATCCCCCCTAGTGGGAGATCGGGGGTAGCGCACCTTGAAGCTAAAAATAGATGTAAAATTGCCTTGTAAAATGTTGTAATTTCGTAGTCAATCTAGGTCGTTCATTAGGCGGAGATATGACGGTAGAAGCTATGTTTAATTTAGGGTTTTTTCCCTAGAAGGCAACCCCTCGCTATATATGAGGGAATTTTATTGAGTCTATGTATATATGTATTCTAAGTGAGAAAGAGAGAGGAGATTGAGTGAGAGAGAAGAGGGAATTACAACAGATCTATTGTAGGTTGTATCTCTTCAGTTTGTTGGATAACATAAAAAGAAGGACTGGTTGCTTCTCCGTGGACGTAGCCCAAATTGGGTGAACCACGTATATCTGTGTCTCTCTTGTTTTATGTGTTTTCTGTGTTTATATTTATGCAATATATTTTATGTGTTCCGTTTCTCTTTAATATATAATTTACTAACACCACAAACACATTGGGAAAAGTACTTTCCCTTGGTTTATTTTTCATACAATAACAGCTACCATAATTCAATCGGAATGACTCCATTTGAAGTATTATACTATAGACCTTGCAGAACACTGCTAAGTTGGGACAGGTTAGAGGACCGGGTAACAGTGGGACCAAAATTAATTCAAGAAATGGAAGAGCAGGTAAAACAAATTAGGCAATGATTAAAGGAAGCAAAAGATAGAAAAAATATATGTTGATGCTCATAGGGCATATACGAATTATGAAGTAGGTGATCAGGTTTTTATACGCATTAAACCAATCAAAAGGACCATCTGGTTTGGAAAAGGACCAAAGTTACCCCAGTTTATTGGGTCATTAGAATTTCTAGAAAAAATTGGACCTATCGCCTATCATCTTGCACTGCCACCCCACTTGCATAAAGTTCATAATGTTTTTCATGTATATGTACTAAGACATAATATGTTGGGTTGTGTTATATTCTTTCCACGTAGTTAATAGGGGGTTTGAAGGGCACCTGTAACCCCACTTTATGGGGTCCGGGGCAGCGCCCCGGAAAATTTTGATTTTGGACCATATGTTAGGTTGGGCGGACCCACCTATGGTTTTGTGCATGATTTTCACACATGTTTTTTGGACGCGATGGTTTTTGGTCCATGGTATTGGATGCTTCGGCATGTATAAATATGTATTGTAACATTGAAAGGAACATAATGAAAAATCAAGCTGGTAGTCCCGGTTTTGGGATCCAGGGAAAAATCTCTGTGCATATGTGTTTTATGGGTTATGCTCTCGCATTGTTTATTTTCTTTGTTTAAGAATTTGTATGCAGGTAATTTCTGTACAGGGTTAAAACCTACATTTGGTATCAGAGCTGTTTTGGCTTCAAGGGGACGCCTTTGTTGCTGAGGGGTTTCGCTCGGGCCTGTGGTAGACCCTGTTTAGTGGGAGATCTGCGAGATCGATTCTGGTGGTGAAAGAAGATGGCAAGCAGTGGAAAGATAGAGATTGAGAAGTTCAATGGTCAGAATTTTGAGTTGTGGAAACTCAAGATGGAGGATCTGTTGGTGGATAAAGATCAGTGGATCGTGGTAGATCCGGGTACTAAACCATCGAGAGTGACCGATGAAGAATGGAAGAAGTTGGATCGGATGGCAAAGAGCACAATACGATTGTGTGTCCCGGATTCAGTATTGCTGAATGTATCAGGGGAAGCTACGGAAAAGGCTTTGTGGGTCAAGTTAGGGACTTTGTACCAATCTAAGTCTCTAGTGAATAAACTGTTCCTGCGGAAAAAGTTGTATAACCTGAAGATGAAAGATGGAGACTCGGTGACAGAGCATCTGAATGCGTTTAATACTGTGGTAAGTCAGTTATTATCTGTTGATATTAAAATTTTAGATGAAGATAAGTGCATCAGTCTGTTGTGTTCTCTACCAGATTCGTGGGATAGTCTGGTTATTGCAATAGGTAGCAATGCAACTGCTTTGCAATTTCATGAAATAGTCTCAGCCTTGCTGACGGAGGAGATGAGACGGAAAAATATGGACAACCAGAATGGTGATGCCTTGTTTGTACGAGGACGGTCCCAGAACAGAAACAAAAAATAAGTCATCAAGTGGGAGATCTAAATCTAGAGGGAGATCTAAATCTCCAGGAAAACCTACAAAGGTGGTGTGCTGGAAATGCGGAAAGGAAGGGCACTTCAGAAGGGATTGTAAATCTAAAGCTCCTGATAAAGGAAAGGGATCTGATGATGCTCCTTCTGCAGAGGCGAAAACCACCTCAGATGAAGGTGGGGATGTGTACTTGGCTTCTTCAAGTACACATGTAGATCATGAGGCATGGTTGATTGACTCAGGTGCATCCTTTCACTTCACTCCCCATAGAGAGTGGTTCTGCGAGTATGAGAAATACGATGGTGGTGATGTCTTCTTAGGAGATGATAGGAAGGCTAGAATCATTGGTCGGGGAAAAATAAAGTTGAAGTTGCAAGGTGGAAGGGTTAGAACACTTCCGGGTGTTCTACATATTCCTGCATTGGCCAGAAATCTGATTTCTGTTAGCAAGTTGGATGATGCAGGTGTAAAGACGGTGTTCGAGAAAGATACCTACAAGATGGTTCGAGGAGCACTGATATTAATGCAGGGAGTTCGGATTGGAACTCTGTACAAGCTGCAAGGTAGCACTGTTGTTGATGGGTGCAATAGTTCTATGGTTCCTGAAAATGGAGTAGAGAATCTAGTGGTCTCTGGAGAGAAGACCATGTTGTGGCATCAAAGGCTTGGACATATTTGAGAGAAGGGCCTTCGAATACTTCATGGTAAAGGTATGGTAGAAGGTATGAATAATAGCTCTCTGGATTTTGATTTCTGTGAAAATTGTGTATATGGTAAGCAGAATCGGGTGAGTTTCCCCTCTGGTCATAAGAGGACGAAACAGATATTAGAGCTTGTGCACAGTGATGTGTTTGGACCTGTGAAGGTTCCATCACTGGGTAAGTCTGTGTACTATGTATCATTCATAGATGACTTCTCAAGGAATACATGGATATATTTTCTTAAGAAGAAATCTAAAGTCTTTGACAGGTTTAAAGAATTTAAGGCTCTGGTGGAAAATCAGATAAAGAAGAAGATAAAGGTGCTGAGGACAGATAATGGTGGAGAATTTTGCAGCAAAGAATTTGAAGAATTTTGTAAGAAGTGTGGTATAGCACGGTAGAAGACTACTCCATATACACCTCAGCAAAATGGAGTCGTAGAAAGAATGAACAAGACGTTGATGGAAAGGGCAAGAAGCATGCTCAGTGGTGCCGGGTTAGGACAGGAATTCTGGGCAGAGGCGGTGGATACTGCATGTTACCTGATCAACAGATCACCTTCATCAGCGTTGGAGGATAAGACTCCACAAGAAGTATGGAATGGTAAGAAACTCTCTCTTTCACATCTAAGGGTATTTGGATGTGATGCATATGTACATGTTTCAAAGGAGAAACGAACCAAGTTGGATTGTAAATCTGAAAAGTGCATCTTTATTGGGTATAAGGATGGTTTAAAGGGTTATAAGCTTTGGAACCCAGTCACACGGAAGGTTGTGTACAGCCGAGATGTGTTGTTCAAAGAGGTAAAATATGTTATTCAACATGAAGTCGAACCAAAGGAACCTGAGAAGATAGAGTTTGAGCCAAAGGAGGAAGAATCATATTCTGCAGCAGAGGAGAAATCAGAAGATGAAGAGCCACAAACTCCGGCTGTGAGAAGATCAGTTCGAGAAAGAAGGCAGCCAGAAAGGTATAGTCCATCTGCTTTTAGTTCAAATTTTGCTTTGTCTGTTACTGATAATGATCCCAGAACTGTGAAGGAAGCAGTGGATTCAGAGGATGGAAAACTCTGGAAAGAGGCCATGGTCGATGAAATGGCATCTTTGCACAAAAATGAGGCTTGGGATCTGGTGGAGTTGCCGGCTGGAAGGAAACCCATTGGCAGCAAATGGGTGTTCAAGAAGAAGACAAATGCAGAAGGAAAGGTGGAGAAATACAAAGCTCGGTTGGTAGCAAAAGGTTATTCGCAGGTGCCGGGAATTGATTTTGGTGATATTTTTTCTCCTGTTGCCAAGGTAACTTCTATTAGATTACTTTTATCTGTTGCTGCTGCTTTTGATTTTGAGGTAGAACAGATGGATGTGAAGACAACATTTCTTCACGGGGATTTGGAAGAGGAAATCTACATGAAGCAACCTGAAGGCTTTGTGGTGAAGGGTAAGAAAGAACTGGTATGCAAGTTAAAGAAGTCTCTGTATGGGTTAAAACAGTCACCAAGGATGTGGTATCAGAAATTTGATACATTTATACGGGGACTTGGCTTCACCAGAAGAAAAGCAGATCATTGTGTGTATTTTAAATTAATTGGTGACCGTATTATTTATCTGGTCTTGTATGTGGATGATATGTTGCTGGTTGGAAATGACAAAGAAATTATCCAGGATTTGAAGACCCAATTGTCCTCCAAATTCGACATGAAAGATCTTGGTGCTGCAAACTATATTTTGGGCATGGAAATTAAAAGAGATCGGTCAAAGAGGAAGCTCTGGTTAAACCAGAGGAAGTATGTTGAGACAATACTCCAAAGGTTTAATATGCAGGATAGTAAACCGGTGAAGGTTCCTATTCCTGTAGGTGTGAGGTTATCTGCTGAACAGTGTTCCAAGACACAAGAAGAGGAAGAGGACATGTCCTGTGTTCCATATGCAAGTGCAGTGGGTAGCCTGATGTATGAAATGGTCTGTACTAGACCAGACATTGCACATGCAGTGGGAGTATTGAGCAGGTTTATGTCAAAACCTGGGAAGGAGCACTGGACAGTAGTGAAGCGGGTTTTCAGGTATTTGCGTCGCACTAGTGATTATGGTTTGTGCTACCAAGGAAGACCAGGATTGGACAGAGTGTTGGATATTCATGGCTTTGTTGATGCAGACAGGGCTGGAGATCTGGATCAGGGAAGATCTACAAGTGGGTATGTGTTTAACCTATCTGGAGGTGCAGTCAGTTGGATGACTAAGAAACAATCTATAGTGGCAGTATCAACTACAGAGGCAGAATACATGGTAGCCACTCATGCAAGCAAGGAAGCAGTTTGGTTGCAAAGATTGTGTTCAAGTATGGGGTTAGTACAGGGAGCTATAAGAATAGACTGTGACAGCCAAAGAGCAATTTTCTTGGCAAAGAACCCTGCTTATCATTCAAAGACAAAGCGCATTGATGTTCAGTATCACTTTGTGAGGGATATGATAGAAGACAGAAAGGTGTTGCTGGTAAAGGTGGACACTTTGAAGAATACTGCAGATGCATTGACAAAATCTGTGAGCTCTGAGAAGTTCTCTTGGTGTAGAGAAGCAATGGGAATCTCAGGGCTGAAAAAATGACTAAGCTCTCCTGTGGCCCCCTGTGGAAAGAAAACAACAAGTGGGAGATTGTTGGGTTGTGTTATATTCTTTCCATGTAGTTAATAGGGGGTTTTAAGGGCACCCGTAACCCCACTTTATGGGGTCCAGGGCAGCACCCCGGAAAATTTTGGTTTTGGACCATATGTTAGGTTGGGCGGACCCACCTATGGTTTTGTGCATGATTTTCGCACATGTTTTTTGGACACGATGGTTTTCGGTCCATGGTATTGGATGCTTCGGCATGTATAAATATGTATTGTAACATTGAAAGGAACATAATGAAAAATCAAGCTGGTAGTCCCGGTTTTGGGATCCAGGGAAAAATCTTTGTGCATATGTGTTTTATGGGTTATGCTCTCACATTGTTTATTTTCTTTGTTTAAGAATTCGTATGCAGGTAATTTCTGTACAGGGTTAAAACCTACATAATATAGTTGGAAAATCACATAACCTTCAATGGAAGGAACTACAAGTATCGAATGAGGTAACCATTTTGGTCGAACCATTACATATACTGGAACGCAGGGCTCGATAGCTCAAGAACTGCTTGGTAGGGCAAGTTAAGGTCCAGTGGGACAAGTATACTCCTGGATCGGCTATCTAGGAAGACACAGAGGCCATATGCAAAAAATACCCCAACTTATTTTGATTTTGAAGCATTTAAAACTTTATTTAGTATATCTTTACTTTATTTTGGATGGATACTTAAGACTATCATTTTGAACTGTTACACGTAAGAGTGATTTTATATTATTTGCTTGACATTGCTGGCACATGGATACCAATATGAAGTATATTATTTGCTTAACATTGTTGGTACATGGATAACAATATGAAGTATATTACTTTCTTAACATTGTTGGTACATGATACTAATATGAATTATGAATTGTGTTATTGACGTGATGTCTATGATTTGTATTTTTCATATCAACATGAATGATGAGATGGAAATAAAAGAATGACTACATTTTACTACTTAATATGAAAGCTAACTTATAGATATATGGGTTGGACATAGCCAAATATGTTATATGAACTCAAAGATCAATATCATAGATAACAACATATTTGGAATGCACAAAAACTGTTATTTGAATACAATTGGCTTTGAATATATTGATGCATATGTTATAATGTGTGGACAAGTGTTTACATTGCAGATAGTATCATTACCAAACCGACCACGTGATGACAAAACTCCAAGAACAATTGAGGCTCAATGAGATTCCATGATAGGGTGTTGACCCTGGTCCTACTAGGAGGGGTGGAGGTGTTTCCCACCATTTATCCTCCAAAACCTGGAGTCATGGGAGGATTGTGCAAGTCATGCTCTCCCATATGTGTGATGATGATTGCCAGATGCCTAATGGGTAATTAGGTTGATATAGTTCACTGTGTCACCCTTGAGGTTTATGAATGGTTAGATCAGTATAGCTAAAACCATGACATATTCCACTAGAGGATGGATAGGATGGGAGCATAGGATATTAGGAAGGATAATATGATTTTTGAATAACTTGGGGACTTTGTTAGGGCAGGGAATGACTACTAAAGATGTAAACCAATAAATGATCAAAACACAAATATTAAAATGTCCTCATATTATAAACAAGAATCCAATCACATGATGTGATCCTTTTATGAATATAATAAACACTAAAATAATTACCGATATACTATATAAATCCTAACTTCAAGATGAATTTTTTTAAAGGAGAGATGTATGTAATGACCCACCTCGGACTATGAGAAAAAATGAATATTGTCATGCATATAATAGCTACGTATGCATGCATTGGATGCATTGCATTAGTAAACTTACTAATTGGTTATAAAGGATGTCTAAAAAAACGATAAACGAATTAAATATTAAAATACTATATTAAATACCTAACCATTCAGAAGAGAGATCTTACCCTAAACATAACACTCTTATCTATATATATATATATATATATATATATATATATATATATAATTTTTCTTTTATTATCTTTGAATAGATTAAATCCTCATAATTTTAATACTTAATTTCTCTTATTATTAACATAATCAAATATAATAATATATAGGGAAATGTATATATGAGATATATTATATAAAACCAAAAAGAAAATTATATTATATTAAAAGGGACTCTATATATATGATACGTCAAAGAATACAAATAACTCGTAGAATACATGTCGTTAAATAAAGGCGACAACTTCTAACCATAAATCTACCGTGTCAGAAGGTGGTCACCACTTGAGAATTTTGAGAAAAGTTAATGACAAGGCAGTGAAGGGATGAAGAGCAGTGGAGAGGTTTTCAGGGAAGGAAGGAACCTCGAGAATATAAGGGGATGTTCTTGACCTTTGAAAGGGGGAGGACAAAGGGGAATACATATAGAGAGAAGCAATAGTAAGAATCTATTTAGAGGAATTTGATAATTGAGCAATTTTTCTTGGGGTTTTGGGCATGGGAGCCAGAAGACCTCAAACACAAAGTCTTATGGATCTGGGAACTGAATAGGTTAATCCCAGATAGGTTGGGAGGAAATGGTCAATTTGGTATGAGGAGTTGGAGAAATAACAGTCTACAATCACTTCCAAACATAATTTCCAAGTAAGTACTTGCAATTACATTCTTATATTTAGGTTAATTTCTGAATGTCTAGTAATTTCTAAATGCAGGGTACAAAATTTATGTTGTCTAGGTAAGTCCTAAATATAGGGCACTAGACTTTGGTATCAGGGCTAGTTTCAGAATCTGCGGATCTGAGGGCCTCCCTCTAATATTTCCTATTATTTTTTGAACTCATATTACCTCCACCCCTCAAGAATTATTATGGTATTTTCTGAGTTCCAGGTGACTTACCAAAATGATGTTTTATTATTATGTTATGTCTTCGGCCTTACGATTATGGGATGGAAGTCTTCGAGACTCTTAGGGTCAAGTAATTGTTGCCATAGTCATGGATAATTACCCAACTCATGTTTGGTATACATCAAATGATAAATTAAAACTTATAAAAGATTGTGTTATTGGGTTTCTTTCCTTCTTTTTACATTTCCAGTCTTTGCTAAGTTAATAACCTTCCATCCTACGATTTTCTAAACTCATATTACCTCCACCCCTCAAGAATTATTATGGTATCTTCTGAATGCTAGGTGACTTCCCAAAATTACTTTTTATTATTATGTTATGTGTTCCACCTTGTGACTATGGGAGGGAATTATTCAAGACTCATAGGGTGGAGTAAGTGTTGTCGCAGTCATGGCTGATTACCCAACTTGTGTCTAGTATACATCCAACAATAGATTAAAACTTATAAATATTTCGATATTGGGTTTCTTTCCTTATTTTTACATTTCCATCCTTTGTTAACTAAATAGCCTTCCATCCATGGCCAATTTAATTGACCAAAAATGTTCAAGCTTCTACATCAAAATTGGCTTCTGAAGTTCTAAGTGGGGTTGATTGCAATTTAGTTGAAATTACATTCAGGTAGGGAAGACAACAACAATAATGATGCCTTAATCTATTGGTTTCAGTAGTGAACCAAGGCCCAATTTGTGTAGATAAGTAGGTTTCAAAGTTTTATAACATACTTGGAATTACATTTCTTTGGTGGTAATTGAACCTTGATTAGGTTGCGTCTGTGTGATTTAGGTTTGATTTCCTGTACTTAGAAGATAAAATTCTAAGGGTATTTGTTTCATTGTTTACATTGTGTATTATCCCTTAATTAAAATGGTTTTTAGGGTTCTATAGAGCATCATTCTTAATCTTTTTGGTTGCAACAACTTGCGGTTAATCGAACCCATGATCTATGTTGTGGAGTTTATATAATCTACCATTGGGATCCGAGAATGAACTTATTAATATTTTGGAAGGAATCTCAGGAATATAAGGTAGTGTTCTTGAGATTTGAAATGGGGAGGACAAATGGGGATACACGGAGAGAAGTCATAGTTAAAATCTATTGAGAGGAATTTGATAATTGAGTAATTTTTCTTGGGGTTTTAGGAATGAGGGCCAGAAGACCTCAAATACAATGTCTTTTGGATCTGGGAACTTAATAGGTTAATCCAAAATAGGCTGGGAGGAAACAGTCAGTTTGGTAGCAGGAGTGGGAGAAACAATACTCTAGAATCACTTCCAAACATAATTTCCATGCTAAAATCTGAATGTTTGGTTAATTTCTAAATTTAGGGTACACAATTTTTTTTGTCTACATAACTCCTAAATCTAGGGCACTAGATATTCATCCTAATTTTCAGTTAGTTCTCTTTAAGCATAAATATGTATTTAAAACACCAAAACATTTACCACTTTCATGTGGGTAGCATAACCACAATATTCCCCTCATTCTAGATAGTCCACCACCTAATGTGCATCCTTATCAAAACCCTTTTTCATAAAAAAATGCAATTAAAAAATCATTGTAAAATTTGTTGAGATAGGAGTCATATATCTCAATACTATCCTTTACACATCATCGATGGTCATGGTATTAAAGAAGGAAGGAACTTGGAGCATGCATATTGATTTTTTGATCTCAATAAATTGACCATCAAGGACAAATTTCCAATCCTAGTTATTGATGACCTCTTGGATGAACTTCATGGAGACAAGTTTTTTACTAAAATTGATATTCATTTCAATTGCCACTATATCAAAATAAATGACATAGACATCCCTAAGGCCTTGTTCTATACACATGATGGACAATATGGGTTTTTAGTGATGTCTTTTGACCTTTATGATACTCCATCAACCTTCTAGAGCCTCCTGAATAAGATAATCCATCCATTCATATGAAATTTTGATCCATATAAAGACATAGAGCAATTTAATAGAGCCTTGCAACTCCTATAGGACTACTCTATCTGTAAAATATTCCGTATGTGCTTTTGGGGCTTCAAAGGTTCAATACAAGAGTCAAATTCTAAGTCAAAGGGGAGTACAAGATGATCCCAAGCAAGTCATAACGTTGCAAGATTGGACCCATCCCAAAGCCCTAAAGTTCTTGCATGAATTCTTTGGAATTATAATCTACTACAAGAAGTTTGTTACAATTATGGAAAAAACACTAGCCCTTTAACCCTTCTACTAAAAAATAATGCCTTTGTTTGAAATGAGGCCATTGAATAGGCATTCTTAGCTATAAAGGATGCCATGTGCATGCCTCTTGTATTAGCAACGCCATATTTTACTAATACTTTTTTCTTGGAATGTGATTCCTCGATAAGATATCTTGGAATAATATTATTGCAAGAAGCATTCCCTTTTGGATTCACCAATAAACAATTATGAGACCACAATATGGGTAAATCCACACATGAGAAAGAGAAGGTGACCATGTCACATATTGTAGAGACATATTTTCCATACTTCACAAGGAGCCATTTCCATATCATCATAGTCTAAAGTACTTTATCAAACAAAGATTATCCTCACTAGAGCAACACAATTGGGTCACCAAGCTGCGAGTGTATGAATGGAGACTTACTATAAGAAGGGTAATGAAAATGTGGTTGTTGGTGCCTTGTCCTAAAAATTTGAGGAGGGATGCCCCTTTTCCTTATATTTACCGATTCTATGTTGACTATAGGAATCCCATCAAGAATGGTTGGTAGAATATGTTATCATTCAACTCATCCATCGACTTGAGGAAGATCCCAACCCTCCTAAAGGGTATACATGACAATTAGATATGTTGCAATATGCAATAGGCATTGTTCTAGTAAAGAATTCTCCGTTAAAGAAAATAACCTTAGAGGAATTTTATTCATCACCTAAAATAACTCACTTTGGATTTCATAAAACATATAAAAAAACTATGTGTCCACTCTTTTTTTAGGATATGAAAACTAATATCTGGGATTTTATGGCAACTTGTGACACCTACTGAAGAAACAAAGGGGAGATAGTGAAGATACTAAGGGCATGCAACCACTTCTAATCCCAACATATATGGATTGATATATCTATGGATTTTATGGAGGGAGTTCCAAGGCCTAGAAAGAAAAAATCAATCATGGTGGTAGTTGCACAATAGTTGAGTGTCTCACCAAATATGCTCATTTTTATGGTTGACCCCATCCATTTATGTTTTCCTTAGTTTCCCAAGTATTCCTTAACTAGATTTTCAAGTTATGTCGCATTTATGCTTTGATTTTCTTGGATTGAGACTCTAACTTCATTGGATAATTTAGGTAGTAGTTATTTAAACTAAGATGTGCCCAACTTAAAATGAGCATTGCATATCACCACTAATTAGATTGTCAAATTAAAGTGGTAAACAAGTGCCTAGAAACCTATTTGAGATGTTGTGCCTCCAAAATACACACCAATGGGCATAATGGATTCCCCTCCTAAAATGGTTGTACAATACCTATTATCATGGAGTTACCAAAATAACACCATATAAAGTGGTATATGAGGAAAAGCCATTATTATTCACTTCATATTTATTAGGCGCTTTCAAGGTTCATGCACTGGATCACACATTCCACACTAGAGAAGCCATTCTCCATGTAATAAAGAACAATTTGGTTATGCCTCAATAGAATCAAGTAGCAACTGACTATGATCAGTTTGAAAAATATTTTGTAGAAGGCGATTATGTGCGTCTTCACCTTCAACCCTATAAACCAACATAGTTGAAAGACAAAACACATAAAAAATTGGCACCCAATTTCTATGGACCCTATATAATTATTGATCTATATTGGATCATTATGTTGTTTTTCATTCATCTCGATGATTTTAGGATGGAAAAAGTGGAGGAATAAACTCATAGGACCATTTTTATGGGCATGACCCAATTTGGTAAATTGGGGTTTGAAACATTTTGAGAGAATTTTTGAGGAATCAAACGATGTGTTTTTGGGGTAAAACTTTTCCGCTTTAGTGCCACAAAATTTTTCATATTCTACATGAGAATATCTTTCCAACGACATAAGAATTGCCTCAATCATAGTCCATATGCGAAATTTATCCAACTCAGAAGTCAACCTTCCTATTTTCACCACCATAATTCAAGAGGATGCCACATCAGCCCATATTATTCATTGAAGAGGGACTAGCCACATGATTATGATGAAGAAGAATCTAGAAGATTCCATATTGTAACTCTAGTTAAGAGTTTAGGTAGTCAAACCTAACCATTAGTAGGTTATCAGGTTGTGTTATAATCAGGCCACTAGGAGGAAAATGGGTTTACTTCTTACAAGTGAATTTGTTCGATAGATGATCAAAAAAATAGTCGAAAGGGATAGGAAATAGAGCACATAAAGATTATTTGTGCATTGTAGCAAACCATAGACAATACTTATTTGTACTCACAACCATTTTCTATTTAGTGAAATAGAGCAGAGCAACCTCACCTTCCAGATGGGTTTTCTCTCAAAAAGGTTCCCTAGGTCATATCTTGTGTCAAATTGCGGTTTGTGAGTTTTTATTTAATTGTTCTATATTTTCTGCATACTTTTGATTTTCATGCATACACAATTAACAGTAATATAGATCCAAAAATTCAAAGAGAAATAAAACCCTAGTAGTGTAGATTTCAGTTTTTTAATATAGTTTGATTAGATCTACTGTGACGAACTATCCAGTGGAATATCCACGACATATTACAAATCAATTATATATAACAATGAATAAGTAGCCTATAAAGTAGCTCTTCCATTTCACCACAAGATCCATCCAACATTTCACGTGTCTTCTCTGACGTAGGTCATGGAATTGAAGTACAAGATGCAAACAAACTTGGTAGAGCTTGATGAAGAAGGCTCCATTTGGATTTAATTGCAAGAAACATTGGATACCATAGAGCATAAATTGTGCCAATGCATGATTAATGAACTATTTATTCAATGGAAAGACATGCCACCAAAAACTATTACATGGGAACTAGCTACAATCCTGACAAAAAGTTCCTCATCTTCATCCTTGAGCACAACATTATTTTCAAATAAGGAGGGAATGTTAGGGTCCCACCCTAATCTCCATACTTTCATCTAGTGCCTAGGAGTTAGCTAATTGTTTTATAATGACATCCTCTTTGAATAAAACCCATTAGATAGTAGGGGATGTTTATTTAATGTAAAAGGGTCCACTTTATAAGGCTCACTAGGTAGTTGGCAACCATTAGTGATGGAACCACAAATAGATATGGTTTTTGCTATTGAAAAGTTATTTAAAGAGATAGGAGACTATGGAATGCTTGTCTTGTGATGTCTACTTGGAGTTTTGTTCAATGAAATGTTACCTACCTTAAGAAGTAAATAAACATTGCTTTCCTTCTTCACAATATTATCATACAAGGGTATCTTTTATAAACTCCATATTATTGTCTCATATTGCAAGTTAATTTTCAAGTATATTCTCAATATACTTGGTTGTGTTTCAACTTTAAGGGTTAAAGAGCACTACAAAATCCACATCACTAATAGTCCTCTTGCTATCAAATTAGAGTGTATTGTTACTTCCTTGGGAATCTTATGGAGTATCAATATTGACATTAGTTCATAATACATGTGTATATAAAATCAATGTAATCCCCACTAGGAGCACATATACTTAATCATGAGTAATTTTTCAAGATATCAAACAAATTGATTCTACCCTACATGTGGTCACACATGCCAAATAGGTCAACTGGGCATAAATAACATGAATTAGATGGACATGGCTAATCTATAAAATCATTATGCAAAATGACATAAGAACATATTTATGTAGTCAACCTTACATTATTTGGTGCATATCCATAAACATCACATTATCAAAGGTGTTCATATGTTTTATAAGTTTATTTGGTTCAGTCAACCCCTTAACATTGATTGTTGAATTAAAAAAAATATATAATGTCATTCTTAAAATTTATGTTTGTCACTAAACAAAAGAGTAGGAAAAAAAAAGCATGGACATTGCATCATTTATC
The DNA here is from genome assembly GCA_031772625.1 of Pinus tabuliformis. Taxonomy (NCBI): domain Eukaryota; kingdom Viridiplantae; phylum Streptophyta; class Pinopsida; order Pinales; family Pinaceae; genus Pinus; species Pinus tabuliformis. The sequence continues at coordinate 994,643,132 of CM062805.1, forward strand.
TCCTAATATTAAACTGCCATACCTTTGACACATAACCATTACCGCATGTATAAATCATATCAATGTGTTGGTCATGGAATTCCCCCAAGGCATGTTTTGGGGCTCAAAGCCCAAGTTTTGACCTAATCTTGTTGTAAAGCTCCAAAAATTGCAGGCACGGAGCGCGAAAGTATGATAGAGTCATAGGGCTATCCGCCCTAGTTTTGTAATGTAATGTCAGCCTACCCATGGTCCGCGGACCATGGGATTGTATAAATAGAGTGAGGCTCTAAGTGTAAAAGAGAAGAGAGAATAGGAGAGAACAAAGAGTCTAAGTAACTAAGTGTCTTTGGTTCATAGAGTAGGAGAAGATTATGCAGCTAAGTGCACAGAGGCCTAGTAGTCCGCAACTGAGTGTGTGGACCCCTGCAGTTGAGTGCGTAGAGCAGAGTCGAGTCTATAACCGAGGAGGAAATTAATAAAGAGAAGTTTTATCATGATTTTATGTATCTATTATTGGGTTAATGCATGGTTGACATAATTTTCAAATATGTTTAATTACTGTGTGCACCTGTATGAATGGTTTATATTGTTAAGTATAACTTGAAGCATGCAAGTAGGCTAAAATAATCAACTAACATTTAAATACCAGTAAGGTTTTGGGTAATAACGAAGAAGCACAGTGTTCAACCCCTAAGTAGGGTTGCGCGAAGGCAATGGATCAGGCCGCGAGGTACAAGAAAGTGCATGAAGTGACTTGCACGTAGGAAAAAACCATGAACCACTTGAACTCATCAGACATCTCCAGGGTGCGGAAACCTGGTTCTAACACCCTCCCATACTACTTCGGGTGAGACCTCAGTCCACGCTCCGTGGACGGTTGCCGAAAGGGCCAGTAATATCGTGTTTTGTTTGGCTAAATCAACTCTGAACCTGGGTCAGGCCCCAATAAGCCAACAAATGGTTATGTTGCCAGGACAAGGATCTACATAAGAGATGTCTGATGTCGTATCATTGGAATCTGACAAAGAAAGGAATTGAAGGGTGGTTGGACAAGAAGATTCACGAGTTCTTGGCGCAGGAAAACAAGAATCCGTGGTTATCGAAGGAAGAGTGGTTAGATTTCTACTTATATACAGAAATCCATGAAATTATCTTTGCATTCTTCCCCTCTGAGTTGTACGAGTGGATTGCAAAGCTAGCAGACAGTCAAGGAAGGTGTAGGCTCGACAAACCTATTATGTGGACTCCAGAGTTGGTGCGTAGACTGGAAGAATTGGAAGATAAGATCACGTGCACTGTGGACCATTGGCTCAACTGAATCATAGGAGGGTTTATAATCGAGTTCGTGATAGATACTTCAGTCAACTATAGCGAGGTAGAACGACACTTCCTCAAATGACCGCGAGGTGAGTACATTAAATCTTTGAACACTTGGATTAAAATGCTACTATGTGAAACGCCAGTTATGCGAATAAATTGATGTTTGGGGCCACGCGAAGTGGGAGGATCTATAGAAACGAAGGTAGCACAGAACTAGAAACTAGCCCCTTGATTTTACCTCTGTGGGAAAGCGAGGAAGAGCTTGAGAAGGTCTCACCAAGAAGTGCGATCAGTTTGATAAGACAATGAATTCCGCGCATACAACTTCCACCCACACCACCGCTAGTCTCACCATGTTCACCCCTGTCTTCACCCACACCACCTCCACCACCACCACAATTCAATATGGCGAGCACAATAAAGTTTTCGGTGTTCAAAGTAGGGAACGAAGATCCAGATCAGCTTTGTTTGTGGTAAGGGTTGTATGGGAAGCGCAGGGAGTCACATATGACAATATAAAGAAAGAAACGCTAGTCAGCACCTTGCAGGATCGTGCACTGACATGGCACATTAAGCATTCCAATGACAATCCAAATGCAAGGATTGCAGATATCCAAGCTGCGCTAAATAGGGAATTTAGCAGGCCAAAACTAGAGACACAGTTGATTATTGGATTTAAGTAAATCGTGATGCTTCCAGGCAAGATCCCCTAGGAGTTGGATTAGAGACTGAAGGGTATGATTCATGAAGCCAATATGACCTTGACATCGTGCATGGTTTGTAGCATCGCTAACGCCGCATATAAGGAATGCACTATCACAACAGAAGCTATCCCCTCAGGCTGAAGCCTTGGAGATCGCAATGAGACTACACGAGATCCCAATATAGGATCATAACCTCAGAGTCCAACAGATCCACACACAGTTGAAAAAATTGTGCCTTGAGATGCAGAGTTTGAAACAAGACAGGACAGCTTGCCCAAAGGTGCACAAGGAGGTATGGTGCATAAAATGCAAGGGTCAGGGACATGATAAGGACCATTGTCCAGTATTTGTGAACTACCTGGAGAGAGGAGGACCAATGCCCTTGAGATCAGCAGCACAAGCAAGACCAAGCACAACACCTGCATTATGATGCGCGATTTGTTAGATAGGAGGGAAGCATGCTATAGATAACTGCCATCTATTACAGATGTATACATAGACTTCCTAGTAATTGTTCTGTAATTTTTGCAGGTCAGTAGGCCATGATGAGCATACTTGTAGAAGTTATGAACTGATGATGGATCAGACTCCTACCTACAGAGTTCAGACCGAAAAACGAGCCCTCGATCAAAATGCAGGGATGGCGCATACTAGATTTCAGGGGCGTGGACGAGGTCGAGGTGGAATGGGACCAGGAAGAGGTCATAGATAGCTAATTTGTTACAATTGTGGAGGGCCAGGGCATTATGCCCTTGATTGTACAAATCTGACGAGATCATCATGTTTATATTGTACCCAGTTTGATCATGAGATAGAGGACTGTCCCATGCTGATAGTGAGGTTGTGAGATAAATGAACACTCCAACCTTCCCCAACTTAGAACCTGCAAATGATGAGGTTTGAGCTATGCAAGGAAGACCCGAATGTAAATATCGTGCTCCAAAGCAGCATTACGACGGGGGATGACAAGGGAAAGCAGCACGAAGAGAGTGCCTGGGTTCACAAGGCTCCAACGAAGGAACCAGAACTTGATTTGGAGTGTGCTAAGGAGACATTCATGGAAGCTAAGAAGAGCTTCACGCAGGCCTCCACTTCAGGTAGTAAAGACAAACTAGAACCAAAAATGGACCCATCAATTCTCACTACCTTTCTGGAGACATTGATGAAGCTGCTGCGCGACAGCAAGGCTGTGAAGGGGATGCAAGAGCTCATCACTAGATGTGCTGGGACCGCACCAGGAGAACCACGTGTAGTTTGGAAGCTTTGGAAGCACACAACGTGAACAGGAAGGGAGATGAGATTGACTGCGCAAATTGGGGAATATGAAATGGTTCAAGTGATTTTGGATCTAGGATCGGACACGAACATCCTACCAAAGCAGACATGGGAGTGCATGGGCAGGCCCGCATTGTAATGGTCTCCTATTCAATTACGAATGGTGAACTAGCAAAATATCCTACCTATGGGAAGATTTCAAGGAATAACGGTAGATATTGAAAGTGCGAGCGTGTTTACATATTTCGAAGTGATAGAAATTGTTGATGATAACAATCCGTATCCGCGCTACTGGGAATAGATTGGGCCACTGACATGAATGGAGTGATAAATCTAAAGAAGCGTAAGATGATTTTTGAGAAAATATCACTGTGCGTAGTGGTACCTTTAGACACTGTGGAAGGATCGCGCTACACAGAGCCGGTGCACAACTACGATAGCGACGACAATCTAGACTATATTTAAAGATAACCACGTGGGAGTAGGACTGGGTGAATCTAACAGCAGATGGCAGGATTTCATGGGAGCGCGAAAGCTCTTGCACCTTAGATTCGGATGAGGAAATAGAACGATGGCAGAACTGGTTACACGAGGTAACCACACTCAACTGCAACATGATGATAAAGTCACTGTGTTATGTGGCAACAAAGGTAAGAGATGTACCTATGTATGATGGGTTGAGCGAGGTGTATGATTTCCTGAACAAATTTCAAAAAGAAATCTCCGAACAGCAGTGGTTCGATGCTCTGAAATGGGTACTGCGAGCTATGCCTACAAGGTGGTGGGGTACACATCAAAGAAGTTTTGAGGACTGGCGCGAATGCAGAAGGATGATGCGCATATGGTTTGGGAAGCCTCAGATGTGGATGAAAGCTGGGTATGATGGATGAAACAACCTGGGCGCCCACCTCTCCATATGGGTACAGGTGTATGGTGTGCAACCTACATGAATGCACACTGTCCTCGCGATAGGAAACATGACCAACAAGCAGAAGTTGTAATACCTATGGAGCATGCAAAGCCTAGTCTGCACATAGCCGCACCCATAGATATGATGGTTCGCGAAGCCCGGAAAGAAGAAATCACACAACCGCAAGAAACATAACACATGGGACTTGAGGAAGAAATCCAACAGGGAAACCTTAGACTCCAAGAACTTGAAGAAGACAGGGTACGGTTAAGAAAGAAAAGCACGCTGGTGGATGCGGAAGTCAAGAAGCTGGAGGACGAGATAAAGGAAGAGTTTCTCACCGAAAAAACTAGGATGGTAAGGCAAGGTGTGTACGATCATACTGACAAGTTTGAGAACTATTGCCATGAATTGATTAGTCTGATGCCTTGGCTTGGACCACATATTGCTAAGTATAGTGACCAGGGTAGCACGTTGCAAATGGTGAAGTGCGTGATGCCGACCATAACAATAAAAGGTGGGGATTCTCTAAGAACCATGATGGAGGACAAGATGGAACTCCACACGGGTGGTGCGACCACCTGAGTAGCTAGGGGAAGGATAGTCTTAGCGCTCCAGGCAATTGGAAGGAAGCGCGGGACTATAAACTATTCTACCCAGGAGCTGCGCGATACTTGAGATACATGCAGAAGCGGAGTGTCACAAGGTCCGCGACCACGCACAGGGGGATCCGCTGTTGCGCAGGTTGGCCAGAAAGTGACCATTGAAGTCACTATTCACGATGGGATGCTCGACTTGAGGCCAAATGGAGCAGGCAGCAGGCATTTAAGATGCAATTTATGGGCAAGATTTGGGAAAATATGCCGCCAAGAAAGAATTAATGAACCGAAATTGGGGGGAATGGTCAAATTCGAATTCAAAAAGCGCTATAAAATACAAAGGGCTGCCCAGCAAACAACACTTGGTCATTTTCGAATTGAGCGATTGAGAAGAACCCTGAGTGTTGTAAGCCGAGCATTGATTGAGCCCCTGAATTCGCGAGTGACATATTGCCGCACAGCTACAATGACAGCAACTAAGGATGGTATGGGGATAGAAAAGGTGACCACCAGCGAGGCCGCGCAAGCCCTAACTATGGAGGATGTTCAAGAATGTGTCAGGATTGTTTTCAAAGATCCCGAAATCAAGCGTACACTAAGACCCAAGAAGGATAAACAAGCAATGGCTCCCATTTGCATGTCCCCACGGAACCTGCTGTGCAACAAATTATGGATGGAGGAGAAAAGGAAAGTTGTCACTATAGAAACAAACGAAGAAGACAAATATCTGTAGGCCCTTATCATCGTAGAGGAAGAATACAAAGGCATGGAGGTGGATACTCAACCTACGCTCTCTGTGACAAAACTGCCCGCCTATGTCCCCCCACGAAAAGGGAAGGCCAAAGTGCCCAAGGACTTGGACATGACCAAGAGTTCACTCTAGACCCCGCTCCTCCCAAAAGGCATTATGTTTGAAGGCACGCACCTGGGCCATGTACCAACCATGAAATTCAAAGATTGGGACCTCGCTGACCGCGAGAAGTTCCATCACCTTAATATTGGAAACCTCATGAAGCAGAACACCACAGGGGTGGTAACAACATTGGAGCCACGGAAGTGGTTGCACGGTGCGGAAAAGGCCAGGCTACTAAACCTATTATGGGTGTCGCATTTCCACCGCACTCCAATAACCATTTTCATCATCACGCAGCTGCTCTGCCTGGTGCATGATGGGTATTTATGTCGAAGGAGCCCATCCCCATCATGACAAACCTGATTCATCGTGTTTCCTAGCTTCAATACAAAGGAAAGGACCTCGCGAACATATCAGAAGGAAAGGGCAGTGATTTGGCCCTCGCGGAGGCCATGAAGACGAAGTATAAGCTAGAAAACAAGAAGAGGGGTTACGCCATCTCCAGCATCAAGGATAAAGCAGTACGCGTGGCAACCCAAACCCTCGCAGGCAAAGTTATGCGCAAGTGCCGTGCCGACAAGGTACCTGCACCGGTGGTCGCACTAGCTGAGCAGTGTGCGGAGGGGGTCCAGTTTAACTGGTCTAAATTCCTCTGCACGGAATTCTTAGAGAATTGTCGCGAAGCCCAGGAACAGGGTAAAACCTTCCACTATGCAAGGTTTTTGTTGCCCATAGTGGTCGTAGCGGGGGAATCACCGGAGGACAATCAATTCCCCATAATTGATAGAGAATTACCGGAGGCCGCAAAGTACTCTTCACTTTGGGCCATGAAGGATGCTATAAGGATGTGCAACACCAAAATCTTTTGGGTGCTCATGGAGATGACCATTCGAATGTGGATCAATCGTAAGCCACAGTTGTCGCCCACAATTTACAACAATCTGCAAAATTTTGTAGAATTTAAGGCAGACATGCACAACATCTATATAAGGGCGCGAAAGGATCCGACAAAGCAGTGGACAAAGCTACCCTTTGTAGCCACTGATGATGCCATTTTCACTGTCTTGGAGGCATGGCCTCCGGAATGGTGCACCCTAGACATTGTAGAACTCGAAAGGTCGGCAGCACAAAAGAAGAAAGATGATGCCAAGCTACCCATCGCACAGTTGGACAAAAAACGATGGAAGGAAACAGCAGCAACAGAAGTGCGGGCCCCGTGGGAAGCAGCACAGAAAGCAGTCGAGCAGGAAAAGGTTGTAGTAGTAGCAGCAGCACAAGAAGCAACCGCGAAGGCGAGTGAGGGCCAAGAAACGCCTTCGCAAGGGTAGGCAGCAAAGGAAGCAGAAATAGAAGAAGGAGGCGTGGACCCATGGATCGCGTCCACACAGTTGAAGCACCAACACCCGGTAGAGCGACCAGGATCGAGGAAGAAGGTCAAGGCCTCGAAATTGTCCATTGACTTGATCACCCTAACCGAGGGTGATCTGCATGACATCGGCGAGACGATGTGCGATGTCACAAATGAGGCTCTTCAGGATTTCATGCAGGAGCACCAGACTATGTTGGGGGCCCTCAGAGCGCAGTTGCAGGACTTATAGGTTTGCCCCCCTCAAGTTGGTACCCTTTTAGCCAACCTCGCAGTCGGATCGATGGCAGTAGAGCAGAAGTTGCACGCGCAGATGACAAACATAATCGTGTGTTCGGAAGGGGCTCTAGCGACATCGAATGAGAACGACAGGCTTTCGGTTAGCACGATGAAAGGTTTTGGGGTTAATCTAGTTGCCCTTCTATGCGAGACATTATATCTATTGCAGGATGGGATAACGACAGAGCCACATGCTCCAAGTCCTCAATGAGCAGAAGATAAACATGGAACAACTCATCTTGTAGCGCGACGAATTGGTGTCGCAAAACCAATAACTGGTGCAGGTGATAGGCAACGCTTGCTGAAGCCTCCCGAAGCTGGCCATCCCAGTAGATCTACTAGTGGAAGTGTGATCCACAGATTAGCAGCAGGAGTCCACGAGGCTAGGATAGAAATGACAAAGGTTCAGTTGGAGCTAAATCTTCAGATTGCTAAGCTGTGATTACAAACATAACCATCCACTCCCCTAGAAGTTAGAGAACAGCGCGCTTGCGTTATCACAGCAGGATTGGAGGAGATCGGAGGTGCAGTGCAAGACTGCACCAGCATGTTGGAAGAATCACTTGAGGTCCTCACAACTCTACAGGAGAACCCCAACATCCAGCGCTTAGAGACAGAGGCGCGAGAACTCCAACAACAATATGACAGTGTCCGAGGAACTACACAGACAATGTTCCTCACCCAGTGGCTTGCGAGGATGCAACAAGATAAAGCACTGAAGGAACAGGTGGACGTGGCATGACATAAGGAGGCAGTCCTATAAGCACGCATCTAGCCTTAGGATCAACGAGGCCTTCACCATCACGGCAGACATCGAAGGCAAGTTCATGAACATACAGTGGATGCACACATTGATGCAGAGAAGCACCCTAGACACAGAGGTCTCGGAACAACGCATGCAGCAGATCCAGGAAGCAGCAACTCAGTGCGCTGCTGACCTCCATGCAGTTCAAGAACAGTTGAAGGGACTCAACGCCAAGATTGTCGCACCGATAGAGTGACTTGAGGGTGAGTCACGATGTTTGTGTTTGGGGCTTGTCAGGCATGGAATCCTCCCAAGGCATGTTTTGGGGCTCAAAGCCCAAGTTTTGACCTGATTTTGTTGTAAAGCTCAGTGACTTACGGGCACGGAGTGCAAAAGTATGATAGAGTCACAGGGTTGTCTGCCCTAGTTTTGTAATGTAATTTTGGCCTACCCATGGTCCGCAAACCATGGGATTGTATAAATAGAGTGAGGCTCTAAGTGTAAAAGAGAAGAGAGAATAGGAGAGAAGAAAGAGTCTAAGTAACTAAGTGTGTCTTTGGGTCATAGAGTAGGAGAAGGCTTTGTAGCTGAGTGCGCAGAGGCCTAGTAGTCCACAGCTGAGTGCGCAGACCCCTGTAGCTGAGTGCGCAGGGTGGAGTCGAGTCTGTAACCGAGGAGGAAATTAATAAAGAGAAGTTTTATCATAATTTTGTGTATCTGTTCTTGGGTTAATTCATGGTTTATATAATTTGCAAATATATTGTTTAATTACTGTGCGCACCTGTATGAATGGTTTATTTTGTTAAGTATAACTTGAAGCATGCAAGTAAGCTAAAATAATCAACTAACATTGAAATACCAGTAAGGTTTTGGGTAATAACATAAAAGTGCAGTGTTCAGCCCCTGAGTAGGGTTGCGTGAAGGCAGTGGATCAGGCTACGAGGTACAGGAAAGTGTGCAAAGCGACTTGCACACAGGAACAAACCACAGACCACTTGAACTCATTAGACATCTCCAGGGTGCAAAAACCTAGTTCTAGCACCCTCCCATACTACTTCGGGTGAGACCTCAGTCCGCGCTCCACGGACGGTTGCCGAAAGGGCCAGTAGTACTGGGATTTGTTTGGCTAAATCAACTCTGAACCTGGGTCAGGCCCCAATAATCCAACACAATGCATAACCTTAACCCTTATCTCTAATGCATAACCATACAAATTTCTCATAAACATGAATGAATCAATAATTATGTAATAACTCTAATTAATTATTAAAGTAATAAAATAATTATAATACTTTGACTTTTTAGGGTTTTAACTACGTAAGAGTTTTTTGAAATGTCCTATATTTTGAGTGGACACTCCACCCATCATTAGGGACATGTAGGCTTTAATATAGAAAAGAGCATGTGGGGTTATGATTGCAAAAGATGAAGAATATAATATAACCTTTATGGAGAATTATTAAAATGATAAAAAATAATTAAGTATGTATATGTCTGTGAAATAAATAAATAAATAAAATTAGTTATGAAATATTTTTTTTTTTTCAAAATGATAGTGAGAAATAAAGGAGTAAACAAAACATATATTTTTTTAGAAATTTGTAAAAAGGGTACGATGAATAAAAATAATTAAAATATAAAAAACGGGAGTGGATACATCAAATGGAGTTTGGAAAGATTCAAATAGAAAAAGAGTTAAGGACAAGGAATAAGGGAAGAGTTAAGAAGGAGTGACTAGCTAAGACGAAAGAGAGAGGAATAGGAAATAGGTAAGAGGGAAATATAGAGAAAATAATGAAAGAGTTATAGGTATATGAGAAGAAGAAAACCCTTAAGAGTGGAGAATATGAGTTGTTGACGTTGCAATCAACACCCTCTAAAATTTTTCCTACACTTGAATTTTGGAGCCTACTAAGGATCTTGTGGACTGTCACCCTGTGATTACCCCATGGTCGAATGGTGTTTCACAAAGTGTTAAGTCTTCTTCCTATTTTTAAACTATCAAGTCACTTGCACACACATGCTTAGACATCTTTGATGAGTTCATGAACAGACTTCCTTTATGATAGCTTGAACATGCACAACACCATCCATCAAGTCAGTGCATTCACAATGTTCAACTCATGTTGCTAGCCAATGTGCACTTTAGTTGACAGTCTCTCTCGCTTTAGTTGAGTTTGTACTTATATTTCAGTGAGCTTTCTTAATTGTCACTTTTGTGCACCATTGTTTTTACGTTTTCGATTGTCGCTTTTGCTCAGTTTCATTGTAATAAGTGTATTTTTCATGTTATCTTCACTTTAGCATGTGTCAGTTTCAAGGTTATTCACATTTTGTAAGTGCCATCTTCATGTTTTCCTCCTGTCGCAGGGGTCACTTTTGTTGTTTTCACTCCTACATGTTTCACACATTTTCACATCACCAAAGTTAGTTCTTGTGCAATATTCTACATCATATGGTCTTACGTATCATTAGAATATGCACTAGGCACATTCTTGCAACTTAGCACACCTTTTGGTCACAATCGTCACTTATGTCATAACTTGTGTTCTAAGTGTCGTAATGTGTCATTTCAACTGTCACACTTAGAAATAAGTGTCAATCTCTTGTCCTTTCAAGGTGTGATATTTATCCATGAATCTTGTGTATAATTCTAGCTTATATTAATGGTTTTATGTGTGTGATCCATGTTTGAGTCATGTTCGAATGCATTTCCCTCTTTTACTCTGTTGGTCTCACACTTAGCCATTTTGGAGCCCTTCTTGGTCCTTCAACCCAATGCAAGTTGTGAAGCCATTAGCCCTATTACCAAGTGAGGATATTAACCTATTCATGTCCCTAAATTATACAATCCTACTTACCAAGATTGGTGCACTAAGTCCTCCTCAAGATCACCTCAAAACTACTGCACATTATGAACCTCCCAAGGGCAGTCATTTAATCCTTATTGCTTATGCTGACTCACTACACTACGTTTTGGTCACCTCTTCCTTACATGACAGATAAAGCACTCATATCTAATAGCATGGACCTTTTCCACCCTCTTTCAGAGGAAAAACATGCAATGCAAAGACCCTCCTATCCTCCTAGTGCAGTGAAAACTCCCTTCGACAAAGTGGCTTCCTTTCTATGGTCTCGCTCAATGAAAAGTGAATTCCAAATGGTCAAGCACCCACTATTGAGTCAAACTATGCTAGCCTAGAAGTAAAAGTGCATTCCAAACCAATAGTGACCCCTTTTTGAAGAAAATCAGGTTGTCTTTCAAGCCTTCTCTCCCTTAGGGTGCATGGTGCAGTCTTGAACCCTGAAGCTTGAAGCATTCCCCCTTCCCTAATGCGTTATGTGCTCAAGCCTTTCCTTGAGAAGTATTCCTCAATGTATGGCATAGTCTGAAGAGGCAGTGAGTCTCTGACTAGTCAAACTGTACTTTCCTAAAGGCCTCCTCTTCCTTAGGGTGCATGGCACAGTCTTGAAGCATAAAGCCTTCATCCTTCCCTCTTCCCCTATGCACTCTACACTCAAGCCTTTCTTAGACCCTTCCTCTTCAATGCATGGCGCAATAGGAAATGCTAAAGGTGGCCTCCTTTCATCCCTTGACTAGTCAAACTACAATTTCCAAGTCTCCCTCTCTTTCTTTCGAGGGTGCATAGCACATCTTTAAGCAACAAGCCTTCCCACCTTGCCCCTTCAACGTCCCCACTATGTTGGACCAAGGAGAGCTCCCCTTCCTAGTGAATGGCATAGTAAAAATGAAAAGTTGAGCCTTCCTAGGCCACTGATGAGTTTGACTGCATCCTCCTAATCAAGCCTTCTTCTTTTAACCCTCTCATAGGCCTATCATGAACTAATCATTCCACGAGCTAGGTAGTGATAGAGTAGATGATTTTAAGACTGATTTTTCCTTGTCATGAATTATTTTCATTGGTAGGATTCCATTCATAACATGACAAGGTAATTCTCAAAGAATATAGCAAGGAGAAAGCATAAATAACACCAGTGGAGAAGAATAACAAAAGAGAGCTATCATAGATACTTGAAGTAGATCATGGACCAAAATAGAAAGAATGCAATGCTTGATGACTCAATGGATTCCAAATCTTATCCAAGACCCTTTGGAGGGTGAAGATGAGCAACAAAGTAGATCTTTCATGAAGATGAAGCATATATCAGATCTACCATCAAGAATGCAAGATGACGCATCAAGTAAGATAGCTTGGCATTGCCACCTCATCGTGAAGTCCATGTCATCATTGTCAAATTATCAATTATATAAGTGTCATCATAATGGCCAATATGTGTCCATGGGTCATGTCACATCGTCATGTGGAATGTAATGATTTATTTTCAAGGAAAATGATAAAATGTAATGTTTGGAAGTCCAAGAGTCACATGTGGAATATGAAGAGTCACATAATCATATATGGACAAAAGAGTTGTAAAGAAGTCCAAAAGTCATATAGAGAAGTCCAAAAGTCATTTAGAAGTTCAAGAGTTGTTTAGAAGTCCAAAGGACACATTATAAGTCCAAGAATCATGAGGGTAAATCAAGATTCATGGGGATATGAAAGGTTATTCCTCTTGTTATAAAAGCAACCTCATAACTCAAGCAGAGGGCTTTTGGAGGCTTAAGCTTTGGAGAGATAGTCTTGGCTTCTCTACTTGGCATAGGAGAGAAAAAATGTTCTTTAGAGAAGCAAGAAGTGGCTTAATGTTCCACTACTAGAACTAGTACTCCATCACTGTAACTATGTACTTGGATCTTTCACCTAATTGAAATTCAATGAGCCAACACATTTTCATGCATGTATCATAAATGTTTTAGGAATATTCTGTGGATGTTTACGATATATGTTATGTACATATGTAATGGAGAAATTGAACTATTTTGGTGGTTTTGGTACTCATCTCGTTGAATGTGTGTTGTATTCGCTTTACCAATCATTATGTGAACTATTTTGCTAACGAACCTTTTCATGCTCTCGTGTGTCTCCCTTAGGTTAGTACTATTAATTCCTTCCAAAGACTCCCTCTCATGAAGGTCTCCATATGCACAATGCAATTGGTGTTTCACAATGTCAACTTACTTGCCTTTTCAAGGTTTATGTATATAAATTCTTATGCTATTTGTTGAAACCAAGGATAACCTTAAGTTATGATAGTTAGGTTGATACTTCGAATGGGGCTCCTACTCCAAACATTGTGAGGTATAATTGTGACTTCACATCGGGGAGACCCCCTGTATTTTGGCAGTATCCAACACCATCAATAGAAGGTTAGAAAAAAAAAAATAAGGAAGAGAGATAAGGAATCAAGGAAAAATGTGAAGGAATTAGGGAAGAGAGATGTGGAATCCAAGAGACTAGGAGTGAGAGGGGGGAAGAGATATTATTTATTAAGTTAGGGGAAGAGGGATTATTGATTAAGGTGATGGATAGTGGGTTTCTAAGATTAATATTGACTAAGTTTGTAGCCATCATTTTGATTAAAATTATAATGGTTTTTTCTTTTCTTTTCTTTTTTTCTCGAGAGCTTCCCAAATGATATGTGAGGAATAATAGGGCATTGGTGCAATACTTTGATTTGGTCAAAACAAATAAGATGTTTTGAAGTGTGAGGGTGTTTTACCAAAGTTGACTTAGAGATTTAGCTATGAAATGTATTAATTATATGTTCTTTGAGGAGAGTTTTGATCAATATATATTTTGTCCAACATAGGATTTGACACAAGAGCAAGGGATTTGGTAAAGACCTTGGCCAAGCATAGGATCTTATATATCCTTAGTAGTTCTAAATATATTCTTAACTATTTTATGGGATTTAAAAATAGTTTTAATATTCATTTTGGCCAAGGTTCTGAAAATGTGATTATGAATGACATAAATGTAGGGAAGAGAAATAAGAGCTAGAGGTAGCATAGAGGAATGATAAATTTTAGGTCTAGAATGAAGGGTTGGGTGAAAATGTTTGATGATTTGTGAGATCGAGTAGAAATTATTTTTAAGAGTGTTAGTGAGATGGGATTTTTCTTTCTTAAGGAGATGGAAAGAAGTCATTTGAGAGGCTTAAATAACAATAGTTTTGAGAATGAGCCCCTAGGAGGTTGCTTAATTGGTGATCGTCATGATAATGAAGTGTTATGTGCCATGAGATTATAGGTTATAGTCCACTTGCTTTAGCCGTGGGTTGCATGATGGGGTGGCATGGTTCACCCAGGGTTTATAGTGGTAGTGATTAGAATTGACCCTATGTCATGCGAGTATGTGACCAACCTAGTTAGCAATTTCTCTAGTAAAAAAAAAGAAAGAAAGTTTTGAGAATGGTAAATTTTTGGTTCAGTGGTTGTTGGAATATACTTGAAGGTATCTATCTATGTGTGTCTTTCTTCTATAAACTTGGTGGGTGAGGGTACGATCATGTTAATAAGAGACAAAAACATCTCGAAGATGAAAAGAGTTTTCCTTTTATATTTCCATAGTGAATTGAATTTGTGGAGAAATGATATTAAGGTGGGGAAAAAAGAATTCAAGGAGGTAAGGCCATAAGGCTAAATAAAAAAGGTATCATCAACAAACTAGAACCAACATATGGGATTTTGATGGAAGTTGTTTAAGGCCAAAACCTCAAAAGGTTCCATTTAAATGTTTGTAACCACAAGGGATAAAGATGAATACAAGGTTGTACCTTTTGTTCATTTATAACATATTCCTTGGAAGGTTAAAAAGGTTGAGTCGAGGCATATTTCAATTCAGTTAAGGGTTTCTAGATTAAAAAATATTCCTTCATAGGTGAAAAAGGTGGAGTTGAGGTATATTTCAATTAGGTTAAAGGTTTCTAGATCAACAAGCTTAGCAGTAAGGTTAAGGGATTTTTAGAATAGGCATTTTGGTAATTGAGGAGGAAATATTAAGACTACTTATGATGTCTTCTTCATTAAGGTGAATATTATGAGTTTTATGAAAGAATTTAGAGGAATATTTGATAGATAAATGAGTCTTTTCAATAAATGATTGAAATTTATTATCCAAGAAATGAGCTAGGTCATAAGTGGGGTCTCTTGTAGAGGCCTACTTACTATAGGCCTATCATGAATTTTTTATATGAATTTTAGGTTGCCCATATATCTTAGGGGTTTGAGGGTTATGAGGGAGAAGATATTTCTAAATGGAAGGGTTCATGGGTGAAGATTTAATCAATTTGGTGACTAGGTTAGTGATTCCTTTAATTGGATTTTTGGAGAGACGTTTGCATAAATAATACCTAAAGTTTGGATTCGTAGTTGGAGGTATTCATAAAAACCATAACATAGCCCTTATCTACTCTTAAAATAATAATTTTAGGGTTATCATTAAGTTGTTGAATGGATTGAATTTCTTCTCTAGACATGTTTGATTTAGGAAGCTTTACACGAGGAATAACCTTAGCTTTCTCTTGCCTAATCTCTTTAACATTGCGTGTGAGAAGATGATGTAATGATAGATTCAATAGAGAAAAGAATATCCTCAATGGGAATACAATGGGTGACAAGGAAAAGTTGAAGCCTTTTTTTAAGAAGATGGATGGTGGGTCAGCCAAGATTTAGCAAAGATACATTTATTATAGATAATGGACAAGAATTGGAGGTTGAGTAAGGTCTAAAAGATGAAAGTGGAGGATTAATATAATTAGGGTTTGAAATGAAATCAATGAGAGTTATTAATAGACTTTTTGAAAGAAATAAAGTTTCTAAGAGTATATATAATTGCATGTGTTGAATCTTGTAGAAGAAATACTTTCCTATGGAAGGATAACTCAAACTACACTGAGGTGAAAGGGAAAATTATTTATGTATGTTGATTGTTCAATGAATTAAACTTTATTGAGGTGGAAAAATTATATAAACAAAACTTTAGAAAGTTCAAGCATTATCATGACCAGTTATAAAAACCTACACTCTCATAATAAATAATTTTTTAATTAAATATTTTTATAATCAATCAACCAAATTCTTTTACAAAATAAATAATTTTAATAAATTGCATTCTCATAACAATTTTATTTTAAAAATTGATTACAATTTGGATGAGTCTAACCAATAACATGTATTTACTCCATATAACTTGTATATTCCATTCTTTATAGAATATGTATAGCTACATAAACTAAACAATCAAATCAAAAATATCTTGTCCCATAAACAATCAAACATCTTATTTAATATCTAACTAAATCATAATCTTTAAGTAAAACTCATGCATTATTATTATTATTTCAACTTTCCAATACAATAACATTTATACCTACAAATTTATATATTAATGGTTTTGAATAAATAGTTTGTATTTATCACTAAAATTTATAACTAATATGATCTTTAGTACTAAAAGTAATATAATTTATGATTTCTCTTTTTTTGAAATTTAGTTTGCTTATTTTAAAAAGGAATGTAGAACTAAGGTATAAGAATAATATATCCTTTCAAGAGTATAACCTAAGTTGGGACAAAAGATCTAGAATGTAAACAATATCACTGGTTAATTTTATATAAACAATCTCGTCATATTACATGGATCTTCTTGTTGTTTATTTGGCAAATAAATTTACTTTTCCAAGTGTAATGTTTAGGCTTAAATTAATGGTTTTTTTTAATAATGATGGTACATGTCATCTTCATATGCATATATTATATCAATGTATGTAGTAATTTAATTAATTTATTATTCTGTGTAATTCATTATTACTATAATAAGTTAATTAAAAAGTATATTCAAAATCTTTATATGAGTATATTATATACATATATGACAAGTATGTAGTAATTTAATTAATTTATTAATTTTGAAATTAATTATTATTATAATAAGTTAATTAAAAAGTATATTTGAGATATATTTTTGTTGGTATTTTAAAATTGGTTTGGTTTGATTTCATTTTTAGACCTAAGGAAATATGTTAACAGTTCAAGACTCAAAGATATATAGTAGGAATGAAAACTTATTTTTTTATGGATCGTTATTGGTAATTTCATGTAGTGTAATTTTCCTTGAATAACAGTAATGAGTCAAAATACATTTGCCTATAGTAGTTACTGATGTTGTCTTACTACTAGTTAACCACTAAATTATTATAAGTTATCCCACTACTTAACTTTAAGTAAAATAATTTTTCTTAAATAATAAATAACAACTATAAATAACTGTTCCACTACTAATTTAACAACTAAATTATAACAAATTTCACACCATAAAAAAATATATTTCAATTTATTAGAAAAAAAAATCATTCTCTTCCATTTGAATCTCATATAGTAATTCAGTTTATATCTCTGCCTTTCATTGAAAATACGCTACAGATTTATAGGCGGTTTGGGAAATTGTAATTCACTTTACTTTTTAGCATGAAAAAAAGCTATATATTGTGTTATATTCATCAAAGAAACAATGTACAGCAATATTTATATGGGAACCACCAGATATGGTAGAAAATATGTGGATCAAAGCCACATGATGAGGAAAGATTCAAGAAAACTTTTTCTGTTCAGCTACATATAGTCCATATGAAGAGATAATGGCTAAAAGAAATAGTTCGAAAATCGGTCCCATAAGACAGAAATATATGGAAATATTCAAAAAGGAAGTCAACATATTGGGAAAACAAAAAACATAACAGATAGACTTCAATATATAGAAAATTATGTACCCGGCATGCAAAAGTCTTGGATCTGATGAGAGATGTTGTCCACCGTTATCTGCATCCTCCAGATACCCTGTGGAGATGATAGGCCCTGTTTTGATAAAGCATCTGCCCTCCAGTTTTTTTCCCTGGCAATGTGGGAAATTGTGTAGTCCTTCCTGTTGCTCCATAAAGCCTCAATCCTGTTCAACCATCCAGAAAGATTGATATTTCTTATGATATGTTTTGACTGTACATGATCAATGATGACTTTCGAATCTCCAAAAATTTGAAGCTTTTGTAAGTCAAGAAAGTCACAAAGAGTTAGAAGACCAGCCAGGGCCATAGCTTCTGCTTTATTGTTGGATCCGGCACCTCCATTCCAATGTATATCGAAAGCTTGACCATCCTCTGGAATAATGAAAACTCCGCAGGCGCAAATACCATGTTGAGCTGCTCCGTCAAAAAAAGCACGTGGATATCCTGTGCCTCTGGAATAATGAAAACTCTGCAGGCGCAAATACCATGTTGAGCTGCTCCGTCAAAAAAAGCACGTGGATAGACAGTGGGATCCCTTATCTGAAGACACCTTCCATTCCTGACTTTGGATTGGCATGGCCATCCAAGCGCATTGTATAAGCAAAGGATAGATTCAAAAACTATTGAATGAGATTCCCTTTTGGAATTGAAAATCATCCCGTTCCGCCATTTCCATATGGCCCAGATTGTTAATAATGGAATGGGCCTCCAATCGATGAACATGTTACTCCATCCTTTGAAAGCCTCTGAAATGGAAAGGAAAGAGGTGTATGTGAAACCAAAATGAGCAGCTCATCTGTGATTGAGGACATAAAAAAAAATGTGTAATTTGTTGTCAGAATTTGACCTACATAGGGGGCATATGGCAGGGCCGCACCAATTCCGGTTTTGGAGATTTTCCCATGTGAGATTCTTTATCTCTGCATTTCATTTAAAAAACTCCACAAATCAGAAGTAGTTTCGAAAAAGTTTGAATAATAATTTTGATTTTTATAGATCTGAGTTTATGATTTGAGAGGAGAAAACACAATGTTCTTGCCATTGAACTGCTCAAACCATAATTCGCTTTATATCTATGCATTTCATTTTTAAAATGCCAAAAATATAGAGGTGGTTTTGAAAAATGTAATTCACTTTATATCTCCGCATTTCATTCTGAAAAGCGCCACAAATTTATAGGTGGTTTCGAAAATTGTCACATGTTTAAGGTAGTTTCGGGATTGCGAAGGCAGAATTGTCCCCTGCAGTCGCTGGTTTTTTCAGAACAGAGCAAAGAACTCGACGCATTTTTATTTCCTGTGATCGTTATACAGAGACATCATATGATCCTTAGGTATGTCGGAACCATCCAAGTCTCAAAATAGGCATCGTAATGAATCAACAAAGTCAATTTTAACTACGATGTGAGGATTTTTAATCATTTAATGTGTTGTAAGGATTTCTAATCATTCAATGGGTTGCGAATGGACACTCCACCAATCATCAAAAATAAAAACACAATAATATAAAGTTCAAAAACTATTATGACAAAGCTTCATTGGAAGGTGGTACCCTTCTGGCTCTGCCAAGATTCTATCAATGAGGGAATCAATGCATAGAGCACAGATATTTGGTGAGTTGTTAATGTCACCAGGCATTATTTTGAGTTGCACCGTAGTGGTAGTTGAAATGAGCTGTGTGATTTGAACTCTCCCTGTTTTGGATCTTATGATGATGCTGAAAGAAAATGACACTCTGAAATTGACACCAGATTCATTGGTTTTCAACATTCAGTTTGTTTATGATGCTTATTTTTCTCACCGTTTAGTCTTAATGAGCATGATCATAGTAAGAATTACAAATCTGAAACACCTGTTCAATTTCTATAATTCTGCAATTTTAGTATGCATTTTCAACATTTTAATATTGTAGTGTGCAATTTCATCATTTTATTGAAAAATGTTGACCATTAGGAAAAACATTTGGTTGTATTTTGGGAAATCCCGTCAGGCATTTTGCTAGTTAAATTACATCCTTGATCATAATGTACACTTTGCCCATCTTGATCTAGAAATCTTTGAAAGAAATGACAGTGAGTTGTCGGGACCAGGATCTGCCTAAGGGATGTCTGATGTCGTGCCACTAGAACCCAACAAAGAAGGAAATTGAAGAGTGGTTGGACAAGAAGCTTCACGAGTTCGTGACACAGAAAAATAGAATTCTACAGATATCTGAGAAAAGGTGGCTGGATCGCTACGTGTATACGGAAATCTACGAGATCTTCTTCACATCCTTTCCTTCTGAACTATACGAGTGGATCGCGAGGTTAGCCGACAACCAGGGAAGGTGTAAGCTCAACCAACCGATAGTGTGGACTCCGGAATTAGTGCGCAAAATAGAGGCATCAGAAGATAAGATCGCGTGAGCTGTGGACCATTGGCTCAACCGGATAATAGGGGGATTTATCACTGAGTTCGTAGTAGACACGACCATGAGCTATAACGAAGCAGAACGACATTTTCTCAAGGGACTGTGAGGTAAGTACATTAAATCATTGAATACTTGGATTAAGATGTTGTTATGTGAAAAGCGGGTTATGCAAATACATTAATGTTTGGAACGACGCGGAGCAGAAAGATCTACAAAGGTAGCGAGGGATTAGGAAACAGTCCCTTAATTTCACCTTCACGAGAGAGCGAGGAAGAGCTCACTCGGGTTTCTCCGAGAAGTGCGGTCAGTTTGATAAGGCAGCGCATTCCACAGTTATCACCTCCACTTACGCCATCACCCGCTTCACCTACTTCACCTCCATCTTCACCCACTCCACCTCCACCAAACCCACAGTTCAGCATGGCGAGTGCAATCAAGCTACCCGTATTCAGAGGAGTAGGGAATGAGGATCCAGACCAGTTTTGGTTCGTGGTAAGAGCAGTGTGGGAAGCACAAGGGGTCACGGACGACAACATTAAGAAGGCCACATTGGTGAGCGCACTGCAGGATCGCGTGCTGACATGGTATATCAAACACTCTAATGATCACCCAAATGCAGGAATAACGAAGATCCAAAATGCGTTGAACAGAGAATTTAGTTGGCCGAAATCAGAGACACAGTCAATCATTAGATTTAAAGAAATCGTGATGCTTCCAAGTGAGACCCCCTGAGATCTAGATCAGAGGTTGAAGAGTATGATCCGCGAGGCTAATATGACGCTAACGGATGTGCAACACTGCACATGGTTTGTGGCGTCTTTGACACCACACTTGAGGACAACGTTGTCATAGCAGAAGCTTTCAACCCAGGCCGAAGCGTTGGAAATGACGATGAGTTTGCATGAAACACCGATATAGGATCCGAGGTTTGGAATCCAAAAAATCCATGCGCAACTACATAACCTATGCTTGGAGATGCAGAGTTTGAAGCAGGATAGGGTGCCACGGCCAGAGGCACATGAAGAAGTGTGGTGCATAAAATGCAAAGGCCAAGGCCATAACAAAGACCATTGTCCAGTATTCGCGAACTACTTGGCAGGAGGGGGGCCAATGCCACTGAGACCAGAGGCACAAACAGGGCCAAGTGCCGCACCCACACTATGGTGCACGATCTGTCAGATAGGAGGAAAGCACACAATGAATAATTGTCATCTGTTGCAGAAGTATACACAAACTCTGTAGCAGCTGTTTTGTAATTTCTATAGGTCGGTTGGCCAAGACGAGCGTACTTGTCGCAGCTATGAGTTAATGATGGAGCAGATCCCAGCCTATAGAATGCAAACATAAATGCGAGGCCTTGACCCAGCTACGGGGATGGCACACGCTGGATTTCAAGGCCGAGGTTGACGACGAGGAGGAATGGGGCCAAGAAGGGACCGTGGACAGTTACTTTGTTACAATTGTGGAGGACCAAGGCACTACGCTTGCGATTCTACAACCCAACATGAATATCTTATTTATATTGTGCTTAGTTCGATCATGAAGCAGTAGATTGTCCTACGTTGATCGCACAGATGCACAAGAAAGGAGTACTTCAGCCTACTCCGACTCAGAATATCCAAATGATGAGGTCTGAACCATGCGAAGAAGACCCAAATGAGAATATGGTGCTCAGAAGTAGCGTGATGATAGGGGAGGATAAGGGGAAGCAACCCGAGGAAGATACATGGGTTCGCAAGGCTCCTACAAAGGAACCTAAGTTTGACTTGGAACACACAAATGAGACGTTTATGGAAGCTAAGAAGAGCTTCACAGAGGCCTCTACTTTAGGTAGTAAGGATCAACCAGAGCCAGGAATGGATCCTTCTATGCTTACTACCTTTTTAGAGACATGCGTGAAGCTGCTATGCGACAATAGGGAAGTTAAAGGACTACAAGCACTGATCACTAGGTGCGTAGGGTCGGGTGAACCACGCATAGCCTAGAAACTAGGAAAGCATACATTGCGCACTGGGAGGGAAATGAGATTAACGACGTAGATTGGCGACTATGAAATGGATCAGGTAATCCTAGACCTGGGTTCAGACGTGAATGTGTTACCAAAGTAGACGTGGGAAGTCATGGGCAGGCCCGCGTTACAGTGGTTCCCTATTCAATTATGAATGGTGAACCAACAAAAGATTTTGCCCATGGGACGGTTGCAAGGGATAACAGTTGATATCAAAGGCGCGAGCACACAGACAGACTTTGAAGTAATAATGATTGTCGATGACAATAATATTTATCCCACATTGCTAGGAATAGACTAGGCCACCGATATGAATGGAGTCATCAATCTGAAGAAGCAGAAGATGATATTCGAGAAAAAGTCCCTACACGTAGTAGTTCTGCTAGATCCATCCGAAGGAGCGCGCTACACTGGACCTATGCATAACGGTGACAATGATGATGAGCTAGAATGCATTTACCAGATAACGGTGCAATACCAGGATCGGGTGAACTTGACTGTGGATGGGAGAATCTCATGGGAACACAACAGTTCTTGTACTTCGGATTCAGATGAAGAAATAGAAAGTTGGCAGAACCGGTTGCACGAAGTGGCAACACTAAATTGCAACATGATGATTAGATCACTGCGGTGCGTGACGACAGAAGCAATGGAACCGCCAACATATGATGGGGTAACAACGGTGGATGAATTCTTAGAAAAATTTAAATGTGCAGTATCGGAACAACAGTGGTACGGTGCGCTGGAATGGGCATTATGTGTGACACTTGCACGATGGTGAAGTACACATCAAAGGACTATTGGAAACTGGCGTGAATGTAGAAGACAGATGCACTTACAGTTTGGAAGTACCTAGCGTCGAACGAGAGCTGGGCAGCCAGGACGAAGTAGCTTGCGTGCCCACCTGTGTCGATGGGTGCAGACGTGTACTATGCAAGCACATCCCAGACTAAGGATAAAAAATCAGAACCAGGCATGGCAGCAGGAAAAGCGACAACAATTCCACGTCGGAGCATTCAAAAAGCTATGCAGAATCATGAACGAAGTTCACCAGGCGTGATGAAGTGACTAGGACCTGCGCGTATCAACGGTTCGATGGGCCTATAGGACCATGAGAAAAAATTGAATCACGGAAACGATCCCAACACTGACGAGAGAAGATGAAACCATAAGAACAGAGAATAATCCCCATACCACAGCTCCCACAGTTAGGACAGTACACAAGGACCCGGGTAAAGGAATTATGCAGTTACAGGAAGTCATTCGGTGAGGGAACTTGAACCTTTGCGAACTCGAAGAAGCTCGGGTACGACTGAAGCAGAAAAGCGTGGTAATAGACGTGGAAATCAAAAAATTGGAGATCGAAATCGCGCAAACATGTCATGTTGACGGAAGAGCGGGACAAGATACGGGTAGCCATACCACCACATTAGAAGATTGTTGCCAAGAATTTCTAGCTCTGTTACCATGGCTGCACCGCACCTTATCAAACAAAGTAACTAGGGGAGCTCACCATATAAGGAAGAACGCGAGGTGTTAACTGGCACGAGGGTAACTAAGGGAGGCCCACGGACCAGGTTGAAAGGTGACTTGAAGCCTTGCACCACTGGTGCGACCACCTGACTATCTGTAGGAAGCACAATCTCAGCGCTACAAGCAGTTGAAAGAGAGCGCAAGACTATAAAAGAGTCTATATGGGAGCTACGAGACAAGGAGGTTGCGCGTAGGATCGGTATGTCATAGGGGTCATGGCCACGCATAGGGAGCCACTCTACTGCGTGGATAGGCTAGGAGGTGACCGTTGGTGTCACTATTCATGACAAGAGGTCCAATTTAAGGCAATAAAGCGGGCGATGGGAAACTAAGATACGAATTAAGAGCGATATTTGGGACGATCTGCTGCCAAAAAAGCACTAATGACTCAGAAGTGGGGGTAAGGGTCGAATTCAAATTCAAAAGATGCTATAAAACCATTAGGGCTAGCCACAGGGCAACACTTGGTTGTTTAAGAATTGAGCAAGTACAGAGCACTGAGCGCCGCATACTCTTACCACCCTCAACTACAAACACGATGACAACTGCAAGAACAAGAGTGCGATTCGCAGAAGTTACCTCGAAGCCCCGTATAGTTCAGGAAGAGCCTAAAGAGGCAGCAACTACACCAGAAGTTCCTAAGTCACCCTGCATGCCGCGACCACAGAAAGATAAGCAAATAATGGGGCCAGTTCGGGTATCACCACGGAACCCCTGGTTTAGTAAATTATCAATGACAGAGAAGGGCAAAGCCGTCACCCTTGAAACAGAGGAGGAGGAGGAAGATTTGCAAGCTCTGATTACCCAAATTGAAGCACAGGACAATGAGGCAGAGACTGTCTCCCAAGTGCCTTTGCGATAAAGTAATCCCCCTACATCCCCCCATGGAAGGGGAAAGCCAAGATACCGAAGGACCTGGAGGCCATGAAGAGTGCACTCCAGACCCCGCTCCTTCCAGATGAAATAAGGTTTGAAGGTCCGTTGATGGGATGGGTACCGAATATGAAGTTCGAATACTGGGACCTCATGGACAACGAGAAGTTCCCACTGTTGGCCGCGGAGAAATTACTGCAGTAGAAATGGTTACACAGTGTGGAGAGGGTTGGGTTACTCCATCTGCGATGGATACCCTATTACCACCGTGCGCCCATCACAATTTTTGTCATCTGGTAGCTGTTGTGCCTAGTACATGATGGGTATCTCTAGCTGGAGGAGTTGATTCCCATCACGGCCGATTTAATTCATCGGATTTCTCAACTGCCCATCAAAGGAAACGACCCCGCAGCTATTGCAGAAAACAACAGCAACTTGGCCCTTGAAGAAGCTATGAAGGCCAAATATAAGCTGGAGAAGAGGAAGCGAGGGTACGTAATCGCAAGCATCAAGGACCAAGGGGTGCGTGTAGCCACCCAGTTGCTGGCCGACAAGCTAATGAGGAAATTCCAGGCCGACGAAGTGCCAGCATCTATAATTGTGTTGGCAGAGCAGTGCGCAGAGGGGGTCCAGTTCAACTGGGTGCAGTTCCTCTGTGACGAGTTTTTGACAAATTATAGAGAGGCCCAGGAGCAGGGTAAGACCTTCCACTATGCATGGTTGCTCTTATCCATCCTGTTGGTTGTAAGAGAGCTGCCAGAAGACAACCAGTTTCCCACGGTTGAGGGTGACCTACCCGAAGCCGCAAGGTACACCTCGCTTTGGGCAATGAAAGATGCGACAAGGATTTGTGAGATAAAGGTGTTTTGGGTGTTCGTAGAGGCGAGCATACAAACATGGATCAACTGTAGGCCGTGCTTGTCCCCTATAGTCCATAACAGCTTACAGAGCACGGTAGAGTTCAAGGCGGATATGCATAACCTATATATCCAGGCGTGCAAAGATCCCGGATGAACATGGGCGAAGCTCCCGTTCATCACAACAGATGATTCGATCTTTGCGGTAATGGCATCCTGGCCTCTGGAGTGGCGCACCCCAGACTTGGCAGAAATGGAAAAGATCGCAGCACGGAGAGAAAGCGCCAGGAACAAGAATCGGTCATGCAGCAGAAGGCGACTAAGGCAGCAACGGCAACGCAGATGGTAGAGACCATAATCGCGCCCACCAAAGAGACCGAGGAAGGCCAGAAAATGTCCACGGAGTAGGACATATAGGGGAAGGCTGTGATAGAGGAACGCAGGGACCCTGCACCAAAATCGACCCAACTGAAGAGGCTGCGCACCCATGAGAAGCCAGCCTCGTAGAAAAAGACGAAGGCAACAAAGACCTCTACCAACCTAATCCAGCTCACTGAGGGAGACCTTCTTGACATTGGCGATACAACTCGCGATGTAACTAAGGATGCTTTTGAAGAATTAATGATGGAGCAGACAACTGTGTTGGGGATGCTCAAAGCGCAATTGCAAGCATTATAGGTGCGACCCCCCAGGAATAATGGCACCACATGTTGTGGCAGGTACATCCGAAGCCGAGCCTATGTTGTGCACCTGCACCACGAACACTTTTGTATTACCAGAAGGCGCAATCTTAGCAGCCACCGAGGGCGACAGGGCCACAACAAGTCAAATGAAGGGCTAGAGGTTGAATTTGTCTGCCCTTCCCAAATAAATCCTATACCAACTATAGGATGGGGTAACTGTTGAGCTTCGTGCCAAGGAGGGTTGCGCCCTCCAAGTCTTGAGTGAGCAGAAGTTAAATTTAGAACAGCTCATCTTGCAGTGCGACAACTTGGTCACACAAACCCAGGGATTGGAACAGGCTGTGGAGGAGGCCTATAGCAGCATACCGGAGTTGGCCATGCCGGCGGTACTCCCAACAGCAAAAAAGATTCACCAACTAGTGGTTGGTTTCCACAAGGCCCAGGAGGAGGCCGCAAAGGTTCAGTTGGAGCTGAACTTGCAGATCGCTGAGCTGCAGCTAAAGGCACAGCCCTCTACATCCCCGGAAGTCAGAGAGCATCACAACCATGCCATTCAATCAGGGTTGGAAGCAATAGAGCACGTCGTACAGGATTGCATGGGATTGTTAGATCAGTCCCTCTTCACGTTCACCTCACTGCTTAATCTTAGTCTTCTTTTTAATATTACAAGAAGTGTCTCCATATATGGGCAAAGTTGAGGAGTAACTACAACTCCTTCAATATTGCTTTAAGCTCTAGAGAAACTCTTGCCTAAACCTTTGTGAGAAACCTTGGCCACTAGTGTTATCATCTCTCCAGAGAAAGATGATATAGTGATGTAGTCTAGATCAATGCCACATATAATTTCAAAAGTATGGTCCCAAGACAAAGATGTTAACATGAATAATGAAAAGCACAATTAAAAAAAAGTGGGTCACTATGGATCCCCAAGGTACACGTTATGGGAAATTAGATATTAGCTGGGAGGAAAATGGGCTTCAGTCACAATTATGAAAAGCAAGACAGGTCACAAGGTCACAACTGAAATCAAGTCAATAATAGAGTGGGTCACAGGGCTGCCAAGAAGGGATAAGTTGCAAGTCACAAAGTCATGGAGAAAAGTAGGTTGTAGGGGAGAGTAGGTCGCATAGGTTGCTGACTTTATCAGATATGATCTTGCAACTTTGTGACTAAGGGGTTAGTAATATGGCTAGATCACAACTTTTTGATTAGGGAAAGTTTCAAATTGAAAAAGGAGGCATGTCACAAGGTCGATGAAAGGAATAGATCGTTGAATCACAAAAGTGGATAGGTCACAAAATGGGATAGGTCACATAGAGCGTTGACTTCTGAGATTGTGATTTTGCGAGCTGGGGTCGGTACAATGGTTTTCCCATGGTCTAAAGACTAAGGCATGTAGCCATTTTCAATTTGCGACCTAGTTTCAGGTCGCAAGGTTGCGTGGTAGGGCTACTAGGAGAGTCTGCGATCTTGTTGGGGCTAGAATTAGTGATCATAAATAAATTTTGACCACGAATGAGATTTTTGGGGAATGAAGGGCGATTGAGGTTAACTGACCATAAGTGTTTCCGGTTCCTAAAGGAGTTATCAAATTGGGTGCAATTTTAAGGGTCATGGAAGAGCATAAGGGTTATTCCAAACTAGATTAATAGAACCTCGCGTTCAGGTTTAGAAAACCAAAAACCTGTTTGATGATAGCGTTGTAGATCTAGACTGTAAGGGAAATTTCCCTTGAGTGTGGTGGTCATTAAAGGACTCAGATGATAACATTGATAATAACACCGATAATAGACATTGATCTTTGTGCGATGAAAGTTTGCATTGGAAGAGAGTACAATCATAGCATAATGGCCATGGAAAAGCACACGAGGGCATGAGGCTATGAGATCATACCATTGAGATTGGAGATGTGAGGGTGAGCGGGGAATATGAATCACGAGGAAATTTAAGGGTTCAAGCTGGGAGGAATGTGTAGGGACACACTACATGTAACAGACACATGTTATTTTAGAACAAGATGGAATAATTACGAAGAGGGAGCGATCATTACTTACTTGGAGAGGTTCAAAGTCATCATCGATTGTTTAAAAGGAAGAGAGGTCGCCCATTCATTTGCAGGAGGTAGAATGAGGAGATGAGAAGGGAAAATAGTTTATAATAGAGTTCCCACATGCGAGGGTAGGTTGCATAAGGAAATCATGTGGATAACTTGGTCGTGTGTGACTAGATTGAGGAGTGGGGTCGCAAGGAAAAGTCGTTCAACAATTTTGTGCCATGCGACTTTGTTAGGGAGAGGTCGCAAGTCATGACCCAAGTGGGTGATAACATGAGGGGTGCATGATGAAGATGTGAATTCACGACCTAAGGGGGTTGTTGGCGTTCATTGTGCAAAGCCTAGGTCACATGCGTCTAGAACAAGAGAAGTAACATATCACATTTGGAATTGACAATGGAAGTCATGACTAGGCCTAGAATGCAACATGACGACTTTAGCAAGAGAGCTATAGGGAAGGTCACAAGACGCAGTTTTAGGGCTCAACTTAAATTTTTACAAATGTGACTAGCGAACACAAAAGAAATTAGGTTAGGATTTTAGGGTGGAATTTTCTAAGTTCTAAGGGGTTGGTAATAAGGAAGGAAACCCTAAGTGACCATAGGCAAAGGATGACAAAAAGTTTAGTATGGGGGTCTCCAAAATTTTGAAAAGGGGCAAATTTTGGGGCTTTTGTAGTGGCTACAATCATTTACGATACACTAGTAAACCTTAGAATATTTTCCTTACGTTTACTTGAAATGAAATATTACCCTTAGATGCATTGTTCTAGACTTATGAGTCCCACTGATTTTAGTTTACAACCCTTCATTAAAGACAATAGATCCTTGTGATGTGTTATTAGGTCAACCATACTTATGGAAGTGTCATCATGTGTATGAGTCTAGGCCTTGCACTGTTATTATTACTTTGGGCAATAATTTATACAAGATATCAGAGGTAGCCTCGCTTACCACCATCCCTTTCATCTCTACTAAGTAGTGTAAAAATATCATCTCCCAAACTGAGATTTTTTTTTTCTTTCTAATTTTCTCTCAAAGCAAGGGGAAGATAGTGGCCACATCCATGGACCCCAAAAAGGTTTTATCCACACAACATAACCATGTGGATAAGTTCGTGGAAGAATATAAGCACATATTCTCCTCACCTTCAAGGGTATGCTTGCACTATCAAGTCAAGCATTCGATCGACCTGACTCCCAGAGAACCTCTACCCAATGGGTCGATATACCAATGCTTCCTTTTGGAAAACAAAGAAATAAAATGGTAGATCCAGGAGTTGCTAAAAAAAGGGCACATTTGACCAAGTTACTCACCTTGTGAGAGCCTTATTGTACTTGTACAAAAGAAAATGGAACTCATAGACTCTGCATTGATTATCATGCATTAAAAAAAATCATTGTCAAGAACAAGTCTCCAATCCCACATATTGTTGACCTTCTTGTTCAGCTCAAGGGGGCCAAGTATTTCAGCAAGATCGATTTAAAGATTAGCTATCACCAGGTGCTAATAAAACCCATATATGTATGGAATATCGCCTTCAAATCTAAGGAGGACCTTTTCAAGTGCTTGGTCATGCCTTTCGAGTTGAAAAATTCCCCTGCAACTTTTATGAGGTTGATGGATGACATCTTATGGCCCTTCACCAACGCAATTGTGGTTGTATATTTGGATGACATCCTCATCTTCAACATGAGTTGGGAAGAGCACTTGCAACACATTCAATAGGTCCTTCAAACCCTACAGTCGCACAAACTATTTGCCAACTTAGAGAAATGCACCTTTTGCATGAGCTAGGTCCAATAATTGGGCTACGTCATTGATGAGAAAGGCATGCATGTGAAATCATCTAAGCTCTAAGTCATTCAAGATTGGCTAGCCTCGACCACTCTAATAGAGCTTCATAGCTTTTTGGGCTTTGCCAATTTTTATCAGAGGTTCGTGTTTGGATTTTCTCATATCACTTGGACTCTCAGTCAGTTTACCAAGGGTGGAGCATAAGCAAAGTTTTTATGGTTTGAGTCCCAACAAAAAGCATTCGTTGGGTTGAAGCATTTCCTCTACTCTACACCAACAGGCACATTGCCAGACTTGCAACAACCATTTGAAATTGGGATAGACGCCTCCGACTATGCTATTGGTGAAATTCTCACCCAGCAAGGGCATCTAATGACCTATCACAGTGAGACACTTTCCTATACAATTAGGATATAACCCACCTATGATAAACATATGTATTCTACCGTGCGAACGTGATTACAATGGAAACATTACATTCGAGGGAAAGAGATGGTCATCCACATAGATCAATAACCTCTTCAGTTTATCCAGACACAAGGGAAGTTGGAAAACGATTGACATTAGAAGTGGTCTACATATATGCAACAATTCCACTTGAATATTAAATATAAGAAGGCAAACACCAATAATTTTGAAAATTGCCTAAGTCTACCCCTAGTTGTAGCACTCACTACTGTTCTCAACTCTTATGACCATGATACTTTCGGATGGTTACAAATGTATAAAAATGATTCAGAGTTTTCCACCACATACCAGATGCTAATGTATGGAAAACATGTTCCATATTTCCACCTCCAGGACGCATTGTTATGCTACCTGGGCCACCTTTGCGTTCCTTCAAGCGAGTGTGCGAAGATGATTTGGGAGGCACACTACAGTCGGGTCACATGATACTTTGGTGTGGAGAAAATTGTGGCTATACTACAAAAGTATTTTTATTCGCAAAATATCTCATTAGATGTTGGAAAATATATCAAACCTTGCACTGCTTGTGTCATCGCCAAGCCAACCATCAAGAAGCGAGGTATGTACACTCCTCTGCCTATGCCCAACTAGCCCTAGAAATCCATCTCCATGGACTATATGTTAGGCCTCCCTTCTACCAAGCATGGTAATTATTGTGTATTTGTGGTCATGAACATATTTTCTAATATGGCTATAATGGTGGCTTGCAAGAAGAGTATCACAGTAGAGGACTCTGCTAAACTCTTCTTTGAACAAGTATGGGTACATTTTGGGATCCCAAAAACCATTATATCATATTGAGATAACAGGTTCTTGAGCACATTCGGGTCGAGCCTTTAGACATTATTGGACACCAAGCTCACCAAGTCGACATGGATTCCATCCCTAGACCTGATGGATAGATAGAGGTCGTCAACAAGATGATAGTGCACATACAACGCATGTACAACTCCAAGATTCCACAAACCTGAGATGACATACTTCGGTATGTGAAACACCGTTATAACAAATCTCTCCATAGCTAGACTGGCCATAGTCCTTTTCAAGTGGGTCTAGGATTTCAACCATTATATCTGATTGATGTTGTCATGCCTCACGCGACTACACAGACAAAATATGCACATGTACATTCCAAGGATAATAAAGCAACATAGTTTATTGAACACTTCCAACACAATTTTCAATAGGTGCAATACAACTTGGCTAAGTCCAATGCTAAGTATAAGAAATAACATGAACATTTCTGGTTACCACACAAGTTTCAAGTGGGTGACAAAGTTTGGTTGCATTTGTAGAAAGAATGCCTTGTCAGAGCCCATCGGAAGCTCATACCACTTTTATACGGGCCTTACACCATCACCTAGGTCATGGGAGACAATTATTTTGAGCTCAACATTCCTTGATTCCTTGGCATGCACCCAATGTTCAATGTGGACTGCCTTTGACCATACTTTCCACCATTCCTAGACACATCAAACATTGCAGAACAATTAACACCAATAGAGCTAAACCCATATTGCATGGAACATGCCACAATTGATTTGATCATGGACATGTAGATCAAGCACACTCATACGCAAAACTAAGAAGATCCAATTGCATCAGGTTTTCAAAGCTGGGTAACTGCTACACCAAGGTAAGGGGCTGACCAGGGACCAAGTTCATCAAAAGTTTCCCCATCTCATGGAGGCACTCAACACAATGGGGACCATTTCTTCCTAAGGGGGGATGACTGATCCAGGTGGATATTGGTGGCCACCCGCCTATTCCACTTGGACTCCCCTATTGTACCATTATTTCTTTCAATTTTCATAATTGTAGCACACTTTACTATCATTAGAAGTTTTTAGGGTCCTTAATTTCTGGAGCCATTTTAAGGCCCTAAACAGCATTTTTTTTTTGGAAAATGGGCCCAAGCTTGTGACAAGGGTTTGCAGTCAAAATTTGTAGTCCTCAGATAGATATTTCTAATGAGGTATTGCATGCATCAAATGAAGATCATATGTCAAAGTTACAACCACAGGAAGTTGATGTACCAATTTACCCAAACGGGGCCCACAAACATTTGGTGCTTCATCTCCTAGGGTTAGGTTTTTAGATGTTTAGGGTTTTCCATTATTTATAAATAATAAATAGGCCTCTGAGCTTCATTGTAACAAAATTTAGAAGGCATGTATCCACCACATGTCTTCTTAGAAATAAGCTACCATCGCTTGAGCTAGTTTATTTCCATTCTGCATGTAAACAATTTTCAATACTTTTTTATTAATGAATTGAAGTTTTGTTTTTGATATATCTTTCTGTTCTATTTATATTTGTGTTTCGTTTTGTTCCTTCATAAATATGGATCAATGGTATCGGGCGATCTGCTCTTTCTCTTATTTATTTTGTTCATGTCCTCAACAAGGTTGGGATATAACTATTTGGGACTTGAACTGATTAAGCCTTTGCAAGAACGTCCCCACCAACATTGACGACCTTTGATGGTAAAAGAAAAGAAATATGAGGGAGTAGGAGATCCTATCAAAATGTTGCTTGAAGAATCCCTAGAGCGTCAAAGGAACGACATGATGGACACTTTTTCCGAGATCCTTTGATGGATGCCCACCGACAACACATCTTCATCCAACAGTCAATTCGGAGGTGCCACCCCTTCAAGGTACAAGTGAACTTTGATATCCCTATATTCAAAGGTCAAATAGATGCAAATATTGTAGATAAATGGTTGAATCTGTTGGAATGTATTTTTCGGTCCATAGTTTCTTCGAAAGGGAAAATATTACTTTTTCACTACTTAAGGCCTCCCCCCATGTTAACGACTAGTGGGAAACTTACTATGAGAAAAGGGCTGAGGAACCTTCTATGTTTATAGCCACCCCCTCTTGGAACTCTTTCCGAGACACTATCAAGGAACAACATTACCCTGTGGGGAGCTATGCAGACAAGTACATACAATGGACAACACTACAGTAGCAAAGGGACCAAGATGTGCATGAGTTCACAAATATTTTTCATACTCTATGGAAAAAGTTGGGTATCAAAGACTCTGAGTGACATCTAGTGCTCAAGTACCATGGTTGTATGCACAAATACATTCAGGAAGAAATGGAGTTCCTGGACATCTCCTTACTTGGTGCAACATACCGATATGCTTCCAAGATTGAACAAAAAATTAAACAAAAGAAGCGCGAATCTGGATCTACGAATCAGAAGCAGGGAAAGAGCGCCCCTAAAGCACAAAAAAAATGACAAATCCAAGGTGGAGTTGCCCAGGACAACCTACCAAAGCCGCAAGAAAAGAATGGCCTCACTAAGAGGAAGAAGGACAAGAAAGTGGTGTGAGTTCCACAAGAGCCCCACTCACAACACAAATGAGTGTCACACCAAGGAGTGATTGGTGGTTGAACTGAAATATTCAGAGTTTGATGCATGTTCTAATTTTGAGCCAATGGTCACCAATATCCACCTAGATTATTCCTCCACCCTTAGGAAGTAATGGTCCCCATTGCGTTGATTGCCTCCATGAGATGGGGAAACTTTTGCTGACCTTGGTCCTTGGTGAGCCACTTGCCTTGATGCAGGGGTTGGCCTACTTTGACAACCCGATATTATTGGATATTTTGTTGGTGAGTGTACTTGATCTGTGTGTACATGATCCTATCAGTTGTGGTCTGTTCCATGCATTACGGGTTTGGCTCTGTTTGTGTTAGCTATTATACAATGTATAATGTGTCGAACA
The DNA here is from genome assembly GCA_031772625.1 of Pinus tabuliformis. Taxonomy (NCBI): domain Eukaryota; kingdom Viridiplantae; phylum Streptophyta; class Pinopsida; order Pinales; family Pinaceae; genus Pinus; species Pinus tabuliformis. Next base: position 994,677,271 of record CM062805.1, read on the forward strand.
ATGGTGGAAGTATGGTCGAAGGCGGTCCAAATTGAACACTAGGTGAAGGCCAAAGAATGTGGGAATGATGAACTCAAAAGCATTGTCTCCCACAACCTTAGTGATAGTGTAACACCTGTATCATAGTGTTCTAAGATTCTGATGGGCTTTGATAAGGCGTTCTTTCTACAAATACAACCAAACGTTTTCGCCCACCTGAAACTTGTGTGGCACTCGATGTTGATCATGCCACTACTTGTACTTGACATTAGAATTATCCAAAATTTCGTGCACCTTCTGGCATATGTGTTGGATGTGTTCAATAAATTAGGTTTCTTTATTAGCCTTAGACTGTACATGTGCACATTTTTTTTGTGTATTTGCATGAGGCAAAGCAACATCAATCAAACACAATGGTTGAAATCCCAGACCCACTTGAAAATGAATGTGGATAGTCAAGCTATGGGAATCTCTGTTATAATTGTGTTGCACATAAGGAAGTCTCTCATCATAGGTTCCTTGATGCTTGGAGTTGTACATGCGTAGTATGTGCACTATCATATTATTGACAACCTATGTCTGGCCTTCAGTCTAGGGATGGGCTTGGTGTCTAATAATGTTGAGAGGCTCAATCATAATATGATTATGAAACTACTATATCAATCTGATATAATGGTCTACGGGATCCCAAAATGTACCCATAATCGTTCAAAGAAGAGTTTGGAAGTGTCCACTGCTGTGATACTCTTCTTTCAAGCTGCAAAAATAGCCAACATACCATAAATACACATTCATTACCATGCTTGGTAGAAGGGAGGTCCGACAGATAGTCCATGGAGATGGATTCCCAATGCTGATTGGGCATAGGAAGAGGAGTGTATAGGCCTTTCTTATTGATGGTTGGCTTGGCAATGACATAGACAATGCTACATCTGATATATTTTCCAACATCTTGTGGGAGTTTTGGCCAATAAAAATACTTTTGTAGTACGACCATAGTTTTCTCCACACCAAAGTGTCCCATGGCTCGACTGCAGTGTGCCTCCCAAATCAACTTAGCACACTTGCTTAAAGGATCACAAAGGTGTCCCAGGTAGCATAATATTGCATCCTAGAGGTGGAAATATGGAACTTTCTTTCCATCCACTAGTATCTAGTATGTGGTGGCGAACTCTGGATCATTTTTGTATAGTTATGACCATTCGGAGGTCTCATGGCCATAAGAGTTGAGAATAGTAGTCAGTGCTTCCACTGGGGGTTGACTAAGGCAATCTACAACATGATTGGTTCTGCCCTTCTTGTATTTAATATTCAAGTGGAATTACTGAAATATGTAGACCACTTCTGATGTCGATCATTCTGCAACTTCCCTTTTGTTTAGGTAAATTGAAGTGGTCAGTGATCTGTGTGGATCACTGTCTCCTTCCCCGAAATGTAATAGTTTCTATTGGTGGCACACCTACACAATAGAATACATATCTCTATCATAGGTGGTAATTCCCACTGTAGATCAACAGATTATGCAATATACTAAAGCAAAATACAAGATCTACTTCTAGAACAAACTTTGCGGAAGCTTAATCGAATATGAGAAAGATCAAATAGAACACATATAACAGATGAAGAGAAATTAATCACACATGAACACAGAATAATACTCTGGGGAAAGCCTCAGCTAAAAACCCCAACCTCTATATTATCATACAAGTGGAAATATGTCCGGATTTACACAAAGCTTTAGCTCACAAGCTATCCAGCTCTCAGTACAATCCCTCTACTACTCATAGATAGTCAAAGGCTTCTCACAAACCTTCTCCTCTGTCCCCCAAGCCTCCTATTTCCTTGTGCATTTTCTCCTGGGGTCCAATGCTACCACCTGTGTGAATTCACCTCTCACACTGCTCACTAAACTCAGAAGTAACTGCGTAATCCTGAAGGAGATAATTCTTTCTACATGGATGAGTCTCCTATATAGGAAAATTCCTCCAACTAATAGTACACTATCCCTTCCTCTGATCTCAACTAGGTCTCTGACTGAACTAACATGCATGAGTTATTTATGAGAGAATATTCAGTTATCTAAATTGCAGCAGTTACATGCATGCATGCATTAACTAACTAAACTCACAAGTAGTTCAACAAACTATTTGAACTAATCTAACTGGACTTAACTCAGTTAACTGAGCTAACTAATTACAACTCAAGGTACAACTCATCCTAATCTCCTTTAATCAAGGGATAACTTCCTCAATCAATGGAGAAATTGTTGCATGTCTTCACATAGACTTCATGTTTTATTTCCTACAACTAATTAATTCAAGATGAATTAATTAATTATTTTACAAACAACTGCTAAGATCAAATTCAAATTTTGCTTCTCAATTTTAGTTCAGGGACTAACTAATATTGAAATCTATCTCGAAATACTATTTATAGCAATGCTATTTTTAACATTTCCATTTTTTCATTCCTTGTTGCTATGTCCAACATTGGTACCTGAAATGCCATTTATAGCAATGCTATTTTTAGTATTTCTATTTTTAGCATTTCTTGTTACTATTTCCAACACTCCCTCTCAACAAGAAAGGCATTCAACTCGAACCCAATCCTGAACCTTTGGAATGTTCTGCATGAAACACTTCTCCCAAATGTTGTTGCTCCAACAACTCTAGAAACAAAAAATCTCCCAACTGACCTCCCTGTTGGGCTAGAAACATCCTTTGATGTTGAAGCTTCCTTTGTCGCTGACAAGTGCTCCCTCTATGACCTCTGAGTTGCTGCAACACTCCATGCATCTCGCACCATTGCACACCTCTCTATGCCATCCTGCACTGGTGCAACACTCTTGTGCCTCTCGCATTGTTGGAGCCTGCTAGCTTTGCACTGTCTTGGGATTCCTACATTGTAGCTCTCTCTACCGCTCCATCGACATCCGTGTCTACCCACTCAGCCAGTCCTGCTACTCCTTGTTGGGACTCCTGTAGCAAGGTCTAATAAAAAAGGTTAGGTACCTCAATGATCTTGTCCCTATTCCAGCCTTCTTGGAACTGTCACTCCACATCACCCCACCTTCGACCTGGAGGTATGGATGCATGTGATCCCTCTACCCACTTGGCTCGAAATTTCTCCCTACTGGAGGTCTCCGCATGAGTGGATTCCTCCACTCGGTCTCCTCGCGGCTTCTCTAGTTGTGGCTGCTCCACAACCTCCTGAAGTTGCTTCACCAATTGTGGCTCCTCCACAATTGTATAAGACTTCTTCTGGCGCTACATGTTGAGAGGTAATATACTCTCCCTCTCAACCACCAAGTCTCCAATAGTTGCCTTTCTCCTCAAGGCTTTGCATGCATCTTGAACCTCAAGAGCATACAGGTTCTTGACTCGTGAATCGATCTGCTTCACCTATCTTATGGTGACGTGTCTAAGGAAAACCTTTCCCTCATTGAAGACTACATCATAGCCTTTTTCTTCCAGCATCGCGATTGATACCAAGTTTTTCTTCAGTCCTGGCACATACTTCACATTTGTCAAGGTAATGCGAGCTCCATGCTCCCTCTGAAAAACAATTGTGCCTACTCCTGAGACACTATACTTTTCATCATTACCCATCGCTATGAGTATCTGGAGATCTTTCTCCTCCAAGGTACTAAACAAACTCTTATCGCCGGTCATGCGGAATGAAGCTCCACTGTCAAGAAGCGAACCACATCCCACCATGGATGAAACCATGCATGCGAAGAGGGTGAAATCCAACTCAGATTGTGAGGCCAGTGCCTCACCTTCTGATCCTTCCTTGGATCCCTTCTTGGATTTCTTTAGTGGACAATTTGTAGAAAAATGGCCCACCTCATGACAATGAAAGCATCGCACTTTCGATTTTTCAAACTTCTTCCCACCATGGGAAGAAATCGATTTGGGATGAGAATCCTTCTCCTTCCCTTTCTTTGCCTTACTCGCTAAGGCACAATTTTCTTCATCCTCGGATGAAGAACCATCTCTGGTGCTTCTCCTTATCTCCTCCTACATCAGATCTGACCAAAGTCGTTCCCAATCTGGCAGTTTCTCTCTTCCATTTACCGAGTCTTGGTAGCTATGCCAGCTCTTAGGAAGACCAAGGAGAGCAAGACTCACCATGTCATCATCGGTTGTCATGATCCCTACACTTCCAAGCTCATCCTTATAGGTGGTGAGCTTGTTCAGATATGTAGAGATCATGTCGCCCTTTTCACACTTGATTTTCCGAACCTTGTCTTTTAGCGGCAGCTTCCTCTGATCGTTGTCGTTCTGATATAGATCTTTCAATGTTTTCCACATCGAAAACAGTGTCTCCTTCCCATGGAGGCTCGAGACAATGTGGTCTCGAACTCCCTCCAGGTGGATTCTCCTCGCTCTAGCCACACATTTCTTCCATTCTGCCAATTCTATAGCATTAGTTGTTGTCGGCTTGGGGACTTCTTGATTAATGAATTCCTTTAGTCTGTTGTCCTCTAATATTGCTTCCATGCGATCCTTCCAGGCTATATAATTTGATTTTCCATCAAGGGAATACTCAAGTCTTAAATCGCTGAACGCCATTGGTGAAATTGAGATGTGATAAGAACTTAATTTCTATATTCAGGAACCTCAAACTTCAAACTTATCCCTTCTTGTATATTGTTCTCTACTTTGATCACCTTTGCTCTGATACAATGTAGAAATTCCCACTATAGATCAACAGATTATGCAATATACTAAAGCAAATTACAAGATCTACTTCTACAACAAACTTTGCGGAAGCTTAATCGAATATGAGCAAGATCAAATAGAACACATATAATAGATGAATAGAAATCAATCACAAATGAACACATAAGAATACTCTGGGGAAAGCCTTAGATAAAAACCGTGATCTTTGTATTATCATACAAGTGGAAGTATGTCCAGATTACAAAAAGCTTTAACTCACAAGCTATCCAGCTCTCAGTACAATCCCTTTGCTGCTCATAGATAGTCAAAGGCTTCTCACAAACCTTCTCCTTTGCCCTCCAAGCTTCCTATTTCCTTATGCAGTTTCTCCTGGGGTCCAATGTTTCCACCTATGTGAATTCACCTCTCACACTGCTCACAAAACTCAGAAGTAACTTCGCAATCTTGAAGGAGATAATTCCTTCTGCATGGATGAGTTTCCTATATAGGAAAATTCCTCCAACTGATAGTACATTGTCCCTTCCTCTGATCTCAACTGGGTCTCTAACTGAACTGACATGCATGAGTTATTTATGAGAGAATATTCAGTTATCTGAAGTGCGGCAGTTACATGCATGCATGCATTAACTAACTGAACTCACAATTAGTTCAACAAACTATTTGAACCAATCTAACTGGACTGAACTGAGTTAACTAAGCTAACTTATTACAACTCAAGGTAAAACTCATCTTGATCTCCTTTAATCAAGGGATAACTTCCTCAATCAATGGATAAACTGTTGCATGTCTTCACATAGACTTCATGTTTGATTTCCTAAAACTAATTAACTCAAGATGAATTAAATAATTATTTTACAAACAGCTGCTAAGATCAAATTCGAATTTTAGTTCTCAATTTTAGTTCAGGGACTAACTAAGATTGGAATCTATCCTAAAATACTATTTATAGCAATTCTATTTTTAGCATTTCCATTTTTTCATTCCTTGTTTCTATGTCCAACACTGGTACCTGAAATGCTATTTATAGCATTGCTATTTTTAGTATTTCTATTCTTAGCATTTCTTGTTGCTATTTCCAATAGGTGGGGTATTTCCGAATTGTATTGGAAAGTGTCTCACTGTGATAGGCCACCATATGCCCTTGCTAGGTGAGAACTGCACCAATAGCATAGTTGGAGGTGTCTATCGCAATTTCAAATGCTTGTTGTAGGTATGGAAATGTGAGTACAAGTGAAGAGAAGAGGTAGTGCTTTAGCTCAATGAACGCCTTCTATTGGGTCTCATACCATAAAAAAAATTCTTTATGTGTGCCCTTAGTAACTCGACTTAGAGGCCAAGTGATATTTGAGAATCCCAACACGAACCTCCGATAAAAATTGGCAAGGCCCAAGAAGCTACAAAACTATGATAGAGTGGTCAATGCTAGTCGATCTCGAATGACTTGGATCTTAGATGGATACACATGCACACCTTTCTCATCATTGATGTAGCCCAAATATTGGACCTAACTCATGGCAAAGGTGCATTTCTTAAAGTTGGCCCATAGCTTGTGCTGCCGCATAGTTTGATGGACCTTTTGAATGTGTTGCAGATGCTCTTCCCAACTCTTGCTGGAGATGGGGATGTTGTCCAAATATACAACTAAGAATTAGTTGGTGAAGGGCCGCAATATATCATCCATCAGCCTCATAAAATTTTGTAGGGGAATTTGTCAACTCGAAAGGCATGACCAACCACTCAAAAAGGCCCTCCTTGGATTTGAAGGTGAACTTCCATACATCTGTGGGTTCTATTAGCACCTGGTTATATCCAAATTTAAATCGATCTTGATGAAATAGTTGGCCCCCTTGAACTGGCCAAGAAGGTAATCAATCCATGGGATTAGATATCTATTACTGACAGTGATTTTGTTTCATGCCCAATAATCAATGCAGAGCCTCTGAGTTCCATATTTCCTCTGTACAAGTAGAATCAGGCTCCCACAAGGTGAGGAACTTGGTTGAATGTGCCCTTTTTGTATCAACTCCTAGATTTGTCGCTTGATTTCTAAATTTTCTAGAATCGAGCATGGTATATTGGCCCATTGGGTAGAAGTGCTCTGAGAGTTAGATTGATCAAATGCTTGACTTGACAGTGCAAAGGTACCCCTATGGCTAACACAAATATATCGTCCTTAGTTGAGCCACTTGATGGTGTACAACTGAAATTGTTGTGTTGTCAGTATTCCCAATTGCTTCACAACCTCTACTAATATTAGGTTCTTTTGGCTCTCGCTATCAACAATGAATTGTAGTGGAGAAACCTTCAGCCACATCTATGAGTGGAAGAGATGCTTCCCCTCCTCTGGATCTTTGGGCTTAGTGTTTTGGACCTTGGTGGTGGCAATTGTGGCACTCGGTTCTGCATCGATAATCTTCTTTCCCTTATCGTTCCCCTTATGGGGTTTTGGCTTAGAACAAAACATGCATCAGAATCTGAAGCTTTCAGTGCCCACCAATGACTTCTTGGTGCGACACTCATTTGTGTTGTAAGTGGGGCTCTTGTGGAACTCACATCACATCCTTATGTCCTTCTTCGTCTTCATGGTGCCATTCTTTATTTTCAACTTTAATTGGTTGTCCTAGGCCACTCCACCTTGGCTTTGTCCTTTGTTCTATGGTTTGGGGATGCTCTTTCCCTATTTTTTATTCACAGATCCAAAGTTGCGCTTATTTTGTTTAAGTTTGTGTTCAATGTTGGTAGCATATCGGTATGTTGTACCAAGTGAGGAGATGTCCAAGAACCCCATTTCTTCTTGAATATATTTTTGTAGACAATCACGGTACTTGAGCACTAAATGTTGCTTAGAGTCTTTGATACCCAACTTTGTGCGTAGAGTAAGAAGAATATTTTTTAACTTATGCACATCTTGGTCCATTTGTTGTCGTAGTGCGGTCCACTATATGCACTTGTCCTCATAGCTCCCCACGGGGTAATATTGTTCCTTGAAAACATCTCAGAAAGAGTTCCAAGAGGGTGTGACTATAAACAAAGAGGACTCTTTAGCCCTTTTCTCACAGTAAGTTTCCCACCAATCCTTGACTTGGAGGTGGCCTTAAGCAGTGCAAAAGTAATCTTTACCCTATCCGAGAAACTATGGATTGAAAAATAACCTTCCAATAGATTCAACCATTTATCTACAAGATCTGCATCTATTTGAACTTAAAATATAGGGATATCGATGTTCACTTGTACTATTAAGGGGGTAGTGCCTCCAAAGTGACTGTTGGATGAAAATGCATCGTTTGTGGGCATCCGTCAAAGAATCTGGGCAAAGTTGTCCATCATCTTATTCCTTTTTCGCTCGATGGCTTCTTCTAGCAACAGTTTGATCAGATCTCCTACTCCCTCGTATTTTTCTTCTTTCACCATGGGAGGTTGTCGGTGTCGACAGGGATGGTCTAACTAGTTCAAGTCCCAACTCCTTATATCCCAACCTCATTGGGGACATGCACATAAAAATAGAGAAAGAGAAGATTGCTTTGATACCATTGACATAGATTTATGAAGGAATGAAATGAAATACAAATATCAACAAAACACAGAGATACAATGAAAAAAAAAAACTTCAATTCATTGATAACAAATTATGAAAACTATTTACAAGCAAAATGGAAATAAACTAGCTCAAGCGATGGTAACTTATCTCCGAGAAGAGATGTGGTAGCTACATGCCTTCTCAACTATGTTACAATGAGGCTCGGAGGCCTATTTATTATTAAGAAACAATGGAAAAACCTAAACCTTCAAAAACCTAACCTTAGGAGATGAAGTGTCAAAAGTTTATGGGCCTCATTGGAGTAAATTGGTACAACTTCTCAGGGTCATAACTTTGGCATACGATCTTCATTTGATGCGTACGATACCTCATTAGAAAGATATATCCAAGGACTACAACTTTCGATTACAAAACTTAAGGTTTTACCGATTTTCAAAAAAGAAAAAAAACCGTCGTTTAGGGCCACAAAATAGTTCTGAAAGTTCAAGACCCGAAAAACTGCCAAAAATAGTAAACTATGTACAATTAAGGAAACTGAAAGAGACAATGGTGGGGGTCCAAGTGGAATAGGAAGGTGGCCACCAATATCCACCTATATCAGTAATCCATTCCAAAGATGGTAATCAACTGTGTTGTCGCCATCATGCACATGTCTCTAGCTCTGCAACTATTGAGACATTTCGATGAAGTCCGCATCCTCTACTTATGCTTCTCTATATGCATCGTGGGTGAAAGTCTCTAAGTGCATCAAAGTTCCCAAACTTGTAATATTTTATGTGGGTGGCCTTGAAACCATGTCATCCAACTTGTTCATGCTTCCCTTCTTACACTTCATTACTAAATGAAATTGTTGTAGAAATGCCCTCCACTTGTAATTCCTTGTTTGCTATAGTTTACTTTGGGCTTGTAGGTACTATAATAATTGGTGATCTGTGTGGATTATTGTATCCTTTCCCATCAAATAGTGCTTCAACTCTTTACATCTGACACTAGGGCATAAAGCTCCTTATCATAAGTGGGGTAGTTGAGAACCGCTCCATGAAATACTTCAAAATAGTAGCATATAAGCCTCTTCCCTGTACTCATGCAAGTAAGGAAGCAATTTGGTTATAGAGATTGTGCTCATATATGAGGTTGGTACAACAAGCTATAAGGATAGATTGTGATAGCCAAAGTGCAATTTTCTTGGCGAAAAACATTGTTTATCATTTGAAGACAAAACATATTGATATTCAATATCACTTTGTGAGGGATATGATTGAAGATATGAAGGTGTTGCTAGTAAATGTGGACATTTCAAAGAATGTTGCAGATGCATTAACAAAATATATGAGCATTGAAATATTCTATTGGTGTAGAGAAATAATGGGCATCGATGCCCTAAATTGTTAAATGTGTACTCCTATGGCCCTTTATATGCAAGAAAAACAAGAAGTAGGAGAATGTTGGGTATGTGTTATATTCTTTGCACGACTTATATGTACCAAAAACAAGGGGGGTCCTATGGTGGCTATTTAGCCCCCTTTGGTTGTTGGTATAAGGGGGCCATAAGCCCCCCTGCATGGGGTTCGAGAAAGGTGTCGAAAAAAAAAATTGGGCTATTATTTGTGTCTGTTGTTGGTGTTTTTTGGCCCACGATCTTGTGGCACCTGGTGGTTTTTCCCATGGTTTTGTAGTTTTAGTTATGGAACTATGGTTGGATTGGTGGTTCATGTACTCCACAAGATATATATATCTATATATATATATATATATATATATATATATATATATATATATATATATATATATAGTATTGTAATACTCTATAGAAAATATAATGAAAAAAAGTTTGTTGGTTTTCCTATGTTTGTGTTTCGAGGATAAAATCTCTGTGTAAATTTGTGTGTTTTCCATTGTATCTTTTCTGTTTTATTAAGAATTTGTCTACAATGATTAATTGTACAAGGTTAAAAATTACAATAGGAAAGGGCAAGTTGTTTGTTTGATATAAATTAAAGGAATATATTGGAAATCTTCTAAATTTGTTTCATAAGCACATGTTTAAGACTCAACCTATTTTTATCCTTTTCCTTGCCATCCTTTTCAAATGATTGATATTCTCTGCTTATACATATAACTCATCATTTAGGAAAGGAAAGAGGTTGCAACAATATAGAACCAATCCCTAAATATGTGGATCTACAACCAACCTATCTTTGATTTAGGATAATGGAGATAATATGGAGATCATATGAAGATCATGTGGAGAACATAATAAGGTCAAATGGCATCAAACCTCCTAAAATCTATATGCTCAAAGTTGCACACAAGAATTGTTGGTCAATCATGGAGGTGCAAATTTCAAAGAATAATTTTAATATATTTATTTTGAAACCTCATCTAAAAATCCCATATTTTGTGTTTTTCAAGGATTATACTCTCTCATCACCTAACAACCACATTTTGCACAAAACCCATGTTTTAGATTTTATTGATTCATCTCCATCGATATATACGTGATGTGGAAAAATTGTCTTTCCAACTAGTTGCTACAGGTTTTTATATAGATACAAAAAATGTGGAAAGTAGAAAACTTTTAGAAAGAAGTTAGAAGAAAACAATAGCCATTCTAAGTAACTTTCAAATCATGGAAACCTACGATATTATAATGTTGATATGTCTTATGAAATTTGTATGAGATGAGAATGGAAAAACATATGGAAATGAAGGTAATAATCAATGGGGAATAAAAGAAAAATGATAGAATATTAGGTAAAAGGACCTTTGAAATCATGTCAAAACCAAGACTCAGGAATCCTACTTATTACAAGTTATTGATTAACATGCAAATGAAATCAGTTCATATTTTACTTAAAAATTTCACTCCAAACTTTCACTTAAAACTTCGCAAAGTGGTAGATATGTTCCCTATAAAACTAGTGAAATTAAAGGCACTTCCTTTCATTTTTATATTTTAACCTTGACCTTGATTCATATGTAAATAGAAACACTTTTTATTTTTTAACCTTGACCTTGATTCATAAGTAAATAGCAACGTTGTTCCCATAGCAATTTGAGTTGAAATCCTATTACCAAAGACAATAATGGAGAAACCAATAACAAAGGTCCTTTTCGAGAAATTGGCAACTAAATGGGTAAATGGTGCAGCCTACTCCATGTTATTTGGGGCTTGCGGTAAAGATTCCAACTCACAAAAAGTTAGAAAGGAATTTGATCAACCTAATTTCAAAAATCATATAAAATCATTACCATAAAACTTGTTTCTTCCTCATTACTATGGAACTTGTTTCTTCCTGCAACAAACTATAAAGCTTTCAATAACAAATTGAGAAAAGTGACCTCTCTCTTTCTCTATATAGTCAATTCACATCTGTCTCTTGAAATCATAGAAATCATGCACATCCATTAATTGGATAAGTTTGTAGCCAAAATGGAGGGTTGTATGGAAAAGTGAAGACATCTTCATTTTCATATAGTAATAATATGTGTATTAATGGCGCAGTTAAAAATGATGTCCATTGCCAATGATAGTTTTGTATTTAGTAAGAAATATGAATTATAGTGATGCAACTGGTGACAATAACGAGAATCACAAAAACCAACAACATAAATATATACAGTGAATCTTGTAGTTTCAAATAGAAATAGAAACAAAAATACATTTCAATGAAATTGAAAGTAGACTATGTCACTAACATTATTAAAGTAACATATTATTTTTTCTCAAGAATTGTGTTATTCCGGAATCTCTGTCATCAAAACAAAGATAACCTTTCAAGCAATCCAAATTAGTATTCTCGGAGTAATCTTATTTGGATTGTAAATTACAAAATAATCTTGAAATTTGACTAACAAATATTGAGTCAAGTAGTTGACTTGACTCCTGTCTAACATGATAAAAATGATACTTGCCTAAGCCAATGTTCTCTGATTAACCTTATTTGAGTTATAAATTACCAAACAATCCCAGAATCTAATAGACAAATATGAAGTCAAGTAATTGACTTTACTTCTGTCTAACAAAGTTCTATAATATTCCTCAAATTATTTGAACCCATATTCCAATTTCTTCTGACACCTGTTTCAAAAAGCTGAAGGGAATGAAATAAAAGTGCCATAGTCCAATTTCTTTTTACACCTGTTTCAAAGAGTCGTAGCCCAATTTCTTCTGACACCTGTTTCAAAAAGTTGAAGGCAATGAAATAAAAGCTCAAGTTAGCTAAAGGAAATGAAATAAAAGCACCATAGTCCAATTTCTTCTTACACCGGTTTCAAAACGCCGTAGCCCAATTTCTTCTGACACCTGATTCAAAAAGCTGAAGGCAATGAAATAAAAGCTCAAGTTACAATTACCACAACCATAGTTCCAAAAGGAATAGCACCCAGCCAGGGATTGATAGAAATGCAACCACTCTATCCAATGTGAAGCCAATTCTGAGACATACAACAAGAAAAAGTGATGCTGTAAGTATCATTGACTTCATCAGATGTTTACCATATTTGGGCAAGTACAGTCTCTGCTCTAGTAACAGAAGATAAATGATGGAAGAACATAACAGACAGATAATTGTTGCACAACGAACATATACCATGCAAATCCTTGCCTGTATGATGACAAGAAGCACAAGTGTTGCAGGTTGTGCACAGTATCACCAGTACTGCCAAGAAGACTAGATTTTGAGGTGAAAGGGAAATGTTTCCATGAACGTGCTTCCAGCCTCATTCTAGAACCATTTTTTGGCTTGTTGGGGCCTAACCTACGTTCAAAAGTGATTTAGCCAAACAAATCCCGAAACTATCGGCCCTTTCGGAAAAATTCCACAGTGCGTGGACTAAGGTCTCACCCAAGGTAGTATGGGAGGGTGTTGGAACTAGGTTTCCGCACCCTAGGGATGTCTTGATGAAGTCTGAGAAGTTTGCGAATCGATCCCGCGCCCTTGCGCTGCTCCGCGCAACTATCCGTCCTTCGCAGCTTGTGTGACTACTTTCGCGTAACTCTATAAAGAGCATGAAGAGGTGTTTTCTAGATCCTTTATCCTTATTGTGTTATTATTATAGATCTTAACTTAATTGCATATACCCAATATTCTTATTAATCATTCAACATTCATAACAAGTGCGCGCAATCATAAACTATAAAGAGATGTATACATATAACATAAGCATAAACACCGAATATTCCAAAATCAACTTATCTTTTATTAATTCTTTGTCCCAATGCAATCCCAACTCCGCCCTGCGCACTCAGCTGCAGGGGTCCGCGCACACAGCTGCGAACTCTACCATGCCTTTGCGCACTCAGCTGCAGAGCTTCTTACTACTACTACAACCCAAGACTCGGACTTACAGACTCAGAGCAAATTCCTCATTCCAAAACGCATATGTTTCTCCAAAACTAAGACTCATTTTGCACTTAGAGCCTCGCTTTATTTATACAATCCCATGGTCCGTGGACCATGGGTAGGCCGACCCATTCTACATTAAATTACATTATTTTAGGGTGGACAACGCTAGACTCTCGCGCTCCGCACCCGCATTTCGCAGGGTCTTTACATTATACTTGACCAAAATACGAGCTTCAAGCCCCAAAACCTGTTATGGGGGGATCTGCTACCCAACAATAGATTAAAGGTCACCCCATTTTCTATAAATATATCCTCATGGCTCAATGTAATGGACTTGAGTTTTGGACTAAATTGAGATACATTGTTTATGAGCTAGTGGACCTTTTGTGAATGCAAGTGGTGATTTTGCACTTCCACTTATGGATGTCATGGAATTTTCATGTGATGATGTTATGAGTATTTCATCTTTTGATGTTCTTCGAGCCTAGGCATGTAATATTTTCATATGTTATCAATCATTGTAGGATTTCTCTTGTAGTGATCGGATGGTACATGTTGAGCTTATTTTATGCTTATGTTGGTGAATTGTTTCATTGATTTGAGCATATATTACATATGAGATTGTGTACATTTACATGCTTTCATGAGGTTGTTGATTATGAACTTATTTATGATCAATGAGCTAATTTCTATTGAATACATGGTTTTTATTTGAGGTTTTGCTAACACTATTTCTCTTAGGATTCATGTCACTGCTACTTACTCGTTGTTATACGCATAATATTCCACATGTTTAATTTCCATAAGTTACTCATTTGAATTTATTAAAGGTTTTATTTTGTTCTCTAATGATTGTTGTATGTTTCGTGCAAAGAGAACTAAAAGCAATATGATGGCTATCGGGTCTACATACCGGATGGGACTCCTAAACCAAACGGTGTAAATTCTAGTTGGGATTCGACACCAAGGAGATCCCCTTGTTGGTGGAACATTCCATCCTAGCAATAGAATCCAAAGAACACTATGTTGCCACTTGATAGGTGCCATGTGAATCTAGAGAACTCGGTCTCCACCTATTAAACAACATAGGAATCCATAGCATTAACCAGTGGCTCCACCTTTTATTCGTTTCTCTTTGTGAGCTTTTCTTACTTGTCTACAATTACTCTTTGCATTCCTCTTTTGCTCAGCATCTCCTATACACCACATTGTGATGCCTTTTTCCTTTTCTAACATTCTTTTATGTTGCATGTTTACTAGAGCCAACACATCCCATGGGACTGGCTCGTCCTCTACTCAGGCACCCATACACCATTTTTAATCCCTACGCATTTTTATTTTAACTCAATCAGGGATATGGGTGGCAATTAAATGCAAAATTCAAAGTTTGGCTATTTCCCCAAGCCATTCCTAAGCAACTTCTCCTCCCAAGTTTTAAACCTGTGTGCCCTCCACAGTGCAGTCATTTTTACATTTATCACAATTAATTAAAATTTCACATGAAAATATTTACACGAGGGGGCAACCAAAAGGGGTTGTTACAAAGGTTTCCATTATTATTTATCTTGCATATGAGTGAAATTTATTATTGATTTACATTTGAATTTCCTTTATTTTTATAATAAAAGATTCTTAACCATTTTAAATGGATGTACTAGAGGGAAGTGGGATATCCTAAAGAAATAGAGAGGCTGTTATTTCTTATGTTTTGCAAAGTTGAGGGGGAAGGAGAAGCTAACGTTGTAACTTCAAATTTCACTTGCCTAATTTTTTTAGTTCATAACTTTTGACAAACTTGATTTGCTCTCTATTTCCTATAATTTATGTCATATTTATACTCAACTTGCCAATAACCATAACCGTTTTGATTTACCAACAAAGATAATAAACATATCCCCTCAATGTGCATTATATTTGAGAAAATATATGCTAATTTCCACTTCTACATCTAAAGATCAAACTCTATGCTAAATAATGCTAACCCAACTTGCCTTCCAGCAGAGCTGTAATCATGGAACCATTTATAATCCTAAAACCTTTTGTATATACCCACTATTTTTCACTTATATAAGAGCTATTTCTTATATTAAGTTATATGTATTAAGATTCTTGAATTTTATATTATAGGCTCAAATCTCTAGTCAAAAGGGACTCAAAGGTATTACACAATGTTTTTAGGTTTTATTAAATTCATTTTTTATTATATTGATAGGATTGTCTATATTGAAAAGAAGGTATATTTTATTGCAAATTTTATGTGTATGTTCAAAATTTAATAAAAAGGAATATTCTTTGTAGTTATTGTTTAATGAAAAAGAATATTATATATAATCACTGCCTAATGAAAGGTTGTGATTAAATTTATCAAATGACTTGTATTTTATGAATGAAGATTTATGATTATTTGTGTTATTAAAAAATTATTTTAAATATGTAATTAAATTTCATCCATAAAATTATATTTTTGTCAACTTTGTTTCTATAATTTACTTTCTTGCTTATATCAATGTTTAAAGTCTATTAACATTTATTAACCATTTAACTATATAATTAAACTAATTTTAAATAATATAATAAATCAATTCAAAAAAAATGAATAGTAACTTTTATATTATAAAATTTGGTTTTTTTTTTAATGAAATTAAGTTTATAATATAAGAAGAGAAAACACATGTTCTTGCCATTTATATCTCTGCATTTCATTGAAAAGAGATCAACATTTGAGAGGTAGTTTGGAAAACATTTCATTGAATTCACCTTATATCTCTGCCTTTCATTTTAAAAATCCCACAGATTTAAAAGTGGTTTCGAAAAAGTCCGAATAATAAATTTGACTTTTATAGATCCGAATTTATGATTTGAGAGGAAAAAACACAATGTTCCTGCCATATGAACTGCTCAAACTATAATTCGCTTTACATCTATGCATTTCATTTTCTATAAATATATTCTCATGGCTCAATGTAATGGAATTGAGTTTTGGACTAAATTGAGATACATTGTTTATGAGCTATTGGACCTTTTGTGAATACAAGTGGTGATCTTGCTCTTCCACTTATGGATGCCATGGAATTTTCATGTGATGATGTTATGAGTATTTCATCTTTTGATGTTCTTCGAGCCTCAACGTGCAATCTTTTCATATGTTATCAATCATTGTATGATTTCTCTTGTAGTGATCGGATGGTACATGTTGAGCTTATTTTATGCTTATGTTGGTGAATTGTTTCATTGATTTGAGCATATATTATGTATGAGATTGTGTACATTTACATGCTTTCATGAGGTTGTTGATTATGAACTTATTTATGATCAATGAACTAATTTCTATTGAATACATGGGTTTTATTTGAGGTTTTGCTAACACTACTTCTCTTAGGATTCATGTCACTGCTACTTACTCGTTGTTATACGCATAATATTCCACATGTTTAATTTCCATAAGTTACTCATTTGAATTTATTAAGGTTTTATTTTGTTCTCTAATGATTGTTGTTTGTTTCGTGCAAAGAGAACTAAAAGTAATATGATGGCTATCGGGCCTACATACCGGATGGGACTCCTAAACCAAATGGTGTAAATTCTAGTTGGGATTCAACACTAGGGAGATCCCCTTGTTGGTGGAACATTCCATCCTAGCAATAGAATCCAAAGAACACTATGTTGCCACTTGATAGGCACCATGTGAATCCAGAGAACTAGGTCTCCACCTATTAAACAACATAGGAATCCATAGCATTAACCAGTGGCTCCTCCTTTTATTCGTTTCTCTTTGTGAGCTTTTCTTACTCATTTACAATTACTCTTTGCATTCCTCTTTTGCTTAGCATCTCCTATACACCACATTCTGATGCCTTTTTCCTTTTCTTACATTCTTTTATGTTGCATGTTTACTAGAGCCAACACGTCCCATGGAACTGGCTCGTCCTCTACTCATGCACCCACACATCATTTTTAATCCCTATGCATTTTTATTTTAATTCAATTAGGGATATGGGTGGAAATTAAATGAAAAATTCAAAGTTTGGCTATTTCCCCAAGCCATTCCTAAGCAACTTCTCCTCCCAAGCTCTAAACCTGTGTGCCCTCCACAGTGCAGTCATTTTTACATTTATCACAATTAATTAAAATTTCACATGAAAATATTTACATGAGGGGGCAACCAAAAGGGGTTGTTACGGAGGTTTCCATTATTATTTATCTTGCATATGAGTGAAATTTATTATTGATTTACATTTGAATTTCCTTTATTTTTATAATAAAATATTCTTAACCATTTTAAATGGATGTACTAGAGGGAAGTGGGATATCCTAAAGAACTAGAGAGGCTCTTATTTCTAATGTTTTGCAAAGTTGAGGGGGAAGGAGAAGCTAACGTTGTAACTTCAAATTTCACTTGCCTAATTTTTTTAGTTCATGACTTTTGACAAACTTGATTTGCTCTCTATTACCTATAATTTATGTCATATTTATACTTAACTTGCCAATAACTATAACCGTTTTGATTTACCAACAAAGATAATAATCATATCCCCTCAATGTGCATTATATTTGAGAAAATATATGCTAATTTCCACTTCTACATCTAAAGATCAAACTCTATGCTAAATAATGCTAACCAAACTTGCCTTCTAGAGCTGTAATCATGGAACCATTTATAATCCTAAAACCTTTTGTATATATCTACTATATTTCACTTATATAAGAGTTATTTCTTATATTTAGTTATATGTATTAAGATTCTTGAATTTTACATTATAGGCTCAAATCTCTATTCAAAAGGGACTCAAACATGTTACACAATGCTTTTAGGTTTTATTAAATTCATTTTTCATTATATTAATAGGATTCTCTATATTGAAAAGAAGGTATTAGATTCCAGAGTTATTTTATTGCCAATCTTATGTGTATGTTCAAAATTTAATAAAAAGGAATATCTTTTGTAATTATTATTTAATGAAAAAGAATATTATTTATAATCACTGCCTAATGAAAGGTTGTGATTAAATTGATCAAATGACTTGTATTTTATGAATGAAGATTTATGATTATTTGTGTTATTAAAAAATTATTTTAAACATGTAACTAAATTTCATCCATAAAATTATATTTTTGTCAACTTTGTTTCTACAATTTACTTTCTTGCTTATATCAATGTTTTAAGTCTATTAACATTTATCAACCGTTTAACTATATAATTAAACTAATTTTAAATAATATAATAAATCAATTTCATAAAAAAAAATTGAATAATAACTTTTATATTATAAAATTTGATTTTTTTTTTTTAATTTATTTTTAATGAATTTAAGTTTATAATCTAAGAAGACAAAATACATGTTCTTGCCATTTATATCTCTGCATTTCATTGAGAAGAGGCCAACATTTGAGAGGTAGTTTGGAAAACATTTCATTGAATTCACCTTATATCTCTGCCTTTCATTTTAAAAATCCCACAAATTTAAAAGTGGTTTCGAAAAAGTCCGAATAATAATTTTGACTTTTATAGATCCGAGTTTATGATTTGAGAGGAGAAAACACATTGTTTCTGCCATTTGAACTGCTCAAACTATAATTCGCTTTATATCTCTGCATTTCATTTTCTAAATGCCACAAATTCAGAGGTGGTTTCAAAAAATGCATTTCACTTTATATCTCCGCATTTCAATTTGAAAAACCCCACAAAAGTGTCACATGTTTGAGGTAGTTTCGGGATTGCGAAGGCACAATTGTCCTCTGCAGACACTGGTTTTTTCAGAACATAGCAAAGAACTCAACGCATTTTTATTTCCTGTGATCGTTATATAGTGACATCATGTAATCCTTGAGGTCTGGCAGAACCATCAAAATCTCAAAATAGGCATCGTAATGAATCAGCAAAGTCAATTTTAACTACGATGTAAGGATTTGTAATCATTTAATGTGTTGTAAGGATTTCTAATCATTCAATGGGTTTTGAATGGACACTCCACCAATTATCAAAAATAAAAACATAATAATATCAAATCAGTGTTCAGAAACTATTATGACAAGCTTCATTGGAAGGTAGTACCCTTCTGGCTCTGCCAAGGTTCTATCAATGAGGGAATCAATTCACAGAGCACAGATATTTGGTGAGCTCTTAATGTCATCAGGCATTATTTTTAGTTGCACCGTAGTGGTAGTTGAAATGAGCTGTGTGATTTGAATCCTCCCCGTTTTGGATCTTATGATGATGCTGAAAGAAAATGACACTTTGAAATTGACACCAGATTCACTGGTTTTCAACATTCAATTTCTTCATGATGCTTATTTTTCTCACTGGTTTAGTCTCAATGATCATGATCATGATCATGTTAGGAATATCAAATCTAGAACACCCATCAAATTTAGTGTGCATTTTCATCATCAAATTTAGCGTGCATTTTCATCATTTTAATTAAAAAATGTTGACCACCAAGAAAAACATGGGCTGTATTTTGGGAATTCACCCTGGGCAATTTTCCAGTTAAATTCCATCCTTTATCATAATGTAAAATTTGCCCATCCTCATCCAGAAATCAAAGAAATGACAGTGAAGCATCAGGCTGGAAACATGTTCATGGAGACATTTCCCTGTCACCTCAAAATCTGGTCTTCTTGGCAGTACTCACCAGCACAACCTGCTACGCTTGTGCTTCTGGTCATCATGCAGGCGAGGATTTGCATGTTATATGTTCCTTCTGCAGCAATTATCACAACATTAATTATCTGCTATGTTATTCCATCATTTATATCTGTTACCTGAGCAGAGACCTGTACTCGCCCAATGATCGTAAACATCTGATGAAGTCAATGATACTTACAGCATCACTTTTTCCTTCTGTATGTCTTGGAATTGACTTCACATTGGACAGAGTGGCTGCATTTTTATCAATCCCTGGCAAGCTGCTATTCCTTTTGGCAATATGGTTGTGGTATTTATAACATGAGCTTTTATTTCATTCCCTTAAGCTTTTTGAAACAGGTGTCAGAAGAAATTGGACTACGGCTCCTTTGAAACGGGTGTAAGAAGAAATTGGACTATGGCACTTTTATTTAATTCCCTTCATCTTTTTGAAACAGGTATCAGAAGAAATTGGACTACGGCTTCTTAGAAACAGATGTGAGAAGAAATTGGAATATGGGTTAAAATACTTTTTGGAATATTTTAGAAATCTGTTAGACACGAGTAAAGTAAATTAGTAAATTATTTGAGTTTATATTTGTCCATCATATTTTGGAATTAATTTGTAATTTACAATTTAAATAAGGCTAGTAGGAGAACACTGGATTAGTTAGTTTGAAGGTTATTTTTATCTTGTTAGAGAGGAGTGAAGTTAATTATTTGACTTCATATTTGTTAATTAGATTTCAAGATTATTTTGCAACCTACAATCTAAATCAGATTACCCCTAGAATACTGGTTTAGATTCTTTGAAGGGTCATCTTTATCTTGATTGCAGATTTGGAATAGAACAATTCCTCAGAACTAGTAATATCTTACTCCAGAAGTGTCAGTGACATAGTCTACCTCCAATTTCATCAAAATATA
Source organism: Pinus tabuliformis (assembly GCA_031772625.1). NCBI lineage: Eukaryota > Viridiplantae > Streptophyta > Pinopsida > Pinales > Pinaceae > Pinus > Pinus tabuliformis. Next base: position 994,698,373 of record CM062805.1, read on the forward strand.
ATTTTGTTTCTACATCTATTTGAAACTACAAGGTTCACTGTGGATAAGCATTTATGTTGTTGGTTTTTGTCATTCTCCTTATTGTCACTAGTTGCATCACTATAGTTCATACTTCTTGCTAAATTTTAGAGGACTATCATTGGCAATGGACATCATTCTTAACTGCCCCATTAATGCACATATTATTACTATATGAAAATGAAGATGTCTTCACTTTTCCAAACACCCTTCTATATGAAAATGAAGATGTCTTCACTTTTCCATACAACCCTCTATTTTGGCTACAGACTTATCCAGTTAATGGAGGTGCATGATTTCTATGATTTCAAGAGACAAATGTGCATTGACTATATGGAGAAAGAGAGAGGTCACTTTTCTCAATTTGTTATTGAAAGCTTCACAGATTGTTGCAAGAAGAAACAAGTTCTATGGTAACGATTTGATATGATTTCTAAAGTTTGGTTGATCAAATTCCTTTCTAACTTTTCATGAGTTGGAATCTTCTACCCCTGTATAACCAACAAGCCACCAATAACATGGAGCAGGTTGCACCATTTACCCATTTAGTTGCCAATTTCTCGAAGTGGGCATTATTGGTTTCTCCATTATTGTCTATGGTAAGAGGATTTTAACTCAAATCAAGTTGCTATGGTTAGTGTTTCTATTTACTCATGAATCAAGGCTAAGTTTAAAAGAGAAAAATGAAAGGGGGTGCCTTCAATATCATTAGTTTCATAGGGAACACATCTACCACTTTGGGAAGTTTTAAGTGCAAGTTTGGAGTGAAAGTTTTAAGTAAATATGAACTGATCTCATTTGCATGTCAATCAATAACTTGTAACAAGTACAACTATTGAGCCTTGGTCTTGACATGATTTCAAAGGTCCTTTTACATAATACTCTATCATTTTTCTTTATTCCCCATTGATTATTACCTTCATTTCCATATATTTTTCCATTATCATCTCATACAAATTTCATAAGACATATCAACACTATAATATCGTTGGTTTCCATGATTTGATAGTTACTTAGAATGGCTATTGTTTTCATCTAACTTGTTTCTGAAAGTTTTCTACTTTCCACATTTTTTGTACATATATAAAAACCTATAGCAAATGGTGGGAAAGAAAAATTTTCCACATCATGTACAAATCAATGGAGAAGAATAAAAAAACTCTAAAACATGGGTTTTGTGCAGAATATGGTTATTAGGTGATCAAAGAATAGAATCCTTGAAAATCACAAAATATTAGATTTTTAGATGAGGTTCTTTGAAATCTGCACCTCCATGTTTGACCAACAATTCTTGTGTGCAACTTTGAGCATGTAGATTTTAGGAGGTTTGATGTCATTTGACTTTATTATGTTCTCTATATGATCTTCATATGATCTCCACATGATCTCCATTATCCTAAATTGAAGATAGGTTGGTTGTAGATCCATGTATTTAAGGATTAATTCTATATTGTTGCAACCTCTTTCCTTTCCTGAAGGATGAGTTATATGTATAAGCAGAGAATATTAATCATTTGAAAAGTATGGGAAGGCAAAGGATAAACAGAGGTTGAGTCTTAAACATGTGCTTATGAAACAAATTTAGAATAGTTCCATTATATTCCTTTGATACAATGGAAAATACACAAATTTACACAAAGATTTTATCCTGGAAACCCAAATCCAGTGAAACTAACAAACTTTTTTTCATTATATTTTCTATACATTATTAAAATACTATATATATATATATATATATAGTTGATTACATGTACCACCAATCCAACCATAATTCCATAATCGAAACTACAAAAACATGGGAAAAACCACCAGCTGCCACAAAATCGTGGGCCGAAAAACACCAACAACAAACACAAATAATAGCCCAATTTTTTTTCTTGACACATTGCCTCAAACCCCATGCAAGGGGGCTTATGAACCTCTTATACCCACAACCAAAGGGGGCTAAATATCCCCCATAGGACCCACCTTGTTTTTGGTACATATAAGTCGTGCAAATGATATAACACATACCCAACATTCTCCAACTTATTGTTTTCCTTGCAGATAGGGGGCCATAGGAGTACACATTTAACAATTCAGGGCATCAATGCCCATTATTTCTCTACACCAAGAGAACATTTCAATGCTCATATATTTTGTTAATGCATCTGCAACATTCTTCGAAATGTCCACCTTTACTAGCAACACCTTCTTGTCTTTAATCATATCCCTCACAAAGTGATATTGAACATCAATACGTTTTGTCTTCAAATGATAAGTAGGGTTTTTCGCCAAGAAAATTGCACTTTTGCTATCACAATCTATCCTTATAGATTGTTGTACCAATCCGATATATGAACACAATCTCTATAACCAAAATGCTTCCTTACTTGCATGAGTACAAGGAAGAGGCTTATATGCTACCATTTTGAAGTATTTCATGGAGCAGTTCTAAACTACCCTACTTACGATAATGATCTTTATGCCCTAGTGTCAGATCTAAAGAGTTGAAGTAGTATTTGATGGGAAAGGAGACAGTAGTCCACACAGATCACCAATTATTATAGTACCTGCAACCTCAAAGTAAACTATAGCAAACAAGGAATTACAAGTGGAGGGGATTTCTACAACAATTTCATTTAGTAATGAAGTGCAAGAAGGGAAGCATGAACAAGTTGGATGGATGGTTTCAAGGTCACCCACATCAAATATTACAAGTTTGGGAACTTTGATGCACCTAGAGACTTTCACCCATGATGCATACAAAGAAGCATAAGTAGAGGATGAGGACTTCGTCGAAACGTCTCAACAATTGCAGAGCTAGAGTCATGTGCATGATGGTTACAACACAGTTGATTACCATCTTTGGAATGGATTACTGATACAGATGGATATTGGTGGCCACCCCCTTATTCCACTTGGACCCCCACCATTGTTTCTTCCATTTTCCTTAATTGTAGCATAATTTACTATTTTTGGCAGTTTTTTGGGTCATGAACTTCCGAAGCTTTTTTGAGGCCCTAAATGACGTATTTATTTATTATTTTATTTTTTTCAAAAACAGGCAGTACCATAAGGTTTGTGGTCAAAAGTTGTAGTCCTTAGATGTATCTTTCTAACAAGGTATCATACGCATCAAACAAAGATTGTATGCCAAAGTTACGACCCCGGGAAGTTGTACCAATTTACCAAAATGGGGCCCATAAACTTTTAACGCTTCATCTCCTAGGGTTATCTTTTTTTATTTTTAGGTTCATCCATTGTTTCTCAATAATAAATAGGCCTCTAAGCCTCATTGTAACATAGTTTAGAAGGCATGTAGTCACCACATATCTTCTCAGAGATAAGCTACCATCACCTAAGCTAGTTTCTTTCCATTTTGCTAATAAATAGTTTTCAATAATTTGTTAGTAATGAATTGATTTTTTTCATTGTATCTCCGTGTTCTATTTATATTTTTATTTCATTTCGTTCCTTCATAAATCTAGATCAATGGTATTAAACTGACCTACTCTTTCCCTGTTTTTATGTGCATGTCCCTAATGAGGTTGGGATATAAGGAGTTGGGACTTGAACTGGTTGAGCCTTAGAAAGACCTTCCTCATCGCAATTGATGACATCCCATGGTGAAAGAATAAAAATACAAGCAAGGAGGAGATTCGATCAAACTATTGCTAGAAGAAGCCCTTAAGTGGAAAAGGAACAAGATGATGGACAAGTTTGCCTAGATCCTTCAATAGATGCCCACAGACAACACATCTTCATCCAACAGTCACTTCGGACGCACCGCCCCCTTCAAAGTACAAGTGAACATTGGTATCCTTATATTTGAAGGTCAAATAGATGCATATGTTGTAGATAAATGGTTGAATCTGTTGGAAGATTATTTTTGAGTCCATAGTTTCTCTGATAGGGTAAAGATTACTTTTGCACTACTTAAGGTCCCCCCCAAGTCAAGGACTAGTGGGAAACTTACAGTGAGAAAAGGGCTAAGGAATCCACTATGTTTATAGTCGCCCCCTCTTGGAACTCTTTCTAAGATGCTTTCAAGGAACAATATTACCCCATGGGGAGATATGAGGACAAGTACATACAATGGACCACACTACGACAACAAAGGGACCAAGATGTGCATGAGTTCACAAATATTTTTCATACTCTACACACAAATTTGGGTATCAAAGACTCTGAGCGACATCTGGTGCTCAAGTACTGCGATTATCTGCACAAATATATTCAAGAAGAAATGGAGTTCCTGGACATCTCCTTGCTTGGTACAACATACCAATATGCTGCCAAGATTGAACAAAAAATTAAACAAAAGAAGCGCAACTTTGGATTTGTGAATCAGAAACAGGGCAAGAGCATCCCCAAACCATAGAACAAAGGACAGAGCCAAGGTGGATTGGCCTAGGACAACCCATCAAAGTTGCAAATAAAGAATGGCACCATGAAGATGAAGAAGGACATAAGAAAGTGGTGTGACTTCAATAAGATTCCCACTCACAACACAAATGAGTGTCGCAACAAGAAGTCATTGGTGGTCGCGCTGAAAGCTTCAGAGTCCAATGCATGTTTTTATTATGAGCTATAACCCCATAAGGGGAATGAAAAGGGGAAGCATATTATTGATATAGAACCCAGTGTCACTATGTCCACCACCAAGGTCCAGAAGATTGAGCCCGAATATCTAGAGGAGGGGAAGCATCTCTTCCACTCACATATGTGGGTGAAGGGTTCTCCACTACAATTTGTTGTTGATAGGAGGAGCCAAAAGAACCTCATTTAAGTAGAGGTCATGATGAAATTGAGCCTATTGACCACAAAACAATTGCAGTTGTACACCATTGAGTGGCTCAACCAAGGACAAGATCTTTGCATCAACCAACAGTGTCACCTTCCCTATAACATCAAGCCCTTCATGGATGAGGTTGTAGAAATTCCCACTGTAGATCAATAGATTATGCAATAGACTAAAGCAAAATACAAGATATACTTCTACAACAAACTTTGCAGAAGCTTAATCGAATTGAGCAAGATCAAATAGAACACATATAACTGAGAACAAGAAATTCAATCACATATGAACACAGAAGAATAACTCGAGGAAAGCCTCAGCCTAAAACCCCAATCTCTGTATTATCATACAAGTGGAAATATGTTCAGATTACAAAAAGAATCAACTCACAAGCTATCTTGCTCTCTCTGCAATCAAACTGCTGCTCATAGACAGTCAAAGGCTTCTCACAAACCCTCTCCTCTGCCCTCCAAGCCTCCTATTTCCTTGCGCAGTTTTTCCTAGGGTCTAGTGCTTCCACTTGTGTGAATTCCCACCTCACACTACTCACTTGGCTCAAAAATAACTGCAAAAACCTGAAGGAGATAATTCCTTCTGCATAGAAGAGTTTCCTATATAGGAAAAATCCTCCAACTGATAGTACATTGTCCCTTCCTCTGATCTCAATTGGGTCTCTGACAGAACTGACATGCATGAGTTATTTATGAGAGAATATTTAGTTATCTGAAGTGCATCAGTTACATGCATGCAAGCATTAACTAATTGAACTCACGATTAATTCTACAAACTATTAGAATTAATCTAACTGGACTTAACTCAGTTAACTGAGCTAACTAATTACAACTCAAATTACCACTCATCCTTATCTCTTTAACTAAGGGATAAATTCCTCAATCAATGGAGAAACTGTTGCATGTCTTCACATAGACTTCATGTTTGATTTTCTCCAACTAATTAACTCAAGATGAATTAATTAATTATTTTACAAATAGCTGCTAAGATCAAATTCGAATTTTACTTCTCTAAAGGTATCTCGAAATGCTATTTATAGCAAAGCTATTTTTAGCACTTCCATTTTTCATTCCTTGTTGCTATGTCCAAAACTGGTATCCGAACTACTATTTTTAGCATTTCTTGTTGCTATTTTCAACACTCCCTCTCAACAAGAAAGGCATTCAACACGAACCCGATCCTGAACCTTTGGAATGTTCTGCATGCAACATTTCTCCCAAGTGTTGTTACTCCAACAACTCTAGAAACAAAAAAAACTCCCAACTAACCTCCTTGTTGGGCTAGAAACATCCTCTAATGTTGAAGCTCCATCTTCCATTGACAAGTGCTCCCTCTCTGACCTCTAAGCTGCTGCAACACTCTATGCATCTCGCACTGTTGCACACCTCTCTGTGCCATCCTGCACTGATGCAACACTCCTGTGCCTCTCGTATTGTTGCAGCCTGCTAGCTCTGCACTATCTTGGGATTCCTGCACTGTAGCTCTCTTTTCCACTCCATCTGCATCTACCTCTACCCACTCAGCTAGTCTTGCTACTCCTCGTCAGGGCTCCCATAGCAAGGTCTAATCAAATAGGCTGGGTACCTCAATGATCCTACCCCTATTCCAGCCTTCTTGGGATTGTGACTCCACATCGCCCCACCTCCTACCTGGAGGTATGGATGCATGTGATCCCTCTACCCACCTAGCTCGAAATTTCCCCCTACTGGAGGTCTCTGCATGAGTAGATGTCTCTACTTGATCTCCTCTCAGCTTCTCTAGTTGTGGCTACTCCACAACCCCCTGAAGTTGCTTCACCAATTGTGGCTCCTCCACAATTGTCTGAGACTTCTCCTATGGCTGCATGCTAAGAGGTAATGTACTCTCCCTCTCAACCACCAAGTCTCCATCAATTTCCTTGTTCCTCAAGGATTTGCATGCATCTTGAACCTCAAGAGCATACAGGTTCTTGCCTCATGAACCGATCTGCTTCACTTGTCTCGTGGTGATGTGTCGAAGGAAAACCTTTCCCTTACTGAAGACTACATCATAGCCCTTGTCTTCCAGCATGGCGATCGACACCAAATTTTTCTTTAGTCCTAGTATATACTTAACATTGGTCAAGGTAATGCGAGCTCCATGCTCCCTTTGAAAAACAACCATGCCTACACCTAAGACACTATACTTTTCATCATTACCCATCGCTTTGAGTATCTGGAGATCTCTCTTCTCCGAGGTACTGAACAAACTCTTGTCCCCGATCATGTTGAAAGAAGCTCCACTATCAAGAAACCAACCACTTCCCACCATGGATGAAACCATGCATGTGAAAAGTGTGAAATCCAACTCAAACTGTGAGGCCAGTGCCTCAACTTTTGATCCTTCCATAGATCCCTTCTTGGATTTCCTTAATGGACAATTTGTAGCAAAATGGCCCACTTCATGACAACGAAAGCATCGCACTTTTGATTTGTCAAACTTCTTCCCACCATGGAAAGAACTAGATTTGGGATGAGAATCCTTCTCCTTCCCTTTCTTTACCTTACTCGCTAAGGTGAAATTTTCTTCATCTTCCTTGGATGAAGAAGATCCATCTCTGGTGCTTCTCCGTATCTCCTCCTGCATCAGATCCGACCAAAATCTTTCCCAATCTGGCAGTTTCTCTCTTCCATTTACCAAGTCTTGGTAGCTATGCCAGTTCTTAGGAAGACCGAGGAGTGCAAGACTCACCATGTCATCATCAACGGTCGTGATCCCTACACTTCCAAGATCATCCCTGCAGGTGGTGAGCTTGTTCAGATATGTAGAGATCGTGTCGCCCTTTTCACACTTGATTTTCTGAAGCTTGTCTTTCAACGCCAACTTCCTGTGATCGTTGTTGTTCTGATATAGATCTTTCAATGTTTTCCACATCGAAAACGGTGTCTCCTTCCCTTGGAGATTCGAGACTATGTGGTCTCGAACTCCCTCTAGAAGGATTATCCTTTCTCTAGCCACACATTTCTTCCATTCCACCAATTCAATAGCATCAGTCGGCTTGGGGACTTCTTGATCAATGAAGACCTTTAGACCGTTATCCTCTAATACTGCTTCCATGCGATCCTTCCAAGCTATATAATTCGAACTGCCATCAAGAGCATATTCAAGTCTTAAACCGTTGAACGCCATTGGCGAAATTGAGATGTGATAAGAACTTGATTTCTATATTCAGCAACCTCAAACTTTGAACTTCTCCCTTGTTGTATACTGTTCTCTCCTTTGATCACCTTTGCTCTGGTACCATGTAGAAATTCCCACTGTAGATCAACAGATTATGCAATAGACTAAAGCAAAATACAAGATCTACTTCTACAAAAAAATTTGTGGAAGCTTAATCGAATTGAGCAAGATCAAATAGAACATATATAACTGAGAACAAGAAATTCAATCACATATGAACAAAAAATAATAACCCGGGGAAAGCCTCAGCCTAAAACCCCAATCTCTGTATTATCATACAAGTGGAAATATGTTCAGATTACAAAAAGAATCAACTCATAAGCTATCCTTCTCTCTCTGCAATCAAACTACTGCTCATAGATAGTCAAAGGCTTCTCAAAACCTTCTCCTCTGCCCTCCAAGCCTCCGATTTCCTTGCACAACTTTTCCTGGGGTCCAATGCTTCCACTTGTGTGAATTCCCACCTCACACTGCTCATTTGGCTCAGAAATAACTGCACAAACCTGAAGGAGATAATTCCTTCTGCATGGATGAGTTTCCTATAGAGGAAAAATCCTCCAATTGATAGTACACTGTCCCTTGCTCTAATCTCAACTAGGTCTCTGATAGAACTAACATGCATGAGTTATTTATGAGAGAATATTCAATTATCTAAAGTGCAGCAGTTACATGCATGCAAGCATTAACTAACTGAACTCACAATTAATTCTACAAATTGTTAGAATTATTCAAACTGGACTTAACTCAGTTAACTGAGCTAACTAATTACAACTCATCCTTATCTCTTTAGCTGAGGGATAAATTCCTCAATCAATGGAAAAACTGTTGCATGTCTTCGCATAGACTTCATGTTTGATTTTCTCCAACTAATTAACTCAAGATGAATTAATTAATTAATTTACAAATAGCTCCTAAGATCAAATTCGAATTTTACTTCTCTATTTTAGTTCAACGACTAACTAAAATAGGAAGGTATCCCGAAATACAATTTATAGCAAAGCTATTTTTATCACTTCCATTTTTCATTCCTTGTTGCTATGTCCATCACTGGTATCCAAACTGCTATTTATAGTAGTGATATTTTTAACACTTCTATTTTTAGCATTTCTTGTTGCTATTTTCAACAGAGGTGTTGGGTGATGTTTCTCCTATTGAAGTTTGGGATGTGTTATTAGGTCAACCATACTTGTCGAAGCGTCATGCTTTGTATGAGTCCAAGCCTCACACTATTATTATTACTTTGGGCAATAAATTATACAGGATATCAAAGATATCCCTGCCTACCGCCATCTCTTTGATCTCTGCTGAGCAGTGCAATAAGATCATCTCCCATATCAGGAAAATTTGTTTTCTTTCTGATTCTCTCTCAAATCAAGGGGAAGATAGTGGCCACATCCATGGGCCCGTGGAAGGGTTCCTCCACGTAGCAGAAATAGGTGGATAAGGTTGTGGAAGAATAGAAGGGCACCTTCTCGCCCACAGGAGTACCTTTGCATTGTCAGGTCAAGCATTTGATCAATCTGACTCCCGATGCACCTCTACCCAATGGGCCGATATACCACACTCCATTCTAGAAAATGTAGAAATCAAGAGGTAGATCCAGGAGCTACTGCAAAAAGGGCACATTCAACCAAGTTTCTCACTTTGTGGGAGCTTGATTTTACTTGTATAGAAGAAAGATGAAACTCATAGGCTTTGCATTAATTTGGGCATTAAACAAAATCATTGTCAGTAATAGATATCCAATCCCATAGATTTATTACCTTCTTGACCAGTTCAAGGGGGTCAATTATTTCAGCAAGATCAATTTGAAGTTTGGCTATCACTGGTTTCCAATAAAACCCATGGATGTATGGAAGACCGCCTTCAAATCCAAGGAGGGCCTTTTCAAGTGGATGTTCATGCTTTTCAAGTTGACAAATTCCCTTGCAAATTTTATGAGGCTGAAGGATGACATATTGCATCCCTTCACCAACTATTTCGTGGTTGTATATCTAGACGACATCCTCATCTTCAACAAGATTTGGGAAGAGCACCTGCAACACATTCAGAAGGTCCATCAAACCCTGTGGAAACCAGAAAATATGGGCCAACTTGGAGAAATGCACCTTTGGCATGAGTCAGGTCCAATATTTTGGCTACATCATTGATGAGCAAGGCATGTGTGTGGATCCATCTAAGATCCAATTCATTCAAGATTGGCTAGCACCGGCCACTCTAACAAAGTCACATAGCTTCTTGGGCCTTGCCAATTCTTATTGGAGGTTCATGTTGGGATTCTCTCATATCACTTGACCTTGAGTCAGGTTACCAAGGGGGGAGAAAAAGCATATTGTTTCTGGTCTGGGTCCCAATACAAGGTGTTCGTTAACCTAAAGCACCGCCTCTTCTCTGCACATGTACTCGCATTTCCAGACCTCCAACAACCATTTCAAATTGCGACAGATGCCTCCAACTATGCTATAGATGTAGTTCTCACCTAGAAAGGGCATATGGTGGCCTATCATAGTGAGACACTTTCTTATACAATTCGGAAATACCCCACCTATGATAGAGAGATGTATTATATTATGTATGTGTGACTCTATTGGAAACTATTACATTCTGTGGAAGGAGATAGTCATCCACATAGATCACTGACCTCTTCAATTTATCTAGACAAAAGGGAAGTTGCAGAATGATCAGCATCAGAAGTGGTTTACATATTGCAATAATTCCACTTGAATATTAAATACAAGAAGGGAAGAACCAATCATGTCGTAAATTGCCTCAATCAACCCCAAGGGGTAGCACCGACTACTGTTCTCAACTCTTATGGCCATGATACCTTTGAAGGGTCATAACTATACAAAAATGATCTAGACTTTTCCACCACATACCGGATACTAGTGGATGGAAAGAAACTTCCATATTTCCACCTCTAAGACGCATTATTATGCTACCTAAGACACCTTTGTGATCCTTCAAGCAAGTGTGCTAAGTTGATTTGGGAGGTGCACTAAAGTCGGGTCGTGGGACACTTTGGTGTGGAGAAAACTATGGTCATACTACCTAAGTATCTTTATTAGCCAAAAGTCCCAGAAGATGTTGGAAAATATATCAGATCTAGCATTGTCTGTGCCATCATCGAGCCAACCATCAAGAAGCAAGAACTGTACACTCCTCTTCCTATGCCCAGTCAACATTGGGACTATCTGTCGGTCCTCCCTTCTACCAAGCATGGTAATGAATGTGTTTTTATGGTATTTTGTCTATTTTTGTGGCTTTCAAGAAGAGTATTACAGCAGTGGACATTGCCAAACTCTTCTTTGAACGAGTATGGGTACATTTTTGGATCCCGCAAACCATTATATCAGATCTGGATAGCAGGTTCATAAACAGATTATGATTTAGTCTCTTGACATTATTGGACATCAAGATCACCAATTCGACTGCATTCCATCCCTAGACTGATGGCCAGAAATAAAGGTGCATTCACATGTAAAGTTAGCTAAATATTTGGACAAGGTAATAGCCTCATACAAACATTTACCTAGCTAGCTAGAATCTCTTATTTAGGTGAATAAAGTACCCTCTATTTGTTCGTTGGGTGAAACAAGGACACAAGAAGATATCAAGCAAGAAATCTGAGCATTTGTGATCCCCTTCAAGCAAGTTTCTGCTATAGAAGACTTACAGGTTACAAAGGAGGAAATTACCGAATATGCGGTAGAGCCTATAATGATGTACACGAAGCTCATGACCCTTGCAAATCAAGTGAAGGTGAAGAAATCCACTTTTTTGCTTGATGCCCTAAAATGTCTTCATAGGCATGGGGATGAGTTTCAACATAAGGTCATCAGTTTTGCAAAGGAATACAAGATTTGGCAGATATATCTAGTACAAGAATTACATTTGGATGTCCCAAACCTCTCTATTACTAGATTAGTAGATTGGGAGTATTTCATTTTCTTTCATGTAATGTGTTAGTAGTAGAATAGAGAGTCATGTAGGAATATGAAAGGTCATGGGGTAACTCAAGAGCCATAGAAGTAGATTAAAGGTCACCCCATTTTCTCTAAGTATATCCTCATGACTCAATGTAATGGGCTTGAGTTTTGGACTAAATTGAGATAATTGTTTGTGAGCTAGTAGACCTTTTGTGAATACAAGTGGTGATATTGCTCTTCCACTTATGGATGTCATGAAATTTTCAAGTGATGATGTTATGAGTATTTCATCTTTTGATGTTCTTCGAGCCTAGGCGTGCAACCTTTTCATATGTTATCAATCATTGTAGGATTTTTCGTTTAGTGATTGGATGGTACATGTTGATCTTATTTTATGCTTATGTTGGTGAATTGTTTCATTGATTTGAGCATATATTACGTATGAGATTGTGTACATTTACATGCTTTCATGAGGTTTTTGATTATGAACTTATTTATGATCAATGAACTAATTTCTATTGAATCATGGTTTTTATTTGAGGTTTTGCTAACACTACTTCACTGCTACTTACTCATTGTTATAAGCATAGTATTCCCACATGTTTAATTTCCATAAGTTACTCATTTGAATTTATTAAAGGTTTTATTTTGTTCTCTAACGATTGTTGTATGTTTCATGCAAAGTGAACTAAAAGCAATATGATGGCTATCAAGCCTATAAACCAAATGGGACTCCTAAACCAAACGGTGTAGATTCTAGTTGAGATTCGACACCGAGGAGATCCCCTTGTTGGTGGAACATTCCATCCCAGTAGTAGAATCCAAAGAACACTATGTTGCCACTTGATAGGTGCCATGTGAATCCATAGAACTCGGTCTCCACCTATTAAACAACATAGGAATCCATAGCATTAACCAGTGGCTCCATATTTTATTTGTTTCTCTTCGTGAGCTTTTCTTACTTGTCTACAATTACTCTTTGCATTCCTCTTTTGCTCAGCGACTCCTATACACCACACTGTGGTTCCTTTTCCTTTTCTAACATTCTTTTATGTTGCATGTTTACTAGAGCCAACACGTCCCATGGGACTGGCTCGTCCTCTACTCAGTGACCCATACACCATTTTTAATCCCTACACATTTTTATTTTAATTCAATTGGGGATATGGGTAGCAATTAAATGCATAATTCAAAGTTTGGCTATTTCCCCAAGCCATTTCTAAGCAACTTCTCCTCTCAAGCTCTAAACCTGTGTGCCCTCCACAGTCCAGTCATTTTTACATTTATCACAATTAATTAAAATTTCACATGAAAATATTTACATGAGGGAGCAACTAAAAGGGGTTGTTACAGAGGTTTCCATTATTATTTATCTTGCATATGAGTGAAAATTATTATTGATTTACATTTGAATTTCCTTTATTTTTATAGTAAAATATTCTTAACCATTTTAAATGGATGTACTAGAGGAAAGTGGGATAGCCTAAAGAACTAGAGAGGCTCTTATTTCTTATGTTTTGCAAGGTTGAGGGGGAAAGAGAAGCTAATGTTGTAACTTCAAATTTCACTTGCCTAAAATTTTTAGTCCATAACTTTTAGTAAACTTGATTTGCTCTCTATTACCTATAGTTTATGTCAGATTTATACTCAACTTGCCAATAACCATAACCATTTTGATTTACCAACAAAGATAATAATCATATCCCCTCAATGTGCATTATATTTGAGAAAATATATGCTAATTTCCACATCTACATCTAAAGATCAAACTCTATGCTAAATAATGCTAACCCAACTTGCCTTCCACAACTGTAATCATGGAACCATTTATAATCCTAAAACCCTCTGTATATACCCCACTATTTTTCACTTATATAAGAGCTATTTCTTATATTAACTTATATGTATTAAGATTCTTGAATTTTATATTATAGGCTCAAATCTCCATTCAAAAGGGACTCAAACATATCACACAATGTTTTTAGGTTTTATTAAACTCATTTTTCATTACATTGATAGGATTGTCTATATTGAAAAGAAGTATCAGATTTCAGAGTTATTTTATTGCAAATATTATGTGTATGTTCAAAATTTAATAAAAAGGAATATTCTTTGTAGTTATTGTTTAATGAAAAAGAATATTATTTATAATCATTGCCTAATGAAAGGTTGTGATTAAATTTATTAAATGATTTGCATTTTATAAATGAATGTTTATGATTATTTGTGTTATTAAAAAGTTTTTTAAACATGTAACTAAATTCCATCTATAAAATTATGTTTTTATCAACTTTGTTTCTACAATTTACTTTCTTGCTTATATCAATGTTTTAAGCCTATTAACATCTATCAACAATTTAACTATATAACTAAACTAATTTTAAATAATATAATAAATCAATTTCATAAAAAAATATGAATAATAACTTTTATATTATAAAAATTGAATATTATATTTTATTTTTATGAATTTAAGTTTATAATCTAAGAGGAGAGAATACATGTTCTTGTCATTTATATCTCTGCATTTCATTGATTTAATTCAATGTGCACTTGCAAAGTGCAAAAGAGAAAAAATTAAGAAGTTTGAAACAAATTGATTTCCGGTTAATGCTTGGTTTGACGAGGAATGCAAAAAGGCAAGGAGAATGTGGAAAGAGTCAAACAAGGATAACATAAAGCTCAAAGCTTACAAGCAGTTATTAAGCAAGAAAAATGTTGATTTCATGGTTTTAGGGAGGGAAGAACTAATCTTCCTTGGGAAAAATAATCCCAAATTATTTTGGAAGGAGCTCCAACCGAAAAAGATACAAATTGGAAATAATATTACAACTTCTAAATGGTTTGACTATGCAAGACAACTCTATGAGCAGGTTCCCAAGGTTGACCCTTCCGCCTTGGTCAATATTGATACTGAACTCTTCACAATACAAAAGGTAGAGATGGGTATCAAGAAGTTGGGTGTTGGAAAGCCAAAAGAATTAGTTAAAATCCAAGCAGAATATCTAAAGTGGGGCTCAAAGATTCTTGCAACTCACATTACAAAAATCTTCAACAACATCATACAACAAGGGCTCCCCACATATTGGACAACTAGTCTGGCAATACCTCTTTTCAAGAGCGGTGACGTCAATAATCCCTCAAATTATAGGACCATCATGACGAACCCTTTGTTTGCAAAGCTATTTGGAAGCATGCTAGAAAACAAAATTAGCAAGTGGGTAGAAGAAAGAGATAAGCATGCTAAAGGGAAAGCAGGTTTTAGACCTAAACATTCCACAATTGATCATTGTATAACTTTAAGGCAGATCATTGAAAAATTTTGGGAGAAAAAGGAAGAAGTATTTTGTTGCTTTATTGATTTCATAAAATCGTTTGACTCGATTCCTAGGGATAAGCTTTGGCACAGAATGGAGGAACTTGTGGTTCCTAAAAATTTGAGAGCAACTGTGCATAGGCTGTATGAAGAGGTGAAAGTCAACATTAGAACTTCAACAAGAATTTCTGAAAGTTTTAGAAGCAATATCGGTTTCAAGCAAGGTTTCCCACTGTCTCCTACCCTGTTTGGTTTATATATCAATGAGCTTGAGGAGTGGTTAAATTCACAAAGGGGTGATGGTATCTATTTGGGCAAGTTTGTTATAAGGCTTCTTTTGTATGTAAATGACCTTATTCTGATTGCTAAATCAGCTCTTGGTTTGCAAGAGCACTTACTATCCCTTGAGCATTTTTGTAGAAGTGTGGGGATGCAAGTCAATATCAGCAAAACAAAAGTAGTGGTCTTCTCTAAGAAAAGAAAACATAACCAACATAAGTTCTACTTTGAAGGCAACATTCTGGAAGAAGTTGCGGATTACAAATACCTCGGAATTGACTTCAACAAAAATCTAAGGTGGAATGGTTGTAGAAAGAAAAGGACTTTGGGGGTTTGGAAAGTATTTTATTCTTTTCAAAATAGGTGTAGAGAGGCAGATTTATGGGATTAGAAAACCACTCAAAATATTTTTGGGCTTCTAGTGATTCTGGTGATTCTCTATGGTTGTGAACTATGGGTTAGCAGTACATCTGACATGCAGTGGTGATCCAAATGGATCCTAGAACACTCTCTAAGTTTTCATGAACTCTTTAAAAATTATGCCAAAGATTAAAAGTCTTATAAAGATCAAGCTATCGGAGGGAATCCTCAGACAGTTGCAATGGCGATTAGCACGGATCAACAAGGGCCGTCGATCTAGCATGCAGAGCAGTGGACCATGGTAACGCGCGCTGACACCAATCAACAAATGCAGTGACAAATTCAAGCAATGGAGGTAGTTTCCATCGCTAATCGCATATTGCAGAGCAAACCTCTCAGTGAAGAGAAGCCCCAAGCGCCCGAACCCAAAATACCTATAAAACGTGAAAAATAATGTTTGGGTTCCGCCGAAGTGGGATTCCACAAAACCGGCAGAATATTGGAGGGGCTTCGAGCAGTAAGTGGTTTCAACTGAGTTCCGCCCGATGCCATACAACGAGTGCCACACATCCCGGGGAAGAGAGAGAGAACCGCTCATATCAAATGGGTAAACATCATGTTACTTAGCCGCCTGATATGAACGATGACCATCGGATCTGGGGCCCCCAGATCAACGGTGGAGACGCGTTCCGATGGATGACCAGATTTGACAAGGTTATGAAGCGAGGTCACATAGGATTTGAAGTCCGATATGGACAATGTGTTGGCAGAAGGTCATGTTTCATGGGCATTCTTGGAGTTAACGGAAAAAAATGGTCGTTTCAAATATGTCCAAGAGAACTGACACTCATCTGTTATGAACTAGGTGGCCACCTCCCTGTGAGGTGTTATACAATGACTGATTACGCAAGACAGAGGGATTCAAATGGACAGAGGCAGGGGAGCCGGAAAGCAGAAATGAACAATCGAGAAGCAGATTTTCTTTAAAGCCACAAACTGACAAAGAGAGAAGAGAGCAGAAGCGAAGAGCAGTAGGCAGTAAGCCGAAAGTAGAGAGAAGAAGCCAAGCTGACCTACCGAAGAAAATGCAACATCGAACCAGAGTTAAGACAGAGATAAAGAGAGCCAGAGAGTTTGTGCACTCTAGAGAAGGCTTGAGAGGTTCAAGCGCACTTCTTTGTAATGCATGTCATGTATGAGTCTCAGATTGGGCTCATACTACTGTGACCAATAGAGGTCGAGAGTCAGTAAGGAGAGTCTGTGTACTCCAGAGACTTGGGGGATCCAAGTACAGTCTTGCTGATTTATATCTGTTGTGTGAGACTCAAATTGAGCTCACTGTTGTAAAAACTCTGCTTGAAAACATAATAGAGAGGCCACCACTAAAGGCTAGACCAGGAGACGTAGCCCAGGAGTATTGGGTGAACTCCTTATTAAACTTGTTGTGTTTATATGTGTTGCCTGTTATGTTTTCTTTAACTGCTTCATTGCCTGTGTATTTCACAATCTTATCGATCCGTTGCATAAAATAACATAGGCACATCCATGCACATGAGTCTGTAATACCTTATTGTTTGTCTTAGATCAATTCCAGATCAAGTGGTATCAGAGCTCTAGGTTGCTAAGGTTAGACAAACTTGTGCTAGATTGTTTGTGAATGATAACTAGATCAAAGCTTAAATTAGGAGAAGGAGAGTTGGTTGAAGCTAACCCAGAAATTGGAAGAGTCTATCCTAAGAGGAAAATGTCAGAAGAAAGTCCCTTGGAATCAGACTCCCAGTTCATGGACAGTTTCATGACCATGAGAGCCATGGTAGAAGAAATGTATAGAGAATTTAAGAGAGGTAGAGCTGAAGAGTCATCAACCTCCAAACAAGATAAAGGACTAGAAGAACCTCTTCTAGTTGCCCACCCAGAAGGCAAAAGAAAAGAAGAGAAGCCCTCTCCACCATCTCCCCCATCATCATCTTCTTCACATAAAGAAAGCCTTGAAAGGAAAAAGAAGAAACCTTCTTTGATTAAATTAGATGTGAAGTTTGATTTGCCAGTTTATGATGAAGAATTGAATGCAAAAAAGCTAGATAACTAGATTAGACAGATTGATGTATATTGCAGAGTGTAGAACATCGATTCAGAAAGGAGAAAGATTCAGTTGGCTAGCCTATGCCTTGGAGGCACCACCCTAGTATGGTGGGAAGGCAGGACACAAGCTGATTTGAAGAAGCATGGTAAAATTCTTTCTACCTGGAATGAATTTGTTTTTGCAATTAAAAAACAATTTTATCCACTAGCTTATATGCAGCAAGCTATGATGAGTTGGAAAACTCTTCGCCAATTGAAAGGGAAAAGTGTACAAAGTTACACCCAAGAATTTAGAAAAAGAGCTTTGATTCTAGGCATTTCTTTAGACTCACCTGAAACTTTGCTGAAGTATATAGGTGGTCTACATAGTTATTTGAGACATACCATTCTCATGTTTAATCCCACTAGCATAGATGAGGTATCTGTTCAGGCTACACATCTAGAGGCTAGAGGCAAGAATGTGAACCCAGAAGTTGGGGGATCATCAAAACCCACTGCAAACAAGAACAAGGAAAAGAGAAAGCAGAAATGGAAAGAGAGGAAGACAAATGTTGTACAAAAGACCAAACCTTCATGCACTCACTGCAAGAAGGATGGGCATGATGATGAACACTGTTGGATTCTGCATCTGGAGCTAAAACCCAAGAAGTACGATGGCAAAAAGAAGAAGACTGCTACAGCTATTCAGAAGGATTTGGGGTCAGACTCAAGGGATGAAACAACAATAACAGCCATAGGTATAAAAGGTTGTCTGCTTTAGAGAATGCAGAAATCAAGAAGTAGGTATAGGAGCTACTCGAGAAAGGGTTCATAAGACCTAGCACATCGCCATGTGGGTCTCCAATTGTCTTGGTGAGAAAGAAAGATGGCTCATGGAGAATGTGCATTGATTACCAAGCACTGAATAAGATAACGATAAAAAATTGTTATCCCCTTCCTCGCATAGATGATCTATTAGATCAGTTGAAAGAAGTTGTTTACTTTTCCAAGTTGGACTTGCATAGTGGCTACCATCAGGTCAAAGTTGCAGAGCAAGATGCATGGAAGACTGTGTTCAAACCAAAGCAGGGATTGTATGAGTGGTTAGTTATGCCTTTTGGCTTAACTAATGGTCCTGCTACTTTCATGATAGTAATGAATGATGTACTCGGGCCTTTTATTGATGATTTTGTCATTGTATATTTAGATGACATTCTTGTATTTAGTAAAACATGGGAAGAACATTTGAAGCATGTAAAACAGATTCTAGATGTTTTGAAAAGAGAAAATCTTTATGTTAAGCTATCAAAATGTGAATTTGGCAAAACATCTTTGAATTATGTGGGTCATAATGTAGGGGGTGGTGAATTGAAGATAGATCCCTCTAAGGTTGCAGTCACTGTAAACTAGCCTAAACCCAAATCTGTTACAGAAGTTAGAAGCTTCCTAGGAGCAACACAGTATTGGAGAAAGTTTATTTCTATCTTTTCCTTGATTGCAGCTCCCTTGCATGATTTAACAGGATTGAACAAGGTGTCTCAGTGGGGAGGCAAACAGCAGAAAGCCTTCGACACCTTAAAAGAAAATATTAGTACAACACCAATACTAGCACTGCCCGATATTCAAAGACCCTTTGAGATTGAAACAGATGCCAGTGACTATGCCATGGGAGTAGTGTTGATGCAGCACGGTAAACCCATATGTTATTCTGAGACATTTAATTCTGTAGTAGTTAATTATCCCACATATGATAAAGAATTGTATGCATTAGTACAGAGTGTGAAAAAGTGAAAACATTATCTAATGGGCAAAGAGACAGTTATACATATTGATCATCAACCACTTAAATATTTACACTCACAAACTAAGTTGCAGCAATCAAGACACTATAGGTGGATGGGCTTTCTACAACAGTTTCATCTTGTCATCAAATATAAAAAGGGCATACACAATAAAGTTGTAGATATGTTGTCCAGACCAATCATAAATGCATCTACTATACTTAAGCATAATTCAGTATTGCATGAAAGCTACATTGAACAATATGCTCAAGATATAGATTTCAAAGATGTATATGTAACTTTAAGTCATGGCAAACAAGTAGAAGAACTAGATTATCATGTTAAGGACCAACTCTTATATCATTTGGGAAAGTTATGCATTCCTCAAAACCGAAAGAGTAAAGATAATTCCAGAAGCACACACTTCTCTAATATAAGGTCACTTTGGTGTAAGTAAAACAGTTGCACAATTGCAAAGATTTTGTTATTGGCCAAAAATGAATGATACAGTTTCTAGATATATAAGAGGGTGCATCATGTGTGCTAAAAGCAAGTCCAGCAATAGAAAACTAGGCTTGTACACTCCACTACCAGTTCCTTCTCATCCTTGGGAAAGTATTTCCATGGAATTCATTGGGGGATTGCCCAAATCTAGAAAAGGTCTGACTATTTATACATTGTTGTAGATAGGTTCAGCAAAATGTGTATTTTAATACCTTGTAACAAACAAATTACAGCTGAACAAACAACAAAGTTGTTCTTTCAGCATGTATAGATTCATTTTGGATTACCCACTTCCATTGTATCTGATCGAGATTCCCGATTTGTTGGGAAGTTTTGGCCAAGTCTGTGGGAATTGATGGACACCAGACTAAAGAAAAGCACGGCCTTTCATCCACAAACAGATGGCCAAAAAGAGGTGGTCAACAGGATAGTGATCTAGTTGCTCAGAGGCTATTGCAGCAAGCATCCCAAGCTTTGGGATGAACATTTGTGTTATGTGCAACATGCTTACAACTGGGCTAAACATTCTTTTGCATAGAGATCTCCTTTTGAGACCTGTTTTGGTTTCATACCAAGGTCTCCCTTGGATTTTGTCTTTGGTAAAGACATAGCGGTTGATGGACATAGTGATGTGGACAAGGCAACCAAGTTCATTGAACAAATCCAAGAGATTCACCAGGCAGTACAGGAACAACTGGAAAAGATCCAAGTCAAGTACAAGGCAAGGCATGATAAGCATCGGATTGAGCATAGTTTCCAAGTTGGTGATTAAGTCTGGCTATATATCAGCAAAGATAGAATGCAAGGTGAAGGTAAGAAGCTGAAGCCGATAAGGTATGGACCTTTCAAGATACTTTAGAAAATCGGTGAGAATGCTTTTCGCCTTGATTTGCCAGCTTACATGCAGATCTATTCAGTAGTTAATGCAGAAAGCTTGAGACTGTTTGAACCTTCATTGATTGAAAATCCCGAAGAGCAGAGTCAATTGCCTTCTATTGATGATATGTTTCTTGAATATCTCAATAAATTGTAGGAAGATACAATTCTCGACAGGAAGGTGAGAACTACGCGCAAAGGGGATGTTGAGTACCTCAGGATTGGGCTCAAAGGTTCAAAACCAAGCAGTGCAAGATGGATAGAATTTGGGAAAGTGAGGAATCTATATCCTCACTTGATTGATGCTTAAAAACAAACTTTTGGTGGTCCAAAAGCTTTTTCAGTGGGAAGGCGTGATCCAAATGGATCCTAGAACACTTTCTAAGTTTTTATGAAATCTTTAAAAATTATGCCAAAGCTTAAAATTCTTATAAAGATCAAGCTATCGGAGGGAATCCTCAGACAGTTGCAATGGCGATCAACGCGGATCAACGAGGGCCGTCGATCTAGCACGCAGAGCGGTGGACCATGGTAACATGCACTGACACCAACCAGCAAATGCAGGGACAAATTCAAGCAACAGAGGTAGTTTCCGATATGCGATTAGCGACAAGCCTCGCATATCACAGGGAAAACCTCTTAGTGAAGAGAAGCCCCAAGCGCCCAGACCCAAAATAACTATAAAACGCGGAAAATAATGTTTTAGTTCCGCCGGAGCGGGATTCCACAAAACCAGCAGAATATCGGATTTGACAAGGTTATGAAGCGAGGTCACATAGGATTTGAAGTCCGATATGGACGATGCGTTGGAAGAAGGTCATGTTTCATGGGCATTCTTGGAGTTAAAGGAAAAAATGGTCATTTCAAATATGTCCAAGAGAACTGACACTCATTCGTTATGAACTAGGTGGCCACCTCCCTGTGAGGCATTATACATTGATTGATTACGCGGGACAAAGGGATTCAAACGGATAGAGGCTGGGAAACCAGAAAGCTGGAAAGCGGAAATGAACAGTCGGGAAGCAGATTGGTTTTAAAGCCAAAAACTGACAGAGAGAAAAGAGAGAAAAAGCGAAGAGCAGTAGGTAGTAAGCCGAAATCAGAGAGAAGAAGCTGAGATGACCTACCAAAGAAAAGGCAACATCGAGCCAGAGTTAAGACAAAGACAGAGAGAGTCAGAGAGTCTGTGCACTCCAGAGAAGGCTTGAGAGGTTCAAGCACACTCCTCTGTAATGCTTGTCATGTATGAGTCTCAGATTGGGCTCATACTACTATGACCAATAGAGGTCGAGAGTCAGTAAGGAGAGTCTGTGTACTCCAGAGACTTGGGGGATCCAAGTACAGTTTTGCTGATTTATATCTGTTGTGTGAGACTCAAATTGAACTCACTGTTGTAAAAACTCTGCTTGAAAACATAATAGAGAGGCCACCACTGAAGGCTGGACCAGGAGACGTAGCCCAGGAGTATTGGGTGAACTCCTTATTAAACTTGTTGTGTTTATATGTGTTTCCTGTTATGCTTTCTTTAACTACTTCATTGCCTGTGTATTTCACAATCTTATCGATCCGTTGCATAAATAACATAGGCACATCCATGCACATGAGTCTGTAATACCTTATTGTTTGTCTTAGATCAATTCTAGATCAAGTGGAGACAAATTGAGAAAATTCAGAAGCGTTTGATTACAAACAAATTTAAGATTAAAAGTGTAGTTCCTTATGCTATCTTGTTAAGTGAAACAGGGACTACTCCTATTGAAGCAATTGCTATGGTGCGAGTCATAAGGTATTTTAAAAAAATTGAGTAAATGGAAGAGGGTAGATGGCATAAGGTCGTCTTTAATGATAGATTGTGCAAGAGAAAAAGAACTTGTATGCAACAAAATAACAAATGGTTTAGTAAATGGGGTATTTGCTTGAACGCGTGTCCCATAGACAACAAAGAGATAAAATCTTTTGTTATGGAAAAGTTCCACAAGCGTACTTGGGATAAGGAGTTAGGAAGAAAGAAAAATTACTATGTTGAAGTGTTTAAACCCACTCATAATCATCAACCAAAAGCATACATAGAGGCCAATATCTCTTGGAGAGCCAAAATTCTTATTTCTCAGTTAAGGACTAATTCTCATAAACTCTGTTGTGAAACGGGGCATTGGAAAAGGCCAAAGGAAGTGTGGGAGGAAAGAGTATGCATTTTTTGTTCTTTCGGAAAAGTGGAAACATAAAAACATTTCATTTTAGAATGTAAGGTCTGTTATCACTCCTCTGGATATCCAAGGTTGAGGAAGATTCCAGCTGAGGTAACCACAGACCATTCTTTTGACTTGGTAGTTAGGGTTTCAAGTCTTGTTTTGACCTTTTGGAGCTTGGACCTTGCAATTTGATTTTTCTTGAAGTAATGTTTGGCCATCTTTCTTTGTAAGTAATTGTCCCTCTTTGACTTCTTCAAGAGCTTCTCAAGATGTTGGTTAATCATTCCTCCCTTATGTGGCCTTCTCTCTTCCCTCTCTTCTTCCTCCATGAAATCTATGTTTCTCTTCTTCCATAGTGTCTTGGCTAGAAACCCTAGGGAGATGAATTGGGAGTGAAATGTAGGTTTAGGGAGTGGGGAATGGGATGGAAAAAATTAGGGAGATGGGGGAAGGGATTATCAAATTGAGGGAGGTGACAGGGAGGAGAAATGTTGTGGGATTTGGGAGCCTAGGGAATTGAGATACCTAGGTCTTAGGGTTTAGAGGATAAAGGGCTCTGGGAAAAGGGAATGGTAGTGTAAGGGTAGGGATAGGTTTTTTAGATATGTAGGAAGGGTAGTGAAAGTCTTAGGAAGTATATTTGGAAATTGGGAATGAAACTAGGGTTTTTAGCAAGGAAGACACCAAATTTTTATAGAAGATTCAAACACCACTAAAATTTGCCTTTAGGAATGCTAAGAGGTGGCATTAGATGTTACTTGCTAGGAGGTGGAAACAAGACTTTGTTGAAGTTTTGAGAGAATTTGGAGGTGTTTTGGTGCTCTGGGGGCTCACTAGGAAAAAGCGTAGCGCAACACCTTGCCCAGAAGCACAACACCTTGCCCAGAAGCACAGCGCCTGTGTTAAAAAAGGCAGTGACCATTGCTCTAAGCATAGCGCCTTCCTCAAAGCGCAACACCAACTTCAGCTCCCCTTTTAAGGGGGTTCCCGGTGTCCAAATTGAGTTCATGATAGCTCATTGGAAATATCTCTCTCTTGGCTACACAATGGACCTATCAAGCACTGAAAATGATCAATTATAGCCTTTCAAAAATCAATTCTCCCAAGACTGGTAAAAAATTGCAGAATTGGTGTGCAAAAATCCAATGTGCTCTTACAGGAAACTTTTCGAGGCCTTCATCAACTCCAAATTGAGCTCATTATAGCTCATTGGAAATATCTTTTAGTCTAGTTATCATTTGACTTATCAAGCAAGTCATTTGGACACTCAAGCTAGGAGAAAAATTGATTTTCCCAAGGTCACTCCAGAAATGCAGAAAACCTCTTGTAGCACCTGTATGTTTTACATTTCTCCAAAACCATAACACCTGTGTAAAAATTGAAGGAGGTTTTTCATCCTTGGCCTATGATGGACAAAAACCTCTCTCATTGTTGTCAAATTCATCTTTGTTTGGTCAGAAACACAGTTTGAAGAAAAACTGGCCCTATGTGTGGCAAATGATGTGTCCCTTGGAATGACTTCTTGAAAAATGATGGAGACATGATGTTTATGAGTTGGAATGGCTTCATACTTGCTGAAATGACCTCCCTTATGCCTCCTCTGCTCAGATGTCTCTGATTCCATAGCCAACCCTAGCTCAGTGGGAGAGAAAATTAGGGTTTAGTGCTTGTGGAAAATGATGATTCGAGCACCCTTGGGAAAAGACAACTCCCTTTGGCATTCACTTAACTTTTGGAACTTTACCCTTTCACTTGACTATTTCCTTTGAACTTGATCCTTTGATTTGATCTTCTTGGTCGATTTGGAAACATAATGACTTTGAAACTCTTCCTTTTGGCTGATGGAACTTTGAAGTTACAACACTTGGAACCATGAGAATTATTACATATTAAAACCATAAAATTACATTTTTGCTTGAATATTCAAATTTAAAACTATTTCGCTGATGAAATCTTGTTTATTCTTACTCCTTCACTCGCTGGTCTTTTATGCAGGAGATGGTGTTTTAGTGGGCCTTGGAAACCCTAAGACCTAATGGAGACTTTGAGTGGTTGTGACCATGATGAAAATGAGTGTCATGATGAAGACAAGTCATGACTAATGGTATACTTTTGCAAAAGGTGAAATGAGCCAGTAAGGGTTAAATTTCTAAAAGGAGTAAAGGGAACCCTAATTCAACCTTCAGTGACCAAATTTTTGCATGATGACCTAGTGGAATGACAAAAAATTCAAAATGGAACCCTAATATGATATGAAAAGAGGATTTTGAACATTGATGGCAGTATGCAAATATTGACACTAACAATGCCTTCAAAGACAAGAGGGAAAGTTATGCAGATATGTTGGTAGTTTGTCGAGAAGCTGCGAGCATTTATTTTGAAGCTTCACATAAAAAGGGCTAAATACATCAAGCAGATGAAGAAGAAATTTGTCTCATAAGCTATCTTTAGCCTCGTAAATATTAAAATAATTTATTTATTTATTTATTCTTCTTAAAAAAAGACTAACATTTTAGAGGTATTTTGGAAAACATTTCATTGAATTCACTTTTTATCTCTGCCTTTCATTTTAAAAATCCCAAAAATTTAAAAGTAATTTCGAAAGTCCGAATAATAATTTTCAATTTTATAGATCTGAGTTTATGATTTGAGAGGAGAAAACACAATGTTCCTGCGATTTGAACTGCTCAAACTATAATTCGCTTTATATCTCCGATTCAGAGGTGGTTTCAAAAAATGCAATTCATTTTATATCTCGCATTTCATTTTTAAAAACGCCACAAATTCAGAGTTGGTTTCAAAAAATGCAATTCACTTTATATCTACGCATTTTATTTTGAAAAACGCCACAAATTTAGAGGTGGTTTCGAGAAGCGTCACATGTCTCAGGTAGTTTCGGGATTGCGAAGGCACAATTGTCTTCTGCAGTCACTGGTTTTTTCAGAACAGAGCAAAGAACTCAACGAATTTTTATTTCCCGTGATCATTATACAGTGACTATCATATAATCCTTGAGGTCCGACAGAACCATCAAAGTCTCAAAATAGGCATCGTAATGAATCAGCAAAGTCAATTTTAACTACGATGTAAGGATTTGTAATCATTTAATGTGTTGTAAGGATTTCTAATCATTCAAAACCGGGTTTTGAATGGACACTCCACCGATCATCAAAAATAAAAATAAATCAGTGTTCAGAAACTATTATGAAAAGCTTCATTGGAAGGTGGTACCCTTCTGGCTTTGCCAAGGTTCTATCATTGAGGGAATCAATGCACAGAGCACAGATATTTGGTGAGTTGTTAATGTCATCTGGCATTATTTTGAGTTGCACCGTAGTGGTAGTTGAAATGAGCTGTGTGATTTGAACCCTCCCTGTTTTGGATCTTATGATGATGCTGAAAGAAAATGACACTCTGAAATTGATACCAGATTCATTGGTTTTCAACATTCAATTTGTTTATCATGCTTATTTTTCTGATTGGTTTAGTCTCAATGATCATGATCACCATGATCATAGTAGGAATTTCAAATCTGAAACACCTGTTAAATTTTTACAATTTTAGTGTGTATTTCTTCATTTTAATATTTTAGTATGCATTTTTACAAAAATAATGTTGACACCTGTTAAATTTTTACAATTTTAGTGTGTATTTTCTTCATTTTAATATTTTAGTATGCATTTTTACAAAAATAATGTTGACCATGAGGGAAAAAATTGGTTGTATTTGGGAAAATCACCGAAGGCAATTTGTCAGTTAAATTCCATCCTTGATCATAATGTACACTTTGCCCATCCTGATCCAGAAATCTTTGAAAGAAATGACAGTGAAGAATCAGGATGGAAACATGTTCATGGAGACATTTCCCCTTCACCTCAAAGTCTGGTCTTCTCGTCAGTACTGGCGAGTACTGTGCACAACATGCTACGTTTGTGCTTCTTGTCATCATGCAGGCAAGGATTTGTATGTTATATGTTCCTTGTGCAGCAATTATCACAACATTAATTGTCTTCTAGGTTCTTCCGTCATTTATCTTCTGTTACATGAGCAGAGACCTGTACTCGCCCAATGATGCTTACAGCATCACTTTTTCCTTTTGTAGGTCTTGGAATTGGCTTCACATTGGACAGAGTGGCTGCATTTTTATCAATCCCTGGATGGCTGCTCTTCCTTTTGGCACTGTGGTTGTCGTAATTATAACATGAGCTTTTATTTCATTCCCTTCAACTTTTTGAAACAGGTGCCAGAAGAAATTGGGCTACGGCTCCTTTGAAACAGGTGGAAGAAGAAATTGGACTATGGTGCTTTTATTTCATTCCCTTCAGCTTTTTTGAAACAGGTGTCAGAAGAAATTGGACTACTGCTTCTTAGAAACAGGTGTGAGAAGAAATTGGAATATAGGTTCAAATAATTTGAGGAATATTTAGAACTCTGTTTTGACAGAAGCAAAGCCAATTACTTAGATTTCATATTTGTCTATTAGATTCGGAGATTATTTGGTAATCTATAATTCAAATAAGGTTAATCATAGAACACCGGGTTAGGCAAGTATTATCTTTGTCTTATTAGAGAGGAGTAAAGTCAATTATTTGACTCAACATTTGTTGGTCAGATTTCAAAATTATTTTGCAATCTACAATCCAAATAAGATTATTCTGAAAATACTGGCTTGGATTGTTTGAAATGTCATCTTTATCTTGATTGCAGATTCCAGAATAGCACAATTCCTGAGAAAAAGTAATATGTTACTCCAACAGTGTCAGTGACATAGTCTACTTCATTGAAATGCATTTTTGTTTCTATTTCTATTTGAAACTACAAGGTTCACTGTATATTATTTATGTTATTAGTTTTTGTGATTCTCCTTATTATCACCAATTGCATCACTATAGTTCATACCTCTTGCTAAATTTTAGACTATCATTGGCAACGGACATCATTCTTGACTGTCCCCATTAATGCACATATTATCACTATATGAAAATGAAGATGTTTTCACTTTTCCATACAACCCTCTATTTTGGCTACAGACTTATCCAGTTAATGGAGGTGCATGATTTCTACGATTTCAAGACACAGATGTGCATTGACTATATGGAGAAAGAGAGAGGTCACTTTTCTCAATTTTTTATTGAAAGCTTCACAATTTGTTGCAAAAAGAAACAAGTTCTATGGTAATGATTTGATACGATTTCTAAAGTTTGGTTGATCAAATTCCTTTCTACCTTTTTGTGAGTTGGAATCTTCTACCCCTGTATAACCATCAAGCCACCAATAACATGGAGTAGGTTGCACCATTTACCCATTCAGTTGCCAATTTCTCGAAGTGGGCATT
The DNA here is from genome assembly GCA_031772625.1 of Pinus tabuliformis. Lineage (NCBI taxonomy): Eukaryota > Viridiplantae > Streptophyta > Pinopsida > Pinales > Pinaceae > Pinus > Pinus tabuliformis. The sequence continues at coordinate 994,727,014 of CM062805.1, forward strand.
TGTTATTGTTTTCTCCATTATTGTCTTTGGTAAGAGGATGTTAACTCAAGTCAAGTTGCTATGGTTAGTGTTGCTATTTACTCATAAATCAAATCCAAGGTTAAAAAAGAAAAATGAAAGGGGGTGCCTTCAATTTCATTAGTTTCATAGGGAACATATCTACCACTTTGGGAAGTTTTAAGTGAAAGTTTTAGGTGATTATGAACTGATATCATTTGCATGTCAATCAATAACTTGTAACAAGTAGGACTGTTGAGCCTTGGTTTTGACATGATTTCAAAAGTCCTTTTACCTAATATTCTATCATTTTTATTTTATTCCCCATTGATTATTACCTTCATTTTCATATATTTTTCCATTCTCATCTCATACAAATATCAAGACGATAATATCGTTGGTTTCCATGATTTGATAGTTACTTAGAATGGTTATTGTTTTCTTCTAACTTGTTTCTAAAAGTTTTCTACTTTCCACATTTTTTGTACCTATATAAAAACCTATAGCAAATGATTGGAAAGAAAAAATTTCCACATCATGTACAAATCAATGGAGATGAATAAAAAAATATAAAACGTGGATTTTGTGCAAAATGTGGTTGTTAGGTGATCAGAGAGCAGAATCCTTGAAAATCACAAAATATGGGATTTTTAGATGAGGTTCTTTGAAATTTTCACCTCCGTGTTTGACAAAAAATTATTGTGTGCAACTTTGAGCATGTAGATTCTAGGAGGTTTGATGCCATTTGACCTTATTATGCTCTCCACATGATCTTCATATGATCTCCACATGATCTTCATTATCCTAAATCAAAGATAGGTTGGTTGTATATCCACATATTTAAGGATTGGTTCTATATTCTTGCAACCTCTTTCCTTTCCTGAAGGATGAGTTATATGTATAAGCAGAGAATATCAATCATTTGAAAAGGATGGGAAGGCAAAAAATAAAAAGAGGTTGAGTCTTAAACATGTGCTTATGAACGAAATTTAGAAGATTTCCATTATATTCCTTTGATTAATATCAAACAAACAACTTGCTCTTTCCTATTGCAATTTTTAACCCTGTACAATTAATCATTGTTGACAAATTCCTAATAAAATAGAAAAGATACAATGGAAAATACACAAATTTACACATATTTTATCCTGGAAACCCAAATCCAGTCAAACCAACAAACTTTTTTTCACTATATTTTCTATACATTATTACAATACTATATATATATATATATATATATATATATATATATATCTCCTATGGAGTACATGTACCACCAATCAACCATAATTCCATAACCGAAACTACAAAACCATGGGAAAAACCACCAGGTGCCACAAAATCGTGGGCCGAAAAACACCAACAGACGCAAATAATAGCCCATTTTTTTTCTCGACACATTGCCTTGAACCCCATGCAAGGGGGCTTCTAGCCCCCTTATACCCACAACCATAGGGGGCTAAATAGCCCCCATAGGACTCCCCTTGTTTTTGGTACATATAACTCGTGCAAAGAATATAACACATACCCAACATTCTCCCACTTCTTATTTTCCTTGCATATAGGGGGCCATAGGAGTACACATTTAAGAATTCAGGGCACCGAGGCCCATTATTTATCTACACCAAGAGAACATTTCAATGCTCATATATTTTGTTAATGCATCTGCAACATCCTTCGAAATGTCCACCTTTACTAGCAACACCTTCTTGTCTTCAATCATATCCCTCACAAAGTGATATTGAACATCAATATGTTTTGTCTTTGAATGATAAGTAGGGTTTTTCGCCAAGAAAATTGCACTTTTTCTATCACAATCTATCCTTATAGCTTTTTGTACCAATCCCATATATGAACACAATCTTTGTAACCAAATTGCTTCCTTACTTGCATGAGTACAGGGAAGAGGCTTATATACTACAACATGATTTGTTCTTCCCTTCTTGTATTTAATATTCAAGTCGAATTATTGCAATATGTAGACCACTTATGATGTCGATCATTCTGCAACTTCCCTTTTGTTTAGATAAATTGAAGAGGTAAGTGATCTGTGTGGATGATTGTCTCCTTCTCCAGAATGTAATAGTTTCCATTGGCGGCATGCCTACATGATAGATTACATCTCTCTATCATAGGTGGGGTATTTCTGAATTGTATCAGAAAGCGTCTTGTTGTGATAGGCCACCATATGCCCTTGCTAGGTGAGAATTGCACCAATAGCATAGTTGGAGGCGTCTGTCGCAATTTCAAATGGTTGTTGTAGGTTTGGAAATGTGAGTATAGGTGCAGAGAAGAGGTAGTGTTTTAGCTCAACGAACACCTTTTATTGGGACTCAGATCAGAAACAATTTGCTTTTGCTCTGCCCTTGGTAACTTGACTTAGAGGCCAAGTGATATGAGAGAATCCCAACATGAACCTTCGATAAAAATTGGCAAGGCCCAAGAAGCTACGAAACTTTGTTAGAGTGGTCGGTGCTAGTCGATCCCGAATGACTTGGATCTTAGATGGATCCACATGAATGCCTTGCTCATCAATGATGTAGCCCAAATATTGGACCTGACTCATGCCAAATATGCATTTCTCCAAGTTGGCCCATAGTTTGTGCTATCGCAGGGTTTGATGGACCTTATCAATGTGTTGTAGGTGCTCTTCCCGACTCTTGTTGAAGATGAGGATGTCGTCCAGATATACAACCGCGAACTAGTTGGTGAAGGGTTGCAATATGTCATCCATCATCCACATAAAATTTGCTAGGGAATTTGTCAACTCAAAAGGCATGACCAACCACTTGAAAAGGACCTCCTTGGATTTGAAGGTGATCTTAGATACATCTGTGGGTTCTATTGGAACCTAGTGATAGCCAAACTTCAAATCGATCTTGCTAAAATACTTGGCCCCCTTGAACTGGTCAAGAAGGTAATCAATTAGTGGGATTGGATAACTGTTACTGACAGTGATTTTGTTTAATTCCCAATAATCAATGCAGAGCCTCTGAGTTCCATCTTTCTAATGTACAAGTACAATTAGGCTCCCACAAGGTGAGGAACTTGGTTGAATGTTCCCTTTTTGCAGCAACTCCTAGATCTGCGGCTTGATTTCTACATTTTCTAGAATGGAACGTGGTATATCAACCCATTGGGTAGAGGTGCTTCAGGATTCAAATTCATCAAATGCTTAACCTGACAGTGCAAAGGTACCCTTGTGGGTAACGAGAAGGTGCCCTTGTATTATTCCACAACCTTATCCACCTATTTCTGCTGCGTGGGGGAACCCTTCCACGAGGTCATGGATGTGGCCACTATCTTCCCCTTGTGTTGAGAGCGAATCAGAAAAAGAAAAAAAATAAAAATAAAAATAAAATAAAATTAAAAAATAAAATTAAAAATAAAAATATAAAAATAAATAAAAATAAAAATAAAAATAAAATAAAATAAAATAAAATAAATAAAATAAATAAAAAAATAAAAAATAAAAAATAAAAATAAAAAATCCCTGATCTGGGAGATGATCTTACTGCACTGCGTAGCAGAGATCAAAGAGATGGTGATAGGCGGAGATATCTCTGGTATCCTATATAACTTATTGCCCAAAGTAATAATAATAGTGTGAGGCTTGGACTCATACGGAGCATGACACTTCGACAAGTATGGTTGGCCTAATAACACATCACACACTTCAATAGGAGCAACATCACAAAACACCTCATTTGTGAAGGGCTTGATGTTGTAGGGAAGGCGACATTGATGGCCGACACAAAGATCTCGTCCTTGGTTGAGCCACCCAATGTGTACAACTGTAAGTGTTGTGTGTCCAGTAGGCCCAATTGCTTCATGACCTCTGCTGAAATGAGGTTCTTTTGTCTCTCCTATCAACAATGAATTGTAGTGGAGAACCCTTCGCCCACATATGCGAGTGGAATAGATGCTTCCCCACCTATGGATCTTCGGGATCAATCTTCTGGACCTTGGTGGTGGCAACGATGGCACTGGGTTCTGCATAGATAATCTGCTTCCCATTGTCGTTTGCCTTGTGGGGTTGTGGCTTAGAATCAAAACATGCATTGGACTCTGAAACTTTCAGTGCGACCACCAATGACTTCTTGGCGTGACAGTCATTTGTGTTGTGAGTGGGGCTCTTTTGGAACTCGCACCACTTTCTTATGTCCTTCTTCGTCTTCATGGTGCCATTCTTTATTTGCAACTTTGATGGGTTATCCTAGGCCACTCCACCTTGGCTTTGTCCTTTGTTCTATCGTTTGGGGATGCTCTTTCCCTATTTATGATTCACAGATCCAAATTCGTGCTTATTTTGTTTAAGTTGTTGTTCAATCTTGGCAGCATATCGGTACGTTGTACCAAGCGAGGAGATGTCCAAGAACTCCATTTCCTCTTGAATATATTTGTGCAGGCAATCGTGGCACTTGAGCACCAGATGTCACTCAGAGTATTTGATACCAAACTTTGTGTGTAGAGTATGAAAACTATTTGTGAACTCATGCACATCTTGGTCCCTTTGTTGTCGTAGTGTGGTCCACTATATGTACTTGTCCTCATAGCTCCCCATAGGGTAATATTGTTCCTTGAAAGTGTCTCAGAATGAGTTCCAAGAAGGGGCGACTGTAAATATAGAGGATTCCTCAGCCCTTTTCTCACGGTAAGTTTCCCACTAGTCCTTGACTTGGGGGAGGCCTTAAGCAATGCAAAATTAATCTTTACCCTATCAGAGAAACTATGGATTGAAAAATAACCTTCCAATAGATTCAACCATCTATCTACAACATCTGCATCTATTTGAGCTTCAAATATAGTGATATCGATGTTCACTTGTACTTTGAAGGGGGCGGTGCCTCCGAAGTGACTGCTAGATGAAGATGCATCGTTTGTGGGAGTCCATCAAATGATTTGGGCAAAGTTTTGCATCATCTTGTTCCTTGGCTGCTCGAGGGTTTCTTCTAGAAACAGTTTGATCGGATCTCCTAACCCCTCGTTTTTTTCTTCTTTTGCCATGGGAGGTTGTCAGTGTCGACGAGGATGGCCTTGCAAAGGCTCAACCAGTTCAAGACCAAACTCCTTATATCTCGACCTCGTTGCGGACATGAATAAAAAAAGTAGAGAAAGAGCAGACTGCTCTGATACCACTAATATGGATTTATGAAAGAAAAAAAATGAAATACAGATATAAATAGAACACATATATACAACAAAAACAAAAGTTCAATTCATTAATAACAAAGTAATGAAAATTGTTTACATGTAGAATGGAAATAAACTAACACAGGCAATAGTAGTTTATCTCTGAGAAGAGATGTTGCAGCTACATGCCTTCTAAATTGTGTCACAATGAGGCTTGGAGGCATATTTATTATTGAGAAATAAGTGAAAACCATAAACATCCAAAAACCTAACCTTAGAAGTTGAAGCACCAAAACTTTGTGGGACCCGTTGGCGTAAATTGGTACATCAACTTCGTGGGGTGGTAACTTTGGAATATGATCTTCGCTTGACGTGTCTGATACCTCATCAGAAATATCTATCTAAGGAATACAATTTTTTACTGCAAACCTCTGACACCAACTGCATGTTTTCCTATTTTCCAAAAAAACATCGTTAAGGGCCTCCAAATGGCTCTGAAAGTTCAAGACTCGGAAAATTGCTAAAAATAGTAAATTGTGCTACAAATTAGGAAACTGAAAGAAACAATGGTGGTGGTCCAAGTGGAATAGTATATTAGCCACCATTATCCACCTAGATCAGTCCTCCCTCATTAGGAAGCAATTTTCCCCATTTCATTGAGTGTTTCCACGAGATGGGGAATCTTTTATTGAACTTGGTCCTTGGTGAGCCACTTGCCCTGGTGCAGGGGTTGGCAAACTTTGATAACCCAATATAGTTGGATCTTTTGCTAGCGAGTGTTCTTGATATACGTGTCCATGATCCAATCAGTTGTGGCATGTTCCATGCTTTCTGGTTTTACCTATGTTTGTGTTAGCTTTTCCACAATGTCTGATGTGTCCAGTAATGGTGGAAATTAGTATGGTTGAAGGTCGTCCACATTGAACACTGGGTGAAGACCAAAGAATGGGGGAATGATGACCTCAAAAACATTATCTCCCACAACCTTGGTGATAGTGTAACACCCTTATTGGAGTGTTCTGAACTTCCGGTGGGCTATGTCAAGGCATTCTTTCTACAAATGCAACCAAAATTTGTCGCCCACTTGAAACTTGTGTGGCACCCGATGTTGATCATGTCACTGCTTATACTTGGCATTAGAATTATCCAAGATGTTGTACAATTTTTGGCATATGTGGTGGATGCGTTCAATAAATTGGGCTTCTTTATCAGCCTCAGACTGTACATGTGCGGATTATGTCTATGTAGTCACGTGAAGCAAGGCAACATCAACCAGATGCAATGATTGAAACCCCAGACCCACTTGAAAAGGACTAAAGCCAATCAAGCTATCGAGAGCTCTATTATAAATGTGTTGCACATGAGGAAGGGTCTCATCCAAGGTTTGTGGATGATTGGATTTTTACATGCGTAGTATGTGCGCTATCATCCTGTTGACAACCAATGTTTGGCCATCGGTTTAGGGGTGGAATGCAGTCAAATTGGTGAGTTTGGTGTCTAATAATGTCCAAAGGTTGAATCATAATGTGATTAGGAACCTATTATCACAATCTAATATAATAGTCAGCGAGATCCCAAAATTTTCCCATACTCGTTCAAAGAAGATTTTGGTAGTGTCCACTATTGTGATACTCTTCTTGCAAGCTGCCAAAGTAGCTAAGGTAAATGGGGTATTTTTTAAGGATTTAATATTTTTCCTATATATAGTCTTCTAGGTGAATAATTTGGCTTGAAAAATCATATGTATAGAAAGTAGGGAAATATTCTTAAAAAAAACATGTAATTTACTATTAAAAGTGGTAATTTTTTGGTGAATACCATCCATTTAATCATATATATGTAAAAATAGGCAAATTTTCAACCAAATTGGCGAATATTTTTTTCAAAAAATGTCCTATCATAGTATCACAATGAGACACTTTCTGATACAATTCAAAATAACCCAACTATGACAAAGAGATGTATTCTATCTTGCAGGCGTGTTAGCAATGGAAACATTACATTCTAGGGAAGAAGATGGGCATCCACATATATCGCCGATCTCTTCAATTTATCCAAACATAAAGTAAGTTGCAGAACATTCAACATAAGAAGTGGTCTACATATCTACAACAATTCCACTTGAATATTAAATACAATAAGGGAAACACCAATCACATTGTAGATTGTTGTAGTCGGCCCCCAGTTGCAGCACTGACTATTGTTCTCAACTCTTATGGCCAAGAGACCTCTGGATGGCCGCATGTGTACTAAAATGATCCATAGTTCGCCACCACATACAAGATTCTAGTGGATGGCAAGAAAGTTCCGTATTTCTATCTCCAGGATGCATTATTATGCTACCTGGGCCACCTTTTTGTTCCTTCAAGCGAGCATGCCAAGCTGATTTCGAAGGCACACTACAGTTGGGTCACAAGACACTTTAGTGTGGAGAAAATTATGGCCATACTACACAAGTATTTTATCAGCCAAAACTCTGATAGGACGTTGGAAAATATATCAGACCCTGCAATTCTCGTGCCATCGCCAAGCCAACCATCCAGAAGCAAGACATGTATACTCCTCTGCCTATGCCTAGCTAGGCCTGGGAATCCATCTCCTTGGACTATCTATCAGGCTTCCTTTCTACCAAGGATGGTAATGACTGTGTATTTGTGGGCATGGCCATATTTTCTAAGATGGCTATATTGACGACTTACAAGAAGAGTATCATAATATAAGACACTACCAAACTCTTCTTTGAACAAGTTTGGGTACATTTTGGAATCTCGCGAACCATTATATCATAATGGGATAGCAAGTTTCCGAGCACATTTTGTTCAAGCCTCTGGATTTTATTGGACACTAAGATCACCAAGTTGATTTCATTCCATCCGCAGATTGATAGCGAGACAAAGGTTGTTAATAGGATGATAATGCACATACTATGCATGTACAACTCCAAGCATCCGTGAACCTAGGATGATATCATCCCTTATGTGCAACGCAGTAATAACAAATCTCTCCATAGCTTGACTAGCTGCAATCCTTTTCAAGTGGGTTTGGAATCTCAACCATTATGTCTTATTGATGTTTCCATGCTTCATACAACTACAAAGACAAAATGTGCACATGTACAGTCTGAGGCTGATAAAGCAACCCAGTTTATTAAACGCATCCAACACATCTACCAATAGGTGCATGACATCTTGGATAAGTCTAATGCCAAGTACAATTAGTGACATGATTAGCATCGGGTGCCATACAAGTTTAAGGTGTGTGACAAAGTTTGGTTGCATTTGTAGAATGAACACCTTACTGAAGCTCGTTGAAAGCTCATACCACTCCAATACGGCCCTTACACCATCACCAAGGTTGTGGGAGACAATGGTTTTGATCTCAGCATACCCCCATTCCCCTTCCTACACCTAGTGTTCAATGTGAACCACCTTCAGCCATACTTACCACCATTGATGGGCACATCAGACATTGTAGAACAACTAATACCAACAGAGCTAAACCCAGAATACATGGAACAAACCACAACTGATCGGATCATGGACATGTAGAACAAGAACACTGGCCAATAGAAGATCCAACTATATGGGGTTGTCAAAGCTGGCCAACTCCTGCACCAAGGCAAATGGCTCATCAATGACCATGTTTAGCAAAAATTTCCTCATCTCATGGAGGCACTCAATGCAATGGGGACCATTTATTCCTAATGGGAGAGGACTAATCCATGAGGATATCGGTGGCCACCTGTCTATTCCACTTGGACCACCACCATTATTTCTTTTAGTTTCCTTAATTGTAGCATAATTTACAATTTTTGGTAGTTTTTCAAGTCCTGAACTTTCAAAGCTATTTTGAGTACCTAAACAAAGTTTTTTCCTTCTTTTTTTTTTCAACGAGGAAAAAAAAGGGTTTTACCATGGTTTTTCAATTGAAATTTGTGGTCCTCGGATAGATCTTTCTAACAAGCTAACGTATGTGTCAAACAAACATCGTATGCCAAAGTAACAACCCCAGGAAGTTGATGTACCAATTTTCCCCAACGAGGCCCACAAACTTTTGGCAGTTCATTTCCTAGGGTTATATTTTTGGATGTTTAGGGTTTTTTGTTGTTTCTCAATAATAAAAAGTCCTCTAATCCTTTTTGTAACACAATTCAGAAGGCATGTAACTGCCACATCTCTTCTCGGAGATGAGCTACCATCGCCTGAGCTAGTTTATTTCCATTCTACGTCTAAATCATTTTCAGTACTTTGTTATTAATGAATCGAAGTTTTGTTTTCATTATATCTCTATGTTCTATTTATATATGTATTTCATTTCATTCCTTCATAAATCTGGATTAGTGGTATCAAAGTGTTCCGCTTTGTCTCTGTTTTTTGTGCATGTCCCAACGAGGTTGATATATATGGAGTTGGGACTTGAACTAGTTGAGCCTTTGCAAAACTGTCCCTACTGACACCAACGACCTCCCACGGTGGAAGCAAAGAAAGACAAGGGAGTAGGAGATCCTATAAAACTGTTACTTGAAGAATCCCTTGAGCGGTAAAGGAAAAAGATTATGGATAAATTTTCCCAAATCCTTTGGCGGATGCCCACTAACGACACATCTTCATCCAGTAGTCACTTCAGAGGTGCCCCCCTTTCAAGGTACAAGTAAACTTCGATATTCCTATATTCAAAGGTAAAATAGATGGATATGTTGTAGATAAATGGATGAATTTTTTGGAAGGTTATTTTCAGTCCATAATTTCTATAATAGGGAAAATATTACTTTTTCACTGCTTAAGGCTACCCCCATGTCAATGACAGGTGGGAAGTTTACTATGAGAAAATGGCGAGAAACCCTCTCTATTTATAGTTGCCCCCTCTTGGAACTTTTTCCGACACACTATAAAGCGACAGTATAACCCCATGGGGAGCTATGAAGACAAGTGCATACAGTGGACCACACTACATTGACAAAGGGAACAAGATGTGCATGTGTTCACAAATATTTTTCACACTCTACACAAAAATTTGGATATCAAAGACTCTGAGTGAAATCTGGTGCTCAAGTACCACAACTATCTGCACAAATAAATTCAGGAAGAAATGGAGTTCTTGGAAATCTCCTCGCTTGGTGCAACATAATGATATGCTGCCAAGATTGAACCAAAATTTAAACAAAAGAAGCTCGACTTTGGATCTATGAATCAGAAGAAGGGAAAAAGCACCCCCAAATCGCAAAACAAAGGAAATAGTCAAGGTGGAGTGGCTTAGGAAAACCTATCGAGTTGCAAGAAAAGAATGGCATCACTAAGAAGAAGAATGACGAAATTAGTGTACGTTCCACAAGAGTCCCACTCATAACATAAATGAGTGTCACACCAAGGAGTGATTGGTGGTCGAGCTCAAAGATTCATAGTCTGATACATGTTCTAATTCTGAGCCAAAACCCAATAAGGGTAACAATAAGGGGAAGTATATTATTGACGCAGGACCTATTGCCACTGTTTCCACCATCAAGGTCCAAAAGGTCGAGCCCGAAGACCCAAATGAGGAGGAGGGTCTCTTTCACTCACATATGTGGGTGAATGGTTCTCCCCTGTAGTTCATTGTTAGCAGCAGGAGCCAAAATAACCTCATTTTTGCAGAGTTCGTCAAGCGATTGGGCCTACCGACCACACCACACCCAAAATCGTTCACCACCAGGGGGCTCGACCAAGGACGAGATCTCTGCATTAGCTGATAGTGCCTTATTATCTACAACATCAAGCCCTTGATGAATGAGGTATTGTTGTGATATGTTATTAGGAAAACCATACTTGTGGAAGTGTCATGTTGTGTATAAGTCTGGGCCTTGCATTGTTATTATTTCTTTGGGAAAAGTTATACAGGATACTAGAGGCAACCCCGCCTACCACCATCTCTTTGATATGAGGTAAGTAGTGCAATAAAACCATCTCCCAAACCGGGAAAATTGTTTTCTTTCTAATTTGCTCTCAAGACAAGGGGAAGATAGAGGCCACATCCATGGCCCTCGGGAAGGGTTCCCCCACGTAGAAAAAGCAGGTGGATAATGTTGTGGAAGAATACAGGGACATCATCTCCTCACCCATAGGGGTACCTTTGCACTGTCAGATCAAGCATTTGATCAATCTGACTCCCGAAGCATCTCTACCCAATGTGTGATATATCATTGCTCCATTCTAAAATGAAGAAATCAAGCAGAAGATCCATGATTTGCTACAAAAAGGGCACATCCGACCAAGTTCTTCACCTTGTGGGAGCCTGATTGTACTTGTACAAAAGAAAGATGGAACCTGGAGGATTTGCATTGATTATCATGCATTAAACAAAATCACTATCTGTAACAAGTATCAATCCCAAAGATTAATGACCTTCTTAGCCACCTCAAGGGGGACAAGTATTTCAGCAAGATCAATTTGAAGTTTGGCTATCACCAAGTGCCAATAGAACCCACGGATGTATGGAAGGCTGCCTTCAAATCTAAGGAGGGCCTTTTCGAGCAGTTGGTCATGCCTTTCGGGTTGACAAATTCCCTTGCAACTTTTATGAGGTTGATGGATGACACCTTGTGGCCCTTCACCGACTCATTCGTTGTTGTATATCTAGATGACATGCTCATCTTCAGCAAGAGTTGGGAAGAACACCTGTAACACATTTGGTAAGTCCTTCAAACCCCATGGTAGCACAACCTATGTGCCAACTTGGAGAAATGCACCTTTGGCATGAGCCAAGTTCAATATGTGGGCTACAACATTGATGAGTAAGGTGTGCATGTGTGTCCAGCTAATATCCAAGTAATTTGAGATTGGCCAACCCTGACCACTCTAATAGAGCCTCGCAAATTTTTAGGCCTTACCAATTTTTATCAGAGGTTTGTGTTTGGATTCTCTCATATCACATAACCTCTGACTTAGGTTACCAAGGGAAGAGAAAAAGAAAAGTTTTTCTAGTCTAGTCCCAACATATATAATTCATTGAGATGAATCATCGCCTCTGCTCTACACCTATAATCACATTTCCAAAACCGCAACAACCATTTTAAATTGAGATAGACACCTCTGACTCTATTATTGGTGTAGTTCTCACCCAACAAGGGAATCCAGTGGCTTATCACAGCAAGACACTTTCTAATACAATTCATAAATACCCCACCTATGATAAATAGATGTATTCTATCATGCAGGCATGCCGATAATGGAAACATTAAATTCTGGGGAAGGAGACAGTCATCCACACAAATCACCGACCTCTTTGGTTTATCAAAACACAAAGGAAGTTATAGAATGATTAACATCAAAAGTAGTCTACATATCTGCAACAATTCCACTTGAATATTAAATACAAGAAGGGCAGCACTAATCATGTTGCAGATTGCCTCAATCAAACCCTAGTTATACCACTGGCTATTGTTCTCAACTCTTGTGGCCACGAGACCTCCAAATGGTTGCAACTGTACAAAAATGATCCATAGTTTTCCACCACATGCCAAATGCTATTGGATGGAAAGCAAGTTCCATATTTCCACCTCCAAGATGCATTATTATGCTACCTAGGCCACCTTTGTGTTCCTTCAAGTGAGTGTGCCAAGCTGATTTGGGAGACACATTACATTCAGACTATAGGACACTTTGGTGTGGAGAAAATTATGCTCGTACTATAGAAGTATTTTTATTAGCCAAATTTTTGATAGAACATTAGAAAATATATCAGATCATGCACTACCTGTTCCATCGCCAAGCCCACCATCAAGAAGAAAAGTTTGTACACTTCTCTGCTTATGCCCAACCAACCCTACGAATCCATCTCCATGGACTATCTGCCGGGCCTCCCTTCTATCAAGCATGGTAATGTGTGTATTTTTTGTTGTGGAAAAATTTTCTAAGATGGTTATTTGACAACTTGCAATAAGAGTATCATAGCAAAGGACACTGCCAAAATCATCTTTGAACGAATATCAATACATTTTTGGATCTCGCAGACCATTATAAAAATTGGGATAGTAGGTTCCTGAGCACAATATGGTCAAGCCTCTAGACATTGTGGGACACCAAGCTCACCAAGTCAACTGCATTCCATTCCCGGACTAATGGCTAGACAGAGGTCGTCAACAGGATGATAACGCACTTACTACGCATGTACAACTCAAAGCATCTACAAACCTAGGGTGAGATCCTTCCTTATATGCAACACAATTATAAAAGATCTATCCATAGCTCGACTGGTCATAATCCTTTCAAGTGGGTATGGGATTTCAACCATTGTGTTTGACCGATGTTGTCATTCCTCATGCAACTACACAGATAGAATCTTCACATGTATAATCTAAGGTTGATAAATCAACCCAATTTATTGAACACGTCCAACACATCCACTAGTAGGTGCACAACATCTTGGATAAGTCTAATGTTAAGTACAAGCATCGACATGATCAACATCAGGTGCCACACAAGTTTCAGGTGGGTGAAAAAGTTTGGTTTCATTTGCAGAAAGAACGTCTTTCTAGAGCCCATCAGAAGATCAGACCACTCTGATATGGGCCTTACACCATCACCAAGGTTGTGGGAGACAAATATTTTGAGCTCATCATTCCTCTTTCCTTGGCCTGCACCTAGTGCTCAATGTGGACAGCCTTCAACCATACTTTTCACCATTGTTGGACACATCAAAGACTGTCGAATAGCTAACACCAACAAAATCTAAACCCAGACTGCATGGAACAAGTTACAATTGATCGAATCATGGACATGCAAATCAATAACACTCACGAACAGAATATCCAAATGTATCTAGCTATCAAAGCTAACCAACTCCTGCACCAAGGCAAGTGGCTCACAAGGGACCAAGTTCAACAAAAGTTTCCCCATCTCATGGAAGCACTTAATGCAATGTGTACCATTGCTTCCTAAGGGCGGAGGACTGATTCAAGTGGATATTGGTGGCCATCTACCTATTCCACTTGGACACCCACCATTGTTTCTTTCAGTTTCCTTAATGGTAGCACAATTTATTATTTTTGCCATTTTTTTGGGTCCTAAACTTCCAGAGCCGTTTTGAGGCCCTAAATGACATTTTTTTGGAGAACGTAAAAATATATAAATTGTGGTGGGGCTTTTCAATATAAGTTTGTAGTCATCGGATAGATATTTATAGCAAGGTATTGGACTCATCAAACAGAGATCGTATGCCATAGTTATGACCTCGGGAAGTTGATGTACCAACTTACCCCAACAGGGCCGTTAGACTTTTGGCGCTTCATCTCCTAGGGTTAGGTTTTTGGATGTTTATGGTTTTCCATTATTTCTCAATAATAAATAGGCCTTTGAGCCTCAATATAACATAGTTCAGAATTCATGTAGCTGCCACATCTCTTCTTAGAGATAATCTGCCATCATCTAAGCTAGTTTATTTCCATTCTACATATAAACATTTTTCAGTACTTTGTTATTAATGAATTGAAGTTAATTTTTTTTTTTTTTTTTTAATCTCTATGTTATGTTTATATTCATATTTCATTTCGTTCCTTCATAAATCTGGATTAGTTACTCTATAGGTCAGATAAATTTATATGTTCCTAAAGGTGAGTGACTATAGTTGATCAGAGAGGCTCACACCTCCAAGGTTGGGGGACACTTTGGTGTAGGGAAGATAATTTCCGACTTCCAGAATTATGTGTACTAGTGCAAGATGAAATAAGAGGTGGCTAGGTTTATAAGATGCATTTTTTGTTATACCAACAAGCCTAGTAATAGGAATTATGTTCTATATCATTCCTTGAGTATACCCACTCATCCTTGGGAAAGCAATTCCATGGACTTTGTGGTAGGTTTACCAACAACCAATAAGGGACATGATTATATGTTCATAAAAAATCACACATAATACAAAAAAGGTACACAAGTAACTATAGAATAATTAATCAAATGTTAACAAAATCACTTATCATATAAACAACCAACTAGCTACAAACTTTCAATGTTCCTCTAAGTCATAGACCACATTGTTCACTTCCTCTCAACAACAGGTCACCCCAAAGTTGGGGCTTCAACTCCAAGGGACAACAACTCACCCAAATCCAAGTATATGTCTAGTACCATCAACCAACAAAGGTACCAAACCCGAAAATCCTCCAAACTATAGGCTCACGCCCCCTATCAACCTACACCTAAGCAATGCACACCCTTATCTACACTTGCAGTCCCTCAAGTGATGCCACCACCTCCAAGGTGTCTTACTCAGCTGGATAGGGACTTTATCAAATTCACGTGGCTCCATGAGTTCCTTCTTCCCTCTGGGGTCTCCAAGTATCCAATAGGCCCTCATATTAATCCCTATCAACCTTCAAACTCTAGTCTGTCATCCCCCATCATCTCACACCCAAGTAGTGCACACCCTTCTCTACACCTGCATTCCCTCAAGTTGTGCCACCACCTCCATGGCTTCCAACTTTATTGGAAAAGGATGTTCTCAACACTAAGGCTCTAGCAGTTCCTACTACCATCTTAAGTATCCACTTTGACTGATTGACTGGATAACTCCCTTCACAGTTCCAACAACCTTCTTTTATGTGCATGACCCATTTTTGACACTCAACACTCCATAAAGTCACTTAATGGAATTTATTTATATTCATGTGTTCTTAATGATTATTATATCGTATCAGCCCCCTTTTTATATTCCCATGGAGTCTTTGCCCCCCATACTCTTTTCGTCTAGTTTGGTCTACAAACGTTATGTGTTTATTGACATGCATAGTTAAACTATTCACAACATCAGGTTTTTCTAGCCTTATTGCATATAAAAACATATACACATGGGCACACCATCCCCAAAACATATACAAACACATACACATGGGTGTACCACCCCAAAAAGTAATTCTCGATTAACTAACCTAATTAATATGTTCTGGATCACCAGCCTAGTTTCGTAGCTACATGGTATTTACAATATAGGGGTCAATTAGGGGTTTTATAGAAAGTATTGATGAAACCATCAACAAATGATATAAATTTATATGTGTCATAATGTAATTTCAAGGATTTTGTCAACCATCAATGGAGTGTTCAGTGTTTTAGTAGAATTCATTGATGATTTGATACATATATAACAAATCCCACTGAGTGTTGACAAAGTCAGTGGCACTTGGATAAAATATTTTAGTTTTTGTAATTACAACCATTAAAAATCATCAATCAATGAGCAGAAAAATCATTAAAATTTCAAAATAGAACCCTAAAAAAATCCACTAATCATCAATGTGACCATTGGCGTTCAACAAATTCTTTGGATTTCTAAGAAATAATACAAAATTATTCATCGATGTTGATGGACCCACCACCAAAATGTTAAAAATAGATCTCGACCATCCATTTAGGGAAAGAAAAATACAATCGCATCCATTGGTTATGCCATGTGGATCATTCTTATGTCTTGTGTATATAGTCAATGTCACCAATCACATGAACCTCTCACTGTAAACTTTTCTCATGTCACCATCTTTCTCACTAGCCATGTCACCCCTTTGTACATTCCAAACCATCATATGTAAAGATGTAATTTTTAAATCAAAATTTTCACCCAAACATTGATGATCAAAGATCGATGAAGTGTTTCACATGATTAGAAATGAAACCTCATGAAATCTACCAAAGTTCGATGGGAGAACTAAAGTGTGTTAAGTCATATATGGAATATTCCTTAGGATAAACATTTTCAATTTTCTCGAGCTCACTGAAAGAGGTAAAACGCTAACCATTCTCCTAAATACTAATGGATAGAATGAAGCATCACAAAAAAACATTTTCAAATCCATTGAAGGCCAAGCTCTATTTTGCAGTACACGTCAGATAAGCCATTAATGGTGAGTTGAACGTACAAATTTGCATTTAAATGAAAATATTTTGAAATATAACCATCATGATTAGGGTTTCATGACCATTGATATCCAAAAATTTCACCCACAAACTTTAAATTGGTATTTACACAATGAATATAGTCATTTAAGGGACAATTTTCCATTTTCAAGACCTTAAGGCATTAAGAAACTTGAATACCAGTCTTTGTGAAAAAAAATCCTAATTATTATTCCCAGTTTCAAGTAGAGGCCCCTAATATTTATTTTGTTGAAAACAATATGTTTGAGATCATGTGGGCTTCTCCACCTATTTCTACTACATGATTATTCTCTCAAATTCATGGGTTATTTTTGTATAAACTCAAAAATTGCAAGTAATATGCCTCTAGGTAAGACCCTTGTTCACAAGTCACCAAAGAAATTGTAAGTAAAGGAAAAGAATTAATTGAAACATATAATCCTATTGCCTTATAGGAAGGAGAGACTCAGCCAATAAAAGGATCAAAACAAATAATTCATCTTCACCTTAAAAAAATTTATGACACAAGTACCAGTGTATGTAGAAAAAAAAGTCAAGATTTAACGTAACCATTCAAATCCTAGGATGTAATGACATGTTTCTCAAAACAAAAGACTAAGAATACCTAAAATTGACACCCTACAGTAACCCAAACCTACCAGTAGTGGATGACAAAGTTTTCAACTTCATTCAATGCTCTAACTTACACCCATTCATAGTGAGATAATATGATTTCCATTTCATGGATAGTGAAGTGGATTATCAAACACACTAATTGTGAAATTGTGCACTCGTGAATGAAAAGGGGGAATTCATCAATAATTTCTTACATTGAGAAGTCACCAAATACTATAAATTGTAACATGTTGAGGAGATATTAAATAAATACTTTGTTATATATTTCTATCATAAATACGATGTCAATAAAATCCTAACTAGTTGGTGGAAAGAACACAAGTGCTTTTTCAATAGGTCTAGATGTAGATACTCCACCACTAACCTAAGGGAGACTTACATATGCCTCGTGATTTTCATTTATAGGATTTGTGGGGAAAAGGATTATTCATGATTTTTATAGGCATGGGTACCTTTGGCTTACACTATACCCACGTAGGGGAAGAATTTCATTTGGGGGAAATCATCTCTAAGAAGCTAAACATTATAATTGGACAAGCTCAAAATATTGAATCAAGTACAATATTTTCCTTTCACATGGCTTCGTACTTATTCAATGTACTATGTGCAAAAAATGCTTTTGTGGGGTTACCACTCAATTGGAAAGTTTCAAATCCCATATCCATGTTCTTAGGATATTTAGACACTAAGGAGTTAGTTAAGTTCAAAAGTGGGTTTCTTTAGTATGTGTTAGTTGCATTGTAATCCAACGATCATGATATGTTCTAGACGTAGCATGACCCATTGTCTCATATTATCCTTGATACTAACAACAATTGATTTGTGGCTTAAAAATTGATTGGTCAACGATCTCTATTTAAAGGGCATGGAGGGTCATGGCTGATAATTGATTGTGAGAACTCTCTTATGTAAAATATTTTCCTTTTCATTAATAAAATTGCCTCAAGTGGTTGTGTTGGCTAGGTGGTCGATTGTTTCCCTCTCATAGGGTTTTAACAATGTAAAATTATTGGTGTTGTGATCTTCTACCATGTTCAGGTAAAAAATGATCAACTTCTACCTTCCACATGGCTCTTTGCTACTATTGATTCCTTTTTTAAAAGGGCATAACTTTTACATCCGAAGTCCATTTTTAGTGTAATTGTTTTTTAAAAGACCTTTTTTTTTCTAAAGTTTTCTATCCATACAGACAATTTCGCCTTTTGAAACCATATTATATACATATTTTAATATGGTCACTCAAACTGATTTTTTTCTTAACAGTACAACTACTTCTCATGGAAATCCCACATGGAAGATGTACTAAGAAGTAAATATTGTAGTGGATTACCTTGGGAAAATAAAAGACCCCCACTGGTCCTAATAAGAAATCCAAGGGGGATAATAGGAATGATAAATCCTATGGATTAATCAAAACATCCATTTCTCCTTATTTGTGATTTCATATTAAAGGAATTGATGCTCCAAGTGAAGTTTTTGAAAAGTTGCAAAAGGTATTTGGTGAAGCCAATATTATTAGATCTCATCAACTTCAAAATCATATCATGAATTTAAGTCCTAATGATTTCTCTTTTGTTGAAGATTACTTATCTAATTTTAAAACACTTTGACATTTTCTTAAACATTATCAATTTACTCAAGATGATGAACATTTCATATATATTGTTATTTCAAAACTTGGTTCTCCATCTTTATTTTTGTATCTATATTTTATGCCACTAGAGAAGCTTTTGAAGTTGTCTATCAAAAAAATTATCTTGAATGTTTTTGTGATTCTATTATTAGAGAACAAGACAACCTCTTGCATATTGGGGTGAATACCATTGTAGTATATCAAACAAGGTCTTAGTGGTCCAATAAAGAAGCAAAAACCTCAAAACATCAAGAAAAATAAGGGTTCCATACCCTCTTAGCTAACATCTACTCCTAGTGGTGATAAAGGACCAAAATCAAAGAGTAAGAATATTGATAGACATTGCAACTATTATGGGAAAGACAATCATCTAGAGTCCAAACGCTTTAAAATGATGGGGGCCTTAGAAGCAACAATGAATAAGCACAACATAATCCTTGGTTCTTCTTCTAATAGTTCTTGTCATCGACATGCACCTTCTACTTTTGGTTTCTCCTTCAATGAAACCTCTACTTCATCTTGTAATGAATGGCTTATTGATTCTAGAGCATCTTATCATATGGATAAGGATAAAGCCTACATTTTTTCTATTCTTATTGATTGTAACACCAAAAAAATAATGGTTGGTGATGATAGATCTCTCAGTGTTGTAGGGTCTAGAATAGTTCAAGTAGATAATGGTCATTACAATGACGTATTATGCATTTCGAGTCTTTCCTGCAACCTTATATCAGTATCTCATATCACTCATTCGGATGAAGATAAAACAATAGAATTTTAACCTCACCAAGTTGTAATTAAGGATTTGAAATATCCTAAGCATGTCCTTGCCACTAGAATAGTTGATGATATTACCCAATTGTACAATTTTACAACTCTAGGTCATCATCTTTTCCCTTAGTTTTTATTGTTCATAGTTATAGCTTAAGAAAACTTTGGAATGAGTGATTTGGTCATCTAAGCTATCACTTACTGCAACAACTATGTAATCGAAATATGGTGACATGTCTTCCTCTCATTTATTGTAGACATGGTGTTTCTGTTGATTGTGTTCTTAGCAAACATCATCGAAACTGCTTTGGCAAACACACTTATTGGCACACCTAAAACCTTCTATAGCTTGTCCACAATGATTTATGTGGTACACTTTATTCTCCTTCCTTCTTCAGGTTCAAGTACTTCTTAAATTTCATTGATGACTTCTCTAGATGCACTTGAGTTTATTTTTGAAAACTTGAGAGTGAATTTTTTGACTTGTCCTTGGCCTACAAGACCCTTGTAGAAAAATAATTTGGACATCAATTGCAAAGTTAAGAACAAATAATGGAGGTGAATATGTCTGCAATAAGATGTTGCACTACACAAGGAATTCAAATGCAACATATTATTCCATATACACCACAATGAAATGGTGTTGTTTAGATAAAGAATTGTACATAAAAATAAATAACCAATTGTATGATTCAATCCAAGGGATTAAGTTTTCATTATTGGGTGGAAGCCATCAACTATGAAATTTACATAGTAAATCACACTCCCATAAAGTCTTTAATCTATATAACACTAAAAGAAACATTGACTAACATTAAGTGAGATGCAAGCCACTTCTATATATTTGGTAGTGTAGCATGGGATCACATTCCTAATGAAAAAAAGAAAGCTTTACAACCTAAAAATGAGAAGTTTATTTTTGTTCGATATTCTAAAGATGTAAAAGATTATATAATTCTTCAACTTCACTCCAAAGAAATAATCATTAGAAGAGATGTTAAATTTGATGAAAATCTCTTAGCCTATGAGCCATATTCAATAGTTGTGCCCTCTTTCGCTTGTGATCCATCTTTGACGTTTGTGCCACCTTCTCTTCATATTATGGTTTCTTCTTCAAATGATGGCATTGAGGATGAAAATCCACCTCTGCCTTCTCACATTTCTCCAGATGAATCCATTGAACATGAACCTGCACTAGCACCACAACTTCCCAAATGGGTTCGTTCAACCAATAGCAGAATTTTTGAGGTAAAAAAAGGGCCTCAAAACAAAAATGTACCAAAAAATCAACTTTATAAGAATCAATAGGATTCAATATGATGATTTCAACCATGGGGGATGATTCACCATTTTTGGAGTAAAAAGATAAAAAATAAAAAAAAAGCTTTTTCAACTCGTATTTTCAACTTATCTCCCTATGATTTTACTCAAATTTCGAGCGACATTACTCCTTGGGTGCAGAATTTAGTTTTGCATACAAGGAGTAACCATGTTGCATACTTTCGATGGACATACTACACGAAAAATGTGAAATACATAAAAAAATGTGATTGCAATCACATTTTTTCATATATTTCACATTTTTTGTATAGTAAGGTCCATCAAAAGTATGCAACAAGGGTATTCCTTGGCTGTAAAATTAAATTACACACCCAATGAGTGCTCCCGCTCAAAACTTGAGTAAAATCATAGGGAGATAAGTCAAAAATAAAAGTTGAAAAAGTAGTTTTCTATTTTTCCCTATAAAAATTGATGATGTAATCTAATATTATTGTATTATTTCCACTATTATCTAATAATATTCCTTAGGAGGCCCATTTTAGACCTGAAATTTTATCTAACGATGTGAAGTATTTGGTGACCTTGTTGGTGATCATCAAATCAATGTCGTACCCATTCACAGTTCCAGTGAGCCTCCTCTCTTCTAGCTCAAGTTGTAGAGACTCGTGATCTGGAAACATTTGCAGAAGCTTTAGGCCATCCATTTTGGGAAACAACAATGTATGAATAATATTTTTCCTTGATGGTGAATGATACTTTGGAAATTTTACCTTTTCCAAAAGGAACAAAACTTGTTAAGTGTAAATGGGTATACATAACTAAGTATGCATCTTATGGAAGTATTGAAATGCATAAGTCCTAGTTAGTTTCTAAAGGATTCTCTCAAGTTGAAGGAATTGTCTACAATGAAAAATTTTCCCCTGTCACCAAAATGAATTTCATCTGCCTTGTTCTAGCCCTTGTTGCCTCACATGGATGGGAGGTCACTTGATGGATGTTAAATTTTCCTTCTTGCATGGCAATTTAAAAGAAGAAATATACATGGAACAACCTCTTGGTTATGTTCAGACTGACTCTAGCATTTTTTATCACCCTAAGAAATCTCTTTATGGTCATAAACAAGCTCCTCGAGCTTGGTTTGTAAAAATGGATACCTTTCTTCTTAACATTGGCTTCTTTAGATGTCATTTTTACCTTACTATCTACACCACAGAGGTAGGAATCCATCTCATAATCCTTGTTCTTTATGTTGATGACCTTAATATGCTCACTGGAAGTGACCCTAAACTTTTAACCTATCTAAATTCAAGCCTTAGGAAGAAGTTTGAAATGACAGAATTAGGATATTTTCATTATGTACTTGGCCTCCAAGTATTACAAAGCCAGGAAGGAATTTCTCTTTCCAAATCTAAGTATGTATGTGATCTTCTTCATAATTTTCGTATGGAAGATTGTAAACTAGACCCTTCTCTCTTTCAATTTGGAGTCAAACTTACTGTCACTTGCACTACATCCAAAGTTGATGCACTTTGTACCATTAGTTACGTGGTAGCCTCTTACATTTAACTCATGTTTGTATTGATATTTCCTTTGTTGTTGGTTGTGTTTCCTACTATATGTAAACACCGCATGAAATTCATTGGAAAACAGCAAAAGGGATACTTTGATATATTCGGGGTATAGTTTAGTTTGGCATACATTACCATTCAGGGGGGATTGCTTTGTTGGTTGGTTTTACTAATTTAAATTAGGATGGTGACCCTAATGATTAGAAGTTTATTGCAATTTATGTTTTGAATCTTAGTTTTGGACCTGTTACTTGAGCTTGTAAAAAGCAGCAGATAATTGTTCTTTTTGCAGTAGAAGCAGAGTATCGAGTAGCAGTTAATGAAAATCAAGAGGCCTTATGGCTTCAATAGAACCTTTCTGGTTTTTTATTCTAGCAGTAGCATCCAACCACCGTATGGTGTGACAATCAAAGTGTCATCAAGCTCACTAAAGATATAGTTCAACATCAGCGCAGTAAACAAATTGAGCTACGAATTTACTTTTGCGAAAAACTCATTCATGCTCGAGTTATTGAAGTGCACTTTTCATTATAGATGATCTAGTTGCAGAAATTTTCACAAAGTCTCTTACAAAAGAAATTTTTTCTAACTTTTGATCTATGTTAAGAGTTCAAGAATTTTTCATTAATGGGGAATAGGCTCTAATGCCCCCTTCCTTCTCCTATTGTGTCACCTTTGTAAATTCTTCAATATTATCCCAAGTTTTATTTTATGGGGGATGTTAGGATATTGAGACACTTAGGAGTTAGTCAATTTTAACTTGGTTTAACGTGTCTATTAGGTAAAAGTGTGTTTCTTAATGTTCTTCTTTAATATGCATTACTTTCATTGTAATATGAAGGTCACGATATGTTATAGACATAGAGTAATCCAATGAATGATGTTCTCCTTGATACTAAGGACTATTGATCTATGAAGGAATGAAATGAAATATAGATCTAAAATATAAACATAAAGATACAGTGAAACTGAACTTCGATTAATAAATAGCAAATTCTTAAAATTGTTTACGTGTAAAATGAAAGCAAACTAGCTTGGATGATGGTATCTTATCTCTAAGAAGAGATGTGACAGCTACATGCCTTTTGAACTATTTTTAAATTAGGATCATAGGCCTTTTTATCATGAATAAATAATGAGAAACCCTAAACATACAGAAACCTAACACTAGGAGATGAAGCGCCAAAAGGTATGGGATCTGATGGGGTTAGTTAGAATTTCACCTTCCCGGGGTCATAACTTTGGCATACGATCTTTGTTTGAAGCACACGATAGCTTGTTAGAAAGGTCTATCCAAGGATAACAAATTTCGACTACAAATGTCATTAAAAGACTCATGTTTTCGTGTTTCCTCAAATGTCATTTAGGGCCTCAAAATGGCTTTGGAAGTTCAAGGCTAGAAAACTGCCAAAATATAAAACTATTGAAATAGGAAATTGTGTTGAAAAATAGGAAAGTGATATAATACAGTATTGGGGGTCCAAGTGGAATAGGCATGTGGCCACAAATATCCACCTAGATCATTCCCCCCCCTTAAGAAGCAATGGTCCCCATTACATTGAGTGCCTCCATGAGGTGTTGAAACTTTCGCTAAACTTGGTCCCTAGTGCGCCACTTGCCTTGGTGTAGGAGTTGGTCGACCCTTGACAACTAGATACAATTGAATCTTATGTTGGCGAGTGTTCTTAATTTTTTTGTCCATGATCTGATTAGTTGTGGCTTGTTTAATGCAATCTGGGTTGAGCTCTATTGGTGTCATCTGCTCAACAATGTCCGATGTGTCCAACAATAGTGGAAAGTATGGCCAAAGGTGGTCCACATTAAATACTGGGTGTAAGCCAAGGAATGGGGGAACACTTAGCTGGAAATCATTCTCACACATAGCTTTGGTGATGGTGTAAGGCTCGTATCGGAGTGATATAAGGGATCAATTTAGTGCTAAAAAATCAAAGTGTGCGACAAAGCTCAAAACCTATACAATTTTGTAGATCTCGGTGATCTAAATCCAATGCAACTTGAATCGTTCAAAATCGCTATTGTATTCTCCCAATATCGTGTTTTGATCGAATTCCCAAACAAGAAAAATTTTAAAGTTGGGTTGAAAGTATGCCTAGACAACAATCTGTACGCTAACTAGGCATGTGACTGGGCAAGGTGATTGTATTTTTATTGGCCAATGGTTTGTTGACAAGTGTCTCCTTTTTATTGGTTCATAGATGGTTCAATTCTATTGGTTTATGGCTTGTTGAAGTGGTTGAATCAGAAAAGGCCACGTGGACCAATGTGTGTTTGCCACATAGCCTCTTGGCATTGGTGCAAATTTTTTTATGGGTCGGATCGAGCCTAAGGGGATTCGAACACTAGACCTTCCACTAAGCAGCAAGACCAACTACAATCCCACCATCACACATGTTTCATAACCATATGGTTCTCAGCCACTATTTGAATGGAGTGCAAATGTGTTTTGGAGTTGTGGTCGAAGCTAAGCCCCAGCCTTGCTCCCCGCACCCTCAAAACCAAGGGGCGGGACCATGGGCCAAGGCTTAGCCCCAACTGGTCACAACCCTACACTAATTCCATTACAATGGGACCACAAGCGGAGGTTGGATGAAGACCAACCCCTAGTAGGTCAGCCTTGAGCCATATACGACCCATATAACCACAAGTAGGGAGCGAAGGGGACCATCCCCAGGAGCTCGGCATTGGGGGACAACACCAGGTCACATAGACCCTCACATGACCAACACCTCCAACAGTGGATGCAAGTATGGTTTTCGACACCAAGATTGGTCATATGTGCCACCAATGCACCCATGTGCCAAGACAATTGGGACCCTGCCCGGTGAGGGCGGGCAATTAGTCCCAACCCCTGGGCATGTGGCCCCCCATACGACCCAATTTTTTGGAAAGTGGGGGTTAATGGACAGTTTAACTATCCAACAATTTCGCCCATCGGGCAGGATTGTAGGCTAGATTTGCATGCTAATTCTGAGTTTGGGGCGCTCAAGCCAGGTTTGGGTCGAATTGGAGGATGGTTAGTTAGAGAAATTGGAAAAAAACTTATAAGATGCATAATTTTCTATTTTTTTGGCCAAATGAGGTGAAGAAAGAACCTAGAGGGGGGTTTTTGACAGTTCTAGATCCACTCGAGACATCAGCTTTGCATTTTGAGCATTGTAAATCCATGTAAAAACAAAGTTGAGCACTTAATGAAAGACGCCCTGCATTGGAAGATGGACCAGGAGATGTATCCCAGGAGAGGGGTGAACTCATTTATCATGTTTTTTGTTATGTGTTTCTGATATGGTATTTTGTCTTTGTTTTGGTTGTTAACTAATTTTAAAAATCATTTGTTTATGTGTTTTGTAACTTGATCCATTACCCAAAATACATAAAATTTTCACTTGCAACTTGTATATCACCTTCAAGTTTCATAAACATATCATTTTGGTATCAGAGCATTAGGTTATTATGAACGTTTGATTTTGTTTGCAAGTTCTTTTCTAATGCTTACAAGGTTGAATCTTAAAAGAGGATAAGGAGAACTTGTGTAGCCAAGTCTTCTCAAATTGTTTCAAGGAGAACAAACACACCTCAAGCTTCAATAGTTATGGCACATGAAGAAGGTCCTCAAGGGATGTATGAATATTAAATAACTTTCAGAAAATATTTCTTTGAGATATCTGAAATGGTAAAGGTTATTAAATATAAAGAGAGGAATTCAAGGTTGTATGGAGAGAGCTCAAAACCTCCAAAACGAGAGGGAGGAAAAGGAGACAAGCCTCCAAAAGGGAATGGAGAGAATGGTGACAAACCAGCACCTTCACCTCCATTCTCATCCTCGTCTTCATCCTCATCTTCTAATTCTTCTACCCTTTCACGAACACCTCCAAATTCTCCAAAGGGACATGGTAAAAACTCATTTTCTTAAGCTTGATATAAAATTTGAATTGTCTATGTACAATGGAGAGGTAAATGCTAAGAAATTGGATAATTGGGTTTCTTATATTGAAGTGTATTGTGGGATACAAAGAATAAAGGATGATGATGATACCAAAATTCAGCTTGCTTCTTTTAGATTGGAAGGTGCAGCACTTATTTGGTGGGAAGCCAAAATTCAAGAGTACATGAAGAAACATGGTAAGGTTTGATCCTCTTGGAATGATTTTGTTGTTGCAATAAGCAGTAAATTTTATCGAGTGAGTGGACTTTGATGGAGATGGAGGATGGCGATGACAACGAGGGCACCTGATGAGGGTCTTAGTGTAATAACCTGGTAGTTATTTTTTACTGCAACCCTACCCTCCATGGTACCTTCTGTGTTGGTGACTATACTCATTACCCATTACCCTACCTACTCTCCTGCATAGACTTGTTTCAACTATGCTACAGCCTTGACATCGTGGTTATCTTCCCCCTCCACCGACAAGGGTTTACCTTCCATTTTCCTGTTCTGCCACTTCTGTCCCCGATCACCAGTGACGGGCTCCCCAAGGACTCTGCAGGCAGCTGGAGCGGGAATATAGCGATGGTTATGGATGAGCTCGTGGACTATTCGGAGGACCCTTTGGAGGGAATCCCCATTTGGAACCATCCCTAGAAAATTCCCGTAGGTGGTTACCCTTTTGACAGTGTGCTCTCGGATGTCGTAGCCTCTCTACCCTCGATATCGGGTCCTTCGAACTCGGTGGCCACACTCCTGGAAGCCACCCCCTCACTGCCGAACCTCACTTCTCAGCTATTGTCGCCATCTACCCTATCTTTTGTGGACCACTCTTTGGATCATGGCTTGGAAAATCTCTTGGTGAGCATCGCACCCTTTCCACCCTCCACTGGCTCCCGTGTCCCTTATGTCGCTTAGTCCAGTGAGCCCGTGCCTTCCGCTCCAGAACGACAACCTGTGCTACCCTCCACGACCCCCCCATCTGGTAATTTCATAGGGATCTCGCCCATTTCTGGAGTTTTCTCTGTGGAGCCTCCTCAGGACCCTCCTAATTTTGGGGCTCATCCTCCTCTGAGCGAACCTCTGCAGCCCACAGATGAAGACAGGCCGCAGATGACTAAAAGACAGTGATGCCTGAAACCCAAAGCTTCTGAGGCTTTTCTGAGGCTGGGGGAGGACATTCAGTTGAGCGATACTATGGAGACTGCTGACAGGGTCTTGGTTGGTAGAGTCAGGGGGAGGAACTATAGTGCAACTAGGCTGAAGCAGTGGACATCGGAGTTTTGGGGACAACATCTGGCTAATCCTCCTTTCATCCATAATTTTGTTAGGGGATGGTTTTCCATCTGTTTCGCAAGGGCTGAACAAATGAATTGGGTCCTCTCTATGGTTTGGCACATAGAACAGGCTCCGGTGCTCCTGCGTAGATGGATGCCCCTATTTGACCCAGAATGCGAGAAGCTAAATGTTGGTCCCCTATGGGTCTGTCTCCCAGGGCTACCTTTACAATTTTGGTCTGAAGATGTTTTCAAGAGACTTGGGAATGTCCTGGGCTCATACCTAGATCATGACAAATCCTACCTTACGACAGGTATGATGGCCTACGCAAGGGTATTAGTACATTTGGATACCAGTGATGGCTTGCAGGAATACATCACAATTCAGTGGAGAAATTTTACTCGGAGACAGACATTGGATTATGAAGGGGTACCTTTCAGGTGCAGATGTTGTCACAAGGTCGGGCATCTATTTAAGGATTGCCCACTCAATAATAAGGCAAGATCAGGGAAAGAGGCAAGGGCAATCCCATCTAAGTCAGCACAGGAACAGGAGGAACAACCTCCCATCAGAGACCCAGGGATACAAGCGGATCCGGTGGATGCAGGAAAGACACCCTCCAGAGAGGTCCCGAAGAAACGCGGCAGACCACCTCTTCAGCCACCCTCTCCTCCACTCACAAGGGCTAGAGCGGCTGCCGGGGCATCATCATCATCAGGTAAGAGTTCACCCTCCTCTTACCCCTCTCATACATCTTCTATTGCTGATGGCTTGGCATTTCCTCCATTTGGCATCGAACATGGGATTACTGGAGTATCTCTCCCCCCCAACCCTTATCCTATCCCCCTCGGCCCCCCTCAACCACGTTCTCCATCACCCCCTCCTCTATCCCAAAGTCCCTTCCACTATATTCGCCTGTTCTTGAAGATGGGCCTCCCTTCCTGAGATACCAAACCAGGTCTAAGGCCAAAAAATAGTAGGACGACCACATTGGTCTTGACCTGGTACTCTCCCCTGCTCCCCCTAAACTCCCTTGAGGACGCCCCGCTTCCCTCTCCAAAGCACAGAGTATGGCCAGAGACGAAATTGCTTCTGGTAAGCAATCTACCATCCTAAAGGCTCTTAGAGCATGAGGCCCATTACCTGAGCCCCCCTCATGAAGATTGTATCATTCAACTACAGAGGGCTAGCTAGGCCTGATAAAAAACTAGCTCTTAGAATATTGCTATTTGCCTCTCCTATTGATGTTATTTTCCTCCAGGAAACCCTTAGCTTTGCCGAAGTTGTCTCTTTATTATTGCAATCGATTCTCCCAGGCTGGTCCTTTATTGGCCTTGATGCAAGTGGTTGTTCGGGAGACATTGCCCTGGTGTTCAACTTGCGCAATATCAATCTCTACAACTGCTGGGGGGGGTGGGTTATCTTGGGGTGGACTTTTTCTCAGCTGACCTAGGGATGGAGATACAAGCTATTAATGTCTATGGGTCATGCCAACACAGGCCTGAATTTTGGGACCGCCTACTTAACTCTGAACTCTGTCAAAAGGATTTTCTAATCATGGGAGGGGATTTAAACTTCTCCATAGGACATGCGGAATCATGGGGACGGAGAGCACAAATTGATCCCCTTTCAGTCTATTTTGAGAATGTACTGGGAGCCCACAATCTGATAGAGATCCCCATCACAAAGATGCAACCCACATGGCGGAACAATAGAACAGGGGAAGACAGTCTAGCTCGTAGACTCGATAGATTTCTTATTAAGGAAGGCCTTCTCAATCAGGGTCTAATTCACAGGCAATGGGTGGGATCAGGGGGCATCTCTAATCACCTGCCTATTTATATGGAAATCAGTGGGGGGCAGGGGAAACCTAAGGATCCCTTCAAGTTTTGTGCCACATAGCTGAAGGAACTTTCCTATGTTTGTATGGTGACAGATTTCTAGAAGGCGCACCCCCGTGCCACAGTAGGTCACATAGCGGAAAGGTTTGCTCAAAACTTTAATGAGATAAAGAGACTCTCCAAAATTTTAGCTCACAAGAAGAGGAGGCGGGATGATCAAGCCCTCAGAGAGGCTAAAATAGAAATTGCGGACTTTGAGAATAACTTGGGAGGGGTGTACAGCTCCACTGAACACAAGGATAGAATCTCATTTCTATATGCCGCTAGAGGGGAAATCTTAAAGGATCGCAAAGAATCATGGAGGTTGAGAAATAGATTGATCTAGATGCTTGAGGGAGATGTGATGCCAGGGTTACCCCGACTTACACCCATAGTATGCATGTACCATACATAAACACATTTTTCCCAGCTATTTAACTCTCAAAGGAGTCAAATATTCATTTAAATATGGTTAAGGTCCCCTTTAATAGTCTCATGCAGAACGATTTATAGACTAACCAAGTCTAATCATTAACCCACATTTTCCTTTATATCGGAACTCAATCACCCCGCTTTAACCTTCCTTTACCTTTTTTTAACCTTTCATTATAATTCTTCCTATCGGGACTCCAAAACTCCTCATAACCTTCATTAACCCTTGTTAACCTTAGCTAACCCTTTAACCTCATATATATATAACCTTTCCTTCTTGACCGTTGGTTACATATATTTAACACATAAAACATTCCATCCTTTGATAAAGTTGGACTTATATATAAACCCCCATATATCCGCGCTTAATCCCTTTATAACCATTTACAAAGGAAATATATGCAAACCAAACCTTTTCCACCTTGGTACGGTCTTGGCACATTTACCGAGGTTTACTTTTTCGTAATCACAATCGCCATAGTCCGCGGTCACATTAACATATGGTTCCCAATCTCCTTTGATATGCGATTAACCTCCGTAACTCAAAACATATTAATCGTGCCTGTATAACCCTATCGATTTCGATCAAGCAAACTTGCACGACACTTGCTGACCGTTGATTTGGACTTAAAGGATCGGACGGTTCATGATGATTTTGGATAGCCAACAAGTATGGGGTTTAACCGCCCAATAAAGCAGTTTCCCCTCTCCACTTCTCTGCTATGTGTCGCATTATGAATGGAATTAGATTCAAATGGAAGAATACCACTTGCGGTCTTTCTTCTGCCCAAAATCCACTTTCCTGCCTTTGCAAACTACTCTTCACTAATTATCCTCCACGCTCCTTCAGCATTCGATGACCTTTGATCTATGAGATCGATGGTTCTTGTTCCTTGTCACCTACGTCGTTGATCTATAAGATCCAACGGTACTTATGCTTCGACGACTCGCTTCTTCCTTCGTCCTTTCCTTTATGGTTTTCGTTGTTTCTTCAGCGTTTCCTCTGTGGTTCAGGTTTCTTCAAAGGGTTTCATTCTTCTGCTTCCACTGCTCAACTTCTTTGAGCTTAACTCCTCTACAAATTCTCACTTCGCTACTTCTCTCTAGAGCTTCACTTTGTTTCTTCAATTGGATTCTAAGACCCATGATGATTCCTCTGAATCATTCTCTCATCTGCGTATCTACAGAACTCTACCTGCAACCTTCTGTTACAGAACCTACAAATTCACAACTTACATGTAATTCATTCATTAAATACTCATTCCACACACTAACACAGTTAGGAATAAACCTTTGTATATATAAGTATAAACAAATGATTACATTCGAGACTCTCTGTCTCTCACAGGCCTGATCTTTAGTATCAGTGGCCTCCTCCTGTTCACTATGCCCGTAGGCTTACATTTATACCAGAAAGGTTCTGTTGAACTAATTCTGGTTCAAATCCTAGATCTACTGAACTGACTCCTAAATGTCCTCTATGTCCACTTCTAACTTCATTTAATCCCTAAGAACTCTCTCTAGTCCCTCGAATCATGAAACTACCTTTAAGAGTTATAATTGACTTCTAACTCTTTTGTCATTATTAACCACTCATGTTCTCCTTTATTCGAGAGCATTTACAAACATCCTCACACATCTAATTAATTCCTATCCTACTCACTTAAAAGCCTAAATATTACATTAACTTAACACTTAGGAAACCAATTTCCCTAAAACACATGACCCCCCTATGTCTACTAAAATACAATGATTTTCCTTGGGTTGAATGCTCCTGCATCAAACTCCCAAAGTAGAAAATATTCATGATCTCCTGATCATGTGTCTTCATAAGTTGATTGAAAAAACCTCCAGGGTCCCAAACTTTAGTTTGTAGCTGCCCAAATGCTTTGTTCTTTTGTTGCCACTGTACTTCTGCTAACTTCTACTCCATCTTCTTCTCCTTGTCAATCAGGTTCAAGTTCTGATTGATCATCCTTCCTACTATCATCAAATGTCTTCCTATGGCCTGTTTCATCATCAGCTGCCACAATTTTCAATTTTTTTTTTCCAGCACATCTTTGGACTGGTCCATACTCTGCCTCTTACCTCTGCCTCTTTCTCTTTGTTTCACATTGTTGCTACTGTCCAATAACTCTTCAAACTGTTGTTGGTTACTTTTATTTTGTAGTTGTTGATTTACTTTTTCTTCTACTTTTGCTCTTGTTCCAACTTTTTCTTTGTCTCCTATGCTTACTGCCTCCCTTTCATCCTTACCCTCTTTCATGATTATTTATATCTATACTGAATCATGACTTTCCAGCATTCTCTCCAGCAATTGAGCATCTCTGTTCCATGGATTGAATTCTTCCATAGAATCTTCTTCTTTCATCTTTATTTGGCTACTCATCCATGCCAAATTTTCTTCAGCATCTACAAAAAAACCTGCACTCACAAAACACTTGTTAAAATAAAAAACATAAGGCTTTTGTGCATTATCTTCCCTTGGCAACAGTTCAGTTTGTTGCTCTGTTTCTTTCTCCTCTTTCAGCACATCAATATGCTGTTTTGAATTCTCAAAAGAACTCATGAGACTGTCAACTAGTCTCTCCCCCATATCATCTTTTCCAATAATATCTATTTGCTCTTGTCCACTGTAGTGAACTCCTTCTTTTGCAGTGTCAATTTGTTGAACTTTCATTACCATCTCCTTTTTCTTATGATTGTCATTCATGACAATTCTTTTGTCTTCCTATTTTAGCAATCTATCTTGAATATCTATCCTCTATTTTTCCATTTGCCTTCTTTGAAATTCTAATTTTCTATATAACTCAATAATTTCAATTGGAGTAGAATTTGGAAATTTCACACAATTTTCCATACCTTCCTTTATTATTGATAAATCATCAGATGTCCTTTTCCCCTTTGCTAAGTTTTTTGCATAGACTTCTTCTTCAGTACATTTTGCCTTGCTGTCCCTTTGTAACTCTTCTCCCAGAGTTATCCTTGTTTCATCATCTTCATTAATATTCTCCTACATTTGTTTTTCATCAATAAAATTAATCAAACTCATTTGATTACCTTTCTAAGACAATATTCCTTCATTCTTCATCAGAATAAGATCTTGATTCCTCATCTCTATGACAGCTTCTATAGACTCATCCATAGACTTTTTCTTTTGTATGCAGTCAAATTCTTCTTCTTCTGAGAAGTTTTCTTTGTCACATTTTACTTCTAGATCTTCATCTACTTTGAAGATATCTTCAAAAGGTTGCTTTTCTCCTGCAATACCTGCCATCATACAAAAACTATCAGTTTTAAAAACATAAGACCTTGTGGTCTCACTTGATGCTTCAACCATCATATCTCCTTGCTGTTCCAAGTTCTCTTTATGACTTAAAAATTCTTCGATGGTCTCCTCTTCAATCTCCTCAAGCCCTTCACTTGGTTGCTTAATATCTTTCCCCAACTGTATATGAGACCTATCTATCTCATCTTCTTCCATAACAAAATTTATATTTTGCATGTCTTCTTCCTCCTTTATGAAAATATCAGCAAATTTTCCTTCTTTACATGTCTCACCTGCAAACATACATAAATTGTCAGATTTAAAACCATGTGACCCTTTGGCCTCACTTGAAGTTTCAGTCTTCAAGTCTTCATCTTCCCTCAGAACTTCACCCTATTCTGCTTCACAAATGGACACTTCCATTTTCATTTCCAACTCAACTTCTTTGATTTCTTCCATCAGCAACCTTACTTGCCTCTATTGTAGCCTTCTCTGCAACGTATGCCACTTCACTGGCTTCTTCCTCAAGACCCAACCTAGTCTCTGGCTTTCCTCAAGTATTCTCCTTAATGCATTGAGTTGTTCTTTTAACTCTACAATCTCCTTGTTAATTTCCTCTTGACTCATCCTCTTGCCATTTGCCTTGGCTTCCTCTTTCTTCATCTTTCTTCTGTTGTGGTCTTCCTTAGAACCTCTACTATGACTATCAATAGCCATCTTCTTCTTCTCTATCTTCATGAGCTCCTCACTGACTCACTATGAGCTGCATTAAAGCCTCTACAACAACAAGTCCTCCTTGTTGCAACTTACCTCATGAAGCTTTCCTATGTACTTGGTCTTTTGGCAAGCCCTTGGTTCTCTATCTCTGGAACCTCCTTTGAGCACTTCTCTCTGCTCCTTCTAGGCTTCAACTCATTTTCACTTCTCAAGAACACAACTTTCCTCTTGTATTTCAATCACAATGAAATACTTGTTTCTGACCACCTCTTCTTTCACTTAGAAAGTCTTACTAGCTTCCTACATTACCTTGGTAATTCTAGCCACATCCTTTGTGGAATTATCTTTGTGAGCTGCAACAATACCTCTGCAGTAACAAGTCTCCTTCTTGCTACATATGCCTCACTAAGCTTCTCTCCTTTGAGCTTAGTATTTTAGCATCTCTCTGGTTCTTTCCTTTGGAACCAATTGAGCACTCCTTGCTCTAGATTGCTGCAACCTTCACACCTTCTTATGTTGTCACCTGCATATCAATGTATAAACACACATTCTCAAATCAAAATAGAACATATCACCTCACCTTCAAGATCTCAGCATGATCTTGTTTCACCATTCCACCTGTACCTTGAATGGATTGTCCTCTGTTTCTTGCATCTGCAAGTTCTGCTACACATCACCTCTGTGTGCCTACTTTCTGTCAGATTAGAATCTGATCCTTCCTTGCCTGCATAAACATCTTTGACACATAACTTTGTTCTCAATTCTTTCACATAGAATTTCTTTGTTCTGTTTTAACACCAATTGTTTCAATTACAATTCTGCTCTAATACCAAATGATGCTAGGGTTACCCTCGCTTACACCCACAGTATGCATGTACCATGCATAAACACATTTGTCTCAGGTATTTAACTCTCAAAGGAGTCAAATATTTATTTAAATATGGTTAAGGTACCCTTTAATAGTCTCATGCGGAACTATTTATAGACTAACCAAGTCTAATCATTAACCCACCTTTTCCTTTATATCAGAACTCAATCACCCCGCTTTAACCTTCCTTTACCTTTTTTTAACCTTTCATTATAATTCTTCCTATCAGGACTCCAAAACTCTGCATAACCTTCATTAACTCTTGTTAACCTTAACTAACCCTTTAACCACACACATATATATATAACCTTTCCTCCTCGACCGTTGGTTACATATATTTAACACATAAAACATTCCATCCTTTGATAAAGTTGGACTTATATATAAACCCCCATATATCCGTGCTTAATCCCTTTATAACCATTTACAAAGGAAATATATGCAAACCATACCTTTTCTGCCTTGGTACGGTCTTGGCACATTTACCGAGGTTTACTTTTTCGCAATCACAATCGCCATAGTCCGCGGTCACATTAACATATGGTTCCCCATCTCCTCCGATATGCGATTAATCTCCAGAACTCAAAACATGTTAACCGTGCCTGTATAACCCTATCAGTTCTGATAAAGCAAAATTGCACGACACTTACCGACTGTTGATCTAGACTTAAAGGATCAGACAGTTCATGATGATTTCGGATAGACAACAAGTATGGGGTTTAACCACCTGATAAAGTGGTTTGCCCTCTCCACTTCTCTGCTACGTGTCATGTTATGAATGGAATCAGAGTCAAATGGAAGAATACCGCTTGCGGTCTTTCTTCCACCTGAAATCCACTTTCCTACCTTTGCAAACTGCTCTTCGCTGATTATCCTCCACACTCCTTCAGTATTCGATGATCGTCGATCTATGAGATCGATGGTTCTTGTTCCTTGTCGCCAGCGCCGTTGATCTATAAGATCCAACAGTACTTATGCTTCGACGACTCTCTTCTTCCTATGTCCTTTCCTTTATTGTTTTCATTGTTTCTTCAGCGTTTCCTCTGTGGTTCAGGTTTCTTCAAAGGGTTTCATTCTTCCGCTTCCACTGCTCAACTTCTCTGAGCTTAACTCCTCTGCGAATTCTCACTTCGCTACTTCTCTCCAGAGCTTCACTCTATTTCTTCAATTGGATTCTAAGACCCGTGATGATTCCTCTGAATCATTCTCTCCTCTGCATATCTACAGAACTCTGCCTGCAACCTTCTGTTACAGAACCTACGAATTCACAACTTACATGTAATTCATTCATTAAATACTCATTCCACACACTAACATAGTTAGGAATAAACCTATGTATATACAAGTATAAACAAATGATTACATTCAAGACTCTCTATCTCTCACAGGCCTGATCTTTAGTATCAGTGGCCTCCTCCTCTTCACTCTGCCCATAGGCTTACATTTATACCAGAAATGTTCTGTTGAACTAATTCTGGTTCAAATCCTAGATCTACTGAACTGACTCCTAAATGTCCTCTATGTCCACTTCTAGCTTCATTTAATCCCTAAGAACTCTCTCTAGTCCCTCGAATCATGAAACTACCTTTAAGAGTTATAATTGACTTCTAACTCTTTTGTCATTATTAACCACTCACGTTCTCCTTTATTCAAGAGCATTTACAAACATCCTGACACATCTAATTAATTCCTATCCTACTCACTTAAAAGCCTAAATATTACATCAACTTAACACTTAGGAAACCAATTTCCCTAAAACACATGACCCCCCTATGTTTACTAAAATACAATGATTTTCCTTGGGTTGAATGCTCCTGCATCAAGATGATAACAATATGTTTTATCATAAATTCACAAAGGGGAGGAAGGAAATCAACACCATCTAGCAGCTTCCGAATGAACAAGGACACCCTGTAAACACCTTCCCCCAACTAGCAACATTGGCATCCTCTCACTTCAAGCAAATATACAGAGCACCCCCCACAGTGAACCTTGCCGAAATAATACAAGTGGCACATCTATTCCCACGATTTGTGGATTGGGAGGAAGGCAGGGAACTAACTAAGGGAGTCACCTTAGGAGAGATAGAAGCCACCCTCAAATGGTTCAAGAAAGATAAGAGTCCTAGGCCAAACGGTTGGACGATGGAATTCTACATAGAATTTTTTGAGATTCTGGGCTTAGACCTCCTCAAGGTAGTGGAAGACTCCAGAGTTAATGGCAAGATGTATGAACCCTTTAATGCTACTTTCATTGCTCTCATCCCCAAGACTGACAATCCAAACTCCTTCGACGATTACAGACCGATCTCTCTTTGTAACTGCATCTATAAGATCATGGCTAAAATCATTGCCAACCGCTTAAGGCCCATTCTATCCACCCACATCTCACAGGAGAAATTTGCCTTTCTTCAAGACCGACAGATCCACGAAGCGGTGGGAACAACCCAAGAAGTTATGCACTCATTGCATTACAAGAAAATCAAAGGTATGATCCTCAAGGTCGACCTCTCTAAGGCATTTGACAGAGTTTGTTGGTTGTATATTAGAATGATTTTAACCCACCTTGGGTTCCCATTTGTCTTCATTAAATGGATTATGGGTTGTATCACTAACACTCCATTCAGTGTTTTGGTTAATGGCACGGCCTCTCCTTTCTTTCATTCTAAAAGAGGTCTTTGACAGGGTTGTCCACTCTCACCACTTCTATTCCTCCTAATAGTGGAGGGGCTCAGTAGACTCATCAAAGCATAGGCCAGAAGGGGAAGAATGCAAGGTATAAAAGTCACAAAAGACTGCATATTAACACACCTGTTATTTGTGGATGATGTCTTAATTTTCCTCAATGGAGGCATAGGGGACTTGACCATCATAAAGAGCATTTTCTCCCTATTTCAAGTGGCTACATGCATGATGGTCAATTGTAGTAAATCCACCTTGACAATGGCTGGATGCACCCAACATGAGATCCACTTTGCCCTACAAAGATTTCAGTTCACTCTGCTAAAACTTGAGGATGGGTTAAGATACCTTGGATATAAGTTGAAGCCTCTGGGATACAAAATAGCAGACTGGATGTGGCTTATAGTGAAGATGGAGAAAAGACTCAATATCTGGTACTACAAATATCTATCCAGGGCAGGTAGACTTATCCTCATCAAGACCGTTCTAGAGGCTACACCGGTCTATTGGATGTCCTTGGCATGGATCCCCAGAGGTATACTCTCAAGGATACAGGCACTTTGTTGCAGATTCCTTTGGAAGGGCAAACAAACAGGAAGAATTTATGCTTGGGTCAAATGGGATGCACTCAACCTTCCAAAGAAATGGGGTGGATGGGGCATCAAGAAATTGGAAGACTTTTCCTCAACCCTGGCAGCAAAACTTGGATGGCAACTTATATCGTCTAATAGCTTATGGACCAAGGTGGTGGTCTCCAAATACATTGCCCCTCTCAATGTGATGGATTGGTTAAGGCAGCCACACAGATACTCCTTTGGGATGTCGATTATATGGAAGGTTGTTCTTAAATCCTTGGACATCATCAAAGCTGGCATCACATGGAAAATCCAATCCGGTTCAGCTGTTAGGATAGGATAGGACCCCTGGATCGGCTGTGGGGATGGCCACAGACTACCTATTGAGATCAGAAATCATCTCAGTACAATGAATATCACTCATATCAATCACATAGGAGATTCTAAGCACTCCACCCTTTTCCAACAAGCTTGGAAATCAGCCCACAGCTTAAATATTCCTCAGCAGTGGGCGCAGATCTGGAAGGACTACATTGGGGCTCTCACTGCCGCCCACATCCGATTAGGGGATGGCAAAGATGAGATCATCTGGGCACTATCGAAATTTGGGTCTTACACACCCAAGGAGGGCTACCTGGTATTAGCTGATGCTCGAAGACCACAAGTCATTGAACATTGGTGGAGGCACTTGTGGAAGCTCAAAGCACCCCCAAGGTGCAGACTTCTCATGTGGACCATCCTTAACAATAAAATCCCCACGGGGGACAACCTCCTCAAGTGAGCCCAAAATGGCCCTTTTTGGTGCTGTCTTTGCAAGAGCAGCGATGAATCTGTCTCGCATCTGTTCATAGATTGCACAGCTGCTCATGAACTCTGGCAGACAATTACTACAAAAGTCTCTACACAGATCAGGTGGCAGGGCTCTAATCCTGTGGAGGCTTGGACAAACTGGTGGACAAGGGTTGTCCCGCCTAAACTTCGCAACCTTCCGCTTCTCATCAGCTGGGCCATTTGGATTGCATGCAACAGACTCATATTCCTGAATGCGTCCCCTCACTGGCCTTCAATTGTTGCTCGGATCTTGTTTGATTATACTCTTATCTTGGAAGATGATAATTCCCCATGGCCTCGCACTCTTATACCTGAATCCATTAACCACTCGCTTCCTTGGGTTTTTTTTGATGGTTTCGCGTAGGAGGGGAGGTGTGGGGAGGGAGCCATCCTGTATCTCTCTAACCTCCATCTTTACAATATACAAATGGGCCTAGGAGGAGGCTCGAACAACTTTGTTGAACTATCCGCTGCTAAATTTATTATTCAATATGCATTGGAAAAACATTGTAGAGCATTGCAACTGTTTGGGGATTCACAAGTTGTACGTGACTGACTTAACAAAAAAACAAGATGCTATACTTACACAATGAGACATATTGCGGATGAGGCTCTTCGAATTTCTTCACATTTGATTTTTTCATATGCCATCACATTTTTAGGGAAAGGAACGCAACTGACGATTGATTATCCAAAGAGGCTGCGAACAGGCCTTCTCGCACTTGGATGATCTAGGAACAGAGGGAAGGGGCCCATTATCAGTATTATCACAGGCCCTTCATGGACATAGCTGCACAGTAGGCTCAATGGGAGCCTGGATACAGGGTTTTTCTCATGCTTTCACAGTCTCCATCTGTAAATATACATATGTTTATTTCTCAGAACTCTACTACAGTTTACTCTTATTGAAAAACAATATGAAAAATATTTTTTGAAACTAGGCCTCCCTGCGTGGACTCAAGGCACCAAATTTTGAATTGATACAAGTGAACAATATTCATTTTTGACAGGCCATGGCTCACTTATAACATATGCATCATGCATATACAACATGTAATTTTCTTACATAATGAAAATTACGATTTTTCCAAGGGGAAAAAAGAAGTAAATTTTATCCATTAGCATACATGAAAAAATCTATTATGGATTGGCAAAACTTTAGACAAGCTAAAGGTAAAAATGTGCAAATCTATACTCAAGAATTAGAAAAAGAGATTTGATTTTGGGTATAGATTTATCCTCTCAAGCCACTCTACTCAAATACATTGGAGGATTGCATAGTTATTTAAGACACACAATTCTCATGTTTAACACTACATGGCTTGATGAAGTTTGTGTACAGGCAACTCATTTAGAAGCAAGAGGGAAGAATGTTCCTCAAGAGGGCAGAAAAAATCCATTTAAGAGTGGATACAAAGGAAAGGGAAATTCAAAGGAAAAGGGAAGAAGAATGCTTTAGCCAAGAAAAAGGGAGAAAAACTCGCATGTAAACATTGTTTAAAAGAAGACCATGATGAAGACCACTGTTGGAAACTTCATCCTTAAATGAGACCCAAAAAGTATAACAAAAAGGGAAACAAAATACCGTTTCAACTGCACAACGTGATCTAGGATCCGATTCTGGGGATGAAACAAAGATCGCAACCATGAGATTCAAAGGTAAGGACTCTATTTAAAGTACTAGTTCTTCAAGTAGCCTCAATGAAACTCAACATGAAAATGAAAGAATAGAGCTTTTCCACATTAGAGTCATTTCAAAAGATACCAAGATAAATACATTATTTTATAGTGGATCACAAGGAAACCTTATTTCTGAAGACATTGTTAAGAAATTGAATTTGGAAACCACTCCACATCCTAAACCTTATCCTTTAGGTTGGATATGTGATAATGCAAAATTGCATGTGACCGAAAGGTGTAAATTGAGATTTTCCATCACTGAAAATTTTATAGATGAGGTAGAGCTTGATGTCATTCCACTTGACATTTGTGGTATTGTTTTGGGAAGCCCATATCTATATGATAGGAGAGCCATCTTTCATCTCCATGAGAACAAATATCACTTGTTTAAAGATGGGGTTGAGTACATTGTTAGAGCACATAGCAAGATGTTGAATTTATCAATTGTGAATGCCGGACAAATGAAAAGGCTTGTTAATTCTAGTAATAACTTTGTACTCTTGGTGATTAAACCAAAAGAGAATGTTGAAAATGAAGTCTTCGAAGGATGCGATGCAAATTTAAAATCTGATTTGTATGAGGTTGTTAACACCTATGATGAGATGTTTTAGGAACCCAAGGGTTGCCTCCTAAAAGAAGAATCCAACATGAGATCCAATTGCAGCAATATTTTCCTCTTCCAAACATTGGCATGTATAGGATGTCAGTCATGGAGAATGTAGAAATTAAAAGACAAATCCAAGAATTGCTTAACAAAGGGGTCATCAAATCAAGCACATCGCCATGCTAGTCACCAATTGTTTTAGTACCAAATAAAGATGGTACATGGCACGTGCGTGTATATTTCAGAGCCTTGAACAATATTACAGTAAAGATTCGTTACCCTCTTCCTCAAATTGATGATTTGCTTGATCAGTTGAAAGATGTTGTGTATTTTGTAGAAATTTCCCACTATAGATCACCTAATAATGCAATATACTAAAGCAAAATACAAGATCTACTTCTACAAAACTTTGCGAAAGCTTAATCGAATATGAGCAAGATCAATTAGAACAAATATAATTGATAGTGAGAAAGCAATCACACATGAACACAGAAGAATACTCTGGGGAAAGCCTCAACCTAAAAACCCCAATCTCTGTATTATCATACAAGTGGAAATATGTCCGGATTACACAAAGCTTTAGCTCACAAGCTATCCATCTCTCAATACAATCCCTCTACTGCTCATAGACAGTGAAAGGCTTCTCACAAACCTTCTCCTCTGCCCTCCAAGCCTCCTGTTTCCTTGCACAATTTTTCTTGGGGTCCAATGCTTCCACTTGTGTGAATTCCCACCTCACACTGCTAACTTGGCTCAGTAGTAATTGCGCAAGCCTGAAGGAGATAATTCTTTCTGCATGGATGAGTTTCCTATATATGAAAAATCCTCCAACTGATAGTACATTGTCCCTTCCTCTGATCTCAATTGGGTCTCTAACTGAACTGACATGCATGAGTTATTTATGAGAGAATATTTAGTTATCTGAAGTGCAGCAGTTACATGCATGCATGCATTAACTAACTGAACTCACAATTAATTCCACAAAGTGTTGGAACTAATCTAACTGGACTTAACTCAGTTAACTGAGCTAAATAATTACAAATCAAAGTACAACTCATCCTGATCTCCTTTAATTAAGGGATGACTTCCTCAATCAATGGAGAAACTGTTGCATGTCTTCACATAGACTTCATGTTTGATTTCCTACAACTAATTAACTCAAGATGAATTAATTAATTATTTTACAAACAGCTGCTAAGATCAAATTCGAATTTTACTTCTCAGTTTTAGTTCAG
Organism: Pinus tabuliformis; assembly: GCA_031772625.1. Lineage (NCBI taxonomy): Eukaryota > Viridiplantae > Streptophyta > Pinopsida > Pinales > Pinaceae > Pinus > Pinus tabuliformis. Next base: position 994,769,904 of record CM062805.1, read on the forward strand.
GGACTAACTAAAATTGGAATCTAACCCGAAATACTATTTATAGCAATTCTATTTTTAGCATTTCCATTTGTTCATTCCTTGTTGCTATATCCAACACTGGTACTTGAAATGCTATTTATAGCATTTCTATTTTTATCATTTCTTGTTGCCATTTTCAACATATTTCACTAAGTTGGACTTGAGAAGTTGCTATCATCAGATTAGGATTGTTGAAGGAGACATATGGAAGACAACCTTCAAAACAAAGCAAGGTTTGTTTGAATGGTTAGTTATTCCTTTTGGGCTTTTTAATGCTCCTGCAACATTCATGAGAGTTATGAATGATGTTTTAAGGCATTTTCTTGCTGATTTTGTAATTGTCTACTTAGATGACATATTGATATTCAGTAAAAATCGTGAAGAACATGTCAAGCATGTTAGGAAAGTCTTAGATGTCTTGAAGAAATAAAACTTTTCTTTAAAGATGTATACATGTGAGTTTGGAAAGAATTCATTAGTGTATTTGGGACATATTGTTGGAGGGGGTGAATTGAAGATACATCCCTCAAAGGTGAAATTCATTGTAGATTGGCCCAAGCCCAATAATGTAACTGAGGTTAGAATATTTTTTAGAGCAGCCCAATATTGGAGAAAGTTCATTTCTAAATTTTCTTCAATTGCATCTCCATTACATGCCTTGTTAAGCATAAAGCATGGTTTTCAGTGGGGAGGAAAGCAGCAGAAAGCCTTTGATGCATTGAAGGAGAGAATCAACACAACTCTAGTTCTTGCACTTCCTGATTTAAGACAACCATTTGAGATACAAACAGATGCAAGTGACTATGCCATGGGAGCAGTTTTGATGCAACATGGTAAGCCCATATGTTACCATTATGAAACTTTTAATGGTGCATTAGTTAACTATCCTACATATGACAAGGGACTGTATGCAATGGTGCAAAAGTGTGAAAAGAGGAAACACTATTTGATGGGAAAGGAAACTATCATTCACACTGGTCATCAACCATTGCAATACTTGCAATCAAAAACTAAGTTATATCAAGCGAGGCATTTCGTATGGATAGGTTTCTTAAAGAAATTCCACTTGTTGATAAGGTATAAGAAAGGTATATATAACAAGGTTGTTGACATGCTTTCTAGACTAATTGTTAGTGCTTCAGTTATTCTTAAGCATAATTATATCATGCATGAGAGTTATGTTGAACAATATGATTTAGATGATGACTTTAAAGATGTATATGAAACTTTGTGTCAAGACAAACAAGTAGAGGAATTGTATTACCACGTGCATTGTTATCACTTAAGAATTCTAATGCCAAAATTTCTCATACTAGCTTGATGACAAAGGTCGGTGCTAGTCTAAGTTTATTTTTTGTTTTTTACTTAGAGTCTAAGTCTTATGGGGTCTTGAGTTAAGTATGCATTCTCCTTCATCACTGTTCATTCTCATTCATCACCGGTCTCATAGCCATGTGTCAGTTTGGTTTAAAAAATTACTATGTACCACAAAGCCTATTAGGTGATTTCGCAGCGCATAATTCAAAATTTACACTGACCGCGCTGCGAAATCGGAGATTCGTGCATTCCGTAGCGAATCTTTCCCAACTATCAAATCTGTCAAGTTAATCTATGGCTGCGTCATTCATTGTCAGTTTGTGCACTCCACATATCACGTCCAACCGCTTATCTCCATTATTACAACTACTAGGTACGTTGATACACACAGAATACAAGTTCTAAGGAAAGCTAGGTATGCACAGTTTTAATGATGATTGTAAGCCTTGCATGAGAAACAAATCTGCAAGATTTCAATTTGAAAAACATTGTCATCAAGCGAGGCAGCTATCAGGCGAGGCAGCAATTCAAGCGAGGCAGCTATCAGGCGAGGCAGAGTTTGGAGTTTGAGCAGCGCTAGCATTTCCAGCCTCCATTACACTGAATCTTCATGGAGGGATCGGCAGAAAGGAAAGATCACAGATTAGGAAAATGTCTGAGAAATGAGCCTGAAGGTTTAGACATAACCTTGAAGAACAGAGAAGTCGAGCATGCATTTAAACAAGCTGGATGTTGGAATTTTTGCAAGAAGCTTCAGGGAGGTCATGCACAAGTTACTAAGGAATTTGCACTGAATTTCACAGGACTAAACTCAAAGGTTGGCATGCTGGAATTGCAAGTCTCACCAGACATGATATCCACAGTTACAGAAATTCCAAGAGGGCAAGAAAATTGGTTCAAGAATTTCAAATTTGACATGAACCCATGCAAAGAATTTCTAAAGCAGGAGTTCATTAACTCAGATTTGAGCAAGTCTGTTCCTAGAAGTTATGTTAAAGAATCATATGCCCATTTGCTTACTTGTATACAGAAGTATCTGACCTGTGAAGGGAGATATAACAAAGTGTATTCATACCATTTTAAACTTTTGTTGCATTTCATAGGGAAAACATCTATTGATCTACCATTTTACTTATTCCGCAGCTTAAGTAAAATGTGTGACAAGGTACAATTGAGAAAAGAAGCCTATGAGACTTCATTGTTCCACCATGGCTTGGTTAAGTTGATTATTCTACATGAACTCTAGAGGGTAGGCAGAGACTGGGACACATTCATATTCATGTCCGGTTTCAAGAGCAAGGCTGGTCTTAGCCCTCAAGCTGCAAAAGAACCTTCAACAACAACCGGTCTTCAAGAAGAAACAAGAGCCAAGAGGTTTTCAAAGTTAAAGGCAAGGAAATAAGTAAGAGAATCTACCAAGCCACTGACTATTCAAGATACACCCCAGCAGTCAATTAAAGAGAAAACTCAGGTCAAAGAAACTGTACATGAATCAAGCACAGGTGGAGGAGTTCAAAGAAGAAGGACTAGGAGCCAGGTGGCTAAAGAAAAAGGTAATTCAGTGAGTATTGAAGAAAGCCCTGTTTCAAAGGGAGACTTAAATGATTTATTGCAAGCAATTGACATTGAAGAGTCCCCACTAGTTCAAGCTGAGTTGATACAGTCAGGAAAAGAGGAGGCTAAAAGGGTCAAAGCCTCAAAGAAACTCAAGTTTGATAATCAAGTTGATCAATTTGTTTTTAAGCCCAGGAGACCCATAACAAGGAATTTCAAACAAGTACAAGAGCTACCACTAAGAGTTGATGAAACAGGGGATGTGACTCGGCCTCATGAAAGAAAGGATAAAGGCAAAACAGTTGCCACTCAAGAAGAAGGTAGTGTGGAAGACTTGAAAAGGAGATTGGAATCTGCCAACTTTGAAATTGCTAGATTGAAGAAAGCTGCTAGGAAATTTGCAGCTAAGGAGGCTTATTTCAACCAAATGCAAGCTCGGTGGGAGGACCAAACATTTCAAATTCCTGAGGTGGTTGATTTTAATGTTCAATTCCGTAGCTGGACTACTCCTGCAATAAAAGAAGCTCAATTTATCAGAAAAGTCAATACAAACCTCAGGTCTGGGATCAAAGTAATGAAGAAACAAATTGAAGACTTAAAGATACAATTGAGCCAGCGAAAAGAATCTCCATAAAGAAATCTCACTTCAAGTAAGGATATGTTTCAAAGTTTTGATGGTTTTGCTTGGTATAATCTTTTCAAACATTCCCATTCAGTTTTGGAAGGTCTTGGAACAGTTGAAAGAATGTTTAAACAACAAAGTGCTCAAATAGCAAAGTTTTGGGTTGAAACTGTGATTTTTGAAACAACTCAGCAGTTTCGTAGTGCGCTACGAAACTGCTGAAGTTGATGACTAGAGCTCAACAGTTTCGTAGCATGCTACGAAACTGCTAAAGCTAAACAATCCAATATCAATCAACCAGTTTTGAAACATAAGCGGGAATTTTGAAAGGGGAATATATACAAGGCATCATCTGAAGCTATAAACATTCAACCAGGTCAAAACAGGTGGAGAAAATATGGATTCGAATCCAACTTTAAATTTTTGTCATAAAGTGAGCACATTTACCACAGTTCAAGATAGGTCAAACAGCTTGAAAGAGTTTTTGCCTTTACACATAAAAGAGGTGGAAAACACATCAAGGACGTCGCCATCTGTTACATTTTGGATAATCAAGGATAAAGGACATGCTTCTTTGGATTCGAAAATTTTGAGGCGAACTAAAGACCGATGAGCAAGGGTAGTTTCCTATGTTTCAGGGCAATGGAGAAGATATGACATTGAAGACCAGCATGGAGTTTTGAACATTCATCATAGCCAAACTAAAAAGGGACCAGATGTCAAAGAACGAGAATGTTTGTAATCAAGGCTATTATTAGCATAATAAGGAGTTAGACTCCTACTTGATTTAAATCTCTAGAAAGTCTAGTTACAGTTTGTTATATTTAATAGGCAGTTAAAAGTTGAACAGGTGTCATTAGAAATAGATTTCGAGTTCCCCTCAGGTTTGAGGAGGAATCTCAGTCAGGTAGAAGAACTTTATAAATAGGAGAAAGGGAAATGTAATAAGGGTTGGAAGTTTATGTAAAAAAAGCTCTGTTGTCAAGCTTATGTAAAGACTCTGTTTCTTTTGGTAATACAGTAAATGGCTTCTGCTGCTCAAGAATCATAGTGACTTCAATGTATGAATTCCTCTTGTTGTCTTTCATGTTGTATACAGTATTATGAGTACTTGATTACTTAGAAATCACTTGCAGTGTTCTAATTTCCTTCATATGCTCAAATACTGTCCCTTTTGTGTCTGCTGTACTTTATCTATATTGAAGTCTGAATGCCTTGATTTTATTGCAAAGCCAATTCACTGTTGATGCTAAATGATATATGACTCCATGAGCCCAATGGATGCTTGTTAATTTAGATTTTACCAGCCTCATCCCTATTTGTTTTATAAAGAGTTAGCCATCTCAATTATAATCACAAAACTTAAATCCTTTGAGAGAGCCCTCTCAGGCTAAGGAGGCTAAGCCTTAGCTAAAATATTGGTCTGAAACAGTTACTTGAAGTCTTCCTGGTCTGCAACCTTCCAGGGCCTGATTTTGAGATAACATGCATGATAAACTTCTGTATCATCTTGGCAAGCTATGCATTCCATAGGGAGAAAGAGTCAACATCATAAGGGAAGGGAAGCACATACTTCTCTTATTGCTAGCCATTTTGGTGTAGGAAAGACAGTGGCACAATTACAAAGGTAGGCCTAGAATGAATGAAGGTGTGTCACGATATGTAAGAGGATGTTATTTATGTGCTACAAGTAATCCTGACAATAGAAAGTTAGGATTGTATAATCCACTTCTCGTTCCTTCCCGCCCTTGGGAAAGTGTTTCTTAGGACTTTGTAGGAGGACTACCTATGTCTAAAAAAAATCATGATTACCTTTATGTTGTGGTGGATCATTTCAACAATATGTGTATTTTGATGCCTTGTAAGAAGTAGTTACTATTGAACAGACTGCACAAATTTTCTTTAAACATGTATGGGTACATTTTGGATTGCCCAAATCCATTATTACTGATTTAGATTTTTTATTTTTTAGGAACTTCTGGTCAATCTTATGGGGACTCATGGACACCAAGTTGAAAAAGAGTACAATATTCCATCCACAAACCAATGGTCAGACAAAAGTGGTGAACAAAACGGTAGTACATCTTCTTCGTGGTTATTGCAGCAAACATCCTAATCTTTGGGATGAACATTTACAGTACATTCAACATGCTTATAACTGGGCAAATCATTCATTGACTCAAACATATCCATTTGAGGCATGATTTGGTTACTTAAGAAAATCTCCTTTAGATTTTATCTTTGGGAAGGATGTTTCTATTGATGGTCATAGTGACATTCATAAGACCAAGAGATTCATTGAACAAGTTCAATTGGTGCATTAGATGGTTCAAGAACAATTGGAAAATAGCCAAGCCAAGTACAAGACAAGGCATGATAAACATCGTGTTGACCACAATTTTTAGGTAAAACATGAATTTTGGTTTTACATTAGCAAGGAGAGGCTTAAAGGAGAAGGTAAAAAAATTAAACCAATAAGGTATGAACCTTTTAAGATTCTAGAAAAGATTGGTAACAATGCCTTCCGGTTGGATTTGCCTCCATATATGCAAATGTATGAAGTTGTTAATGTTGAGAATTTGAGATTATATGAGCATCCTTTGATTGATGATCAAGGAGAGCATGTTTAGATTCATTCAATAGAATATTTCTCTCTAGAATTTCTTGAAGAATTGCAACAAGATACTATCCTTGACAGAAGAACAAGAAATTCAAAAGGAGGGAATGTGGAGTACATTCGTGTTGGTATCAAAGGCAGAAATCCAAGCAAATCTAAATGGATTGAGGTTGGAAGGGTGAGGGAACTATACCCTCATCTATTTGTTGACCGAAATTAGTCTTTCTGAGGTCCAAAAGCTTCCAATGGGGAGGACTGATCTAAGGGATCAATTTAGTGCTCAAAAATCAAAGTGTGTGACAGAGCTCGAAACCTACACCATTGCATATATCTCGACAACCTAAATCCAATACAACTTGAATCGTTCGAAACCCATATCGTATGCTCTCAATATCACGTTCTGATCAAATTCCCAATAAGGCAGAATTTTAAAGTTGGGTTGCAGGGATGCCCAATCAGTAGTCCATACGTTGACTACGCATGTGACGGAGCAAAGGTGATTGTATTTTTATTTGCCAATAGTTTTTTGACAAGTGTCTCCTTTTATTGGTTCGTAGATGGTGCAATTCTATTGGTTTATGGATTATTGAAGTGGTCAAATAAGAAGAGGCCACGTGGGCCAATGGGTGGCTACCACGTGACCTCCCGACCTTGCACACTATCAATCTTTGCAACTACTGGGTGGCGGGTTATCTTGGGGTGGACTTGTTCTCGATTAACCTAGGGATGGAGATACAGGATATTAATGTCTATGGGTCATGCCAACATAGGCCTGAATTTTGGGACCGCCTACTTAACTCTGAACTTTGTCAAAAGGATTTTCTAATCATGGGAGGGGATTTAAACTTCTCCATAGGACATGCAAAATCATGGGTACTGTCTAGTCAATTTAATGTCTTAAATTGCTCTACATAAATTATCAATCCGGGTATCGTAAACTGATGAAGTGTGGTGCACTATATGTGCTTAGTTAACCTTTCTCTTACTTCGTTGTTTTATAGTTTATGTTGTTTTTGGGGTTTTGTTCTTGTTGGTTTTCTAAAGTGTTTAATGCAAATGGAAATCCTATTCTAAGGTCTTAAGAATACTTTTAAAGGACAAGTATGGATAAAGATTTCAAGACAAGGCCTATGTCCCTAATGGTAACTTCCAAAACTTAGCACTTCAAAAGAACTTAAAACATGTTATTGATGGAGTTAGTATTTAAACAAAAGTGTAAATATACAACTAGTTCAATCAAAATAAAATGCAATAATCAATTAATGAGAGAATGACTATGAGACCCAGTATCCTTGCTGCTTCAGCAAAAGGACAAGATGATTCTATCACGTCATTAGTTCATTAAAAGGCTATGTGCATCACTAATCTACAATCAACTTGAAAGCAATTTATGTACAACTAATATACATGGTGAAATAAAATGCAAAAATAAAATGACAGCTATACAAGGCAGGGGTCCTCTACCACCTATGAAATCAAAGCAAAATTAAACACACTTGCATGAATTAAAATTGCATGAATGAAAAATCTAATCTACCTTACATTCTACAAAGAAATTTTTACAAAATGAAATCTACTCTACCTTACATCCTAATATGCTCCATGACATCTACTTCACATCTCCTTCCATGTTGAGAACATCAAAGCTTTATTCAATTTCTTCAAAAGTACAAAGTACAACAAAGTTCTCCAAAGCTTTCAAAAGCCATCAAGGAAGAACTACAAACTTAAGAACTAGGGACTAAAAAGACTAAAAAGGACTAACAAATGAAGGAGAGAGATCTCCTATTTATACAAAAAGATGAGAAGCCATCTCATTAATGATAGTCCATGAATCTCTCCCTCTACCTCTAAAGTCCTAATCAAAATAGGAACTGATAAGACACATGTCTTCTTAGAGTTGCAATACAATTAGGAGATGTGACGCATATCCTCATGATCCCATGATTCTTTCCAACCAAATTCGAATTTGGCCTTAGAGTGCCACATAAGGGTCTTCTAGAAGCCTCCTTTCAACCTACACATGTCAACAATCTCAACCCATTTGTTAGGTATAAGCATATGCACATTATTTTCTAATGTTTAACCACAAATTCACTTAAAAGGCTTAGAAATAATAAAGATTGGAAAAACATAAAGGTGGCCCAATGATAATGAAAGTGGGATGAATGTGGTGACATAGTAGTGAAATGGAGATGAAATGGAGGTGATATAATGGACATAATAGTGAAAGTGTAATGAAAATGAATGAAATTTTCAAGGCTCAACATACCCCCCAACTGAAGCTATTGCATGTCCTCATGCAATATATATTACATTAACTCTTTTGATCCTTGAGCTTTGGCTTAACTTTGCATGATATCATTTGATAACTTCATATTTCTGCAAAGTGTTTCACTTGAATTGCAACATGGTTGGTTCTTGTGTTACAACCATTTTTTTGTTGCCTTCTATTTTGATCTTTGAACTTTGCATAATGATATTTTGATTATTGTTGCAAAATATATCTTTATTGGATTGCATGATGGTTGGTTCTTGTGTGACAACCATAATTTTGTTTGTATCCAATTTATCCTTTAAGCACTTTTTCAAAAGCCATTATATGCTCATAATAGCAATGTAATAATTAATATATGTTGGAAGTATGTGAGCTCTTGAATATGATATGGACATGGCAAGATATGAATATGAATGTATCCCCCCCCCCAACTGATGGTATTGGCAATTTTATGAAATGAGGAAGAGAAATGTTTTTCCAACAATTATCATTCTAGCTTTTTATGGAATTCTATGGTCAAAAGTTAGAAAATGACGTACCTTCACTTACCCTTTGGAATGGATGAGTTGTATGTGTGGTGGCTGAAAAATTCTGATCATATTCTTCTTCAAGTGGCTGAACAAGAGGAGTCATGGATAGAGAGATAAGATGACTTTTTATTGCTTCTACTAAAACTTGTTGAATCTTCTCCAAAATGCTGAAAATAATAGTCTTCATGTCTTCAAAACTCATTGGCACAATTCCTACTATGTGAAAATATGTTCTGATGTTGAACGTAGTAAGAAATTATCGGCTTAGTGGCCATTAATGGATGCCACTATTCAACACGAGAACTCTCACCATTGATGACAATGAGAGTCAAGATGCCCAAACACATCTTGCTAGGTACGAATGAATTTGCTAATATCGAGTCACCTAGAAGATCTAACGAACAAGGGACATTAATGTATTCCTATTGTTTGCCAGCATGAGGACTTGCCATTAAGGCATGCAAGCCTCAAGGTGTTTTTACAAAGAATTTAGACTCAAAGGACTATGGACTCAATAATTTGCATTGAAGCAGGGCTTATTTGCGGAATGAAAATGACAAGGAATGGAAGATGAAAATGGAAAATGGAAATGGAGAATAGAAATGACAATGGGCAATAAGCATGTGAATGAGCCTCTTGCTTTTATTTGTGGGTTATGAATGACAAAAAGAGATGGAAAGTGTATGTGAATGTAAGTGGAAAGTATGGAGTGGAATAAGGTGAATGGTTTATTATGAAGTATGGATGTGATGGATGGATATGATGGAGACAATAGTATCTGAAAGTTTTTCAAGTGTTTGGATCTGATTTTGCATCAACATGTTTCCTCTTTGTTGCTGATCATCCTCTTATGAAACAAATTGGTCTCTTAGAGAGACACCATTCTCTTGTAGTCATTTGTCCTTCCTCCTGAAACCTGCAAAAAAAACTAATACTTCTTCTGCAATGGAATGTAAGATTATCAAAAGAGAGAGGTGATCAATCTCTATAGTTATGATATTTACACACAAAACTAAGAATTTGTATTAATGAAATAAGTTCTCAAAGGAAAAATCAAAAGAATTTATACCTGCTTTGGAATTGGTGCCCAAGTTGAATGTTGCTTCTTTTCAGCAATTTATTTCATTGTTTGCCATTTCAAACTCTAATGATAGATTTCTCATTGTATAGATCTTGTTGAGATCTTTCCAATGATACTTAAATCATTAAAATCTGATTTTGTATGAGAAAGATAAGCTGATTTGAACAATGAGGTTTTTCTGGCTGCGGAATAAGAGAACAACTGCAAAATTGGACTTTAGCTGCGGAATGTGCACAGTTCTGTAGCTAAAAATCTTGGATACAAAGTTAGCCATTCATTTTTCATCATCAATCCAAAATTAATCAATACCTTCAGAAAAGTGAGCAAATAACTTACTCATTTCATTGATTCAAAATTATTATTTTTTCTTGACATGCAGTGACTCAGTGTGGCGACTCAGTGTGGCGACTTTGTGATAACACACAATTTGACTTCCCTTTGACCGGGGTCTTTTTCATCAAATTTGATCGAATGAATACGAAACCATCCATGTACCAACATTCCCCCAGCTACCCATGTGACTTGTTTTGCTTGATGACACCTGCAACCTAGAGTTTAACAAAATAGCTGCGGAAAGTTTGGGCTGGCTGCGGAAAGTGGCTAAAACAGTTTGATCATCAATTTTGAGAATTTTTTTTTTATCGTCTGCAGAGAAAAATAGTTTTATTGATGAAAAAAACAGTCTATAACCATTTGGCCCTTCTGGTTCTACCTTTAGTAATCGACCCATCCTTTACTCTATTTAAAATTTGTCTGCCTGTGAGGATTTAACAGAGGTAAGACAGCTGGGTTATGTTGTAAGGTTTATGGAAGAACAGTGGCTGAAAATGTACTGGATTAATTAACCAAATATAATTGACAGCCATGTTTTCTATTAGACATCTTTTCACTGAAACTCATATGAAGCAAAACTGTAACCATCACGGCCTTCATTTGTTGCCTTCAGCTCCAACTTTTGAAATGGACTGTTGTTTGGGTCGTAGTAAAAACCATTTACTGAACCATCACTACGAGAAAAACACACATAGTAAAATCCTGCAATGGTCAAACCACAGTCTATAATAGGTAGCGGGAGTTATGCGGTGGAGAAGAGCCGTAATGAAACTGGTCACTTGGTTCACGCCACGTCTATCAATCGGCTGTGAAGAGCCGTATCCAACCAGTTCATGTAATGGAGCGCCGTCTGGGATTGAAACTGCTGGTTTTAATGAATTGCAACGGGTGGCATATGGGCAGAGGATGTGGTGGCAAAGAGTCCAGCACATAATCAAATTGGAATTCTCCTTCTTCAGGCACGCATAATTAAATCAGCATTCAAACTACCAGTTAATTAACTCAATTTCTTCACGCGGCGGCAAAAAAGAGGCTCCAAAGAACCGAAGATTTCTCCCAGACCGCCACAAATTTCTTCAAACGGTTTCTGGGTTATCTAATTAACCCACCTGGAAAAAAAAACCCATGTTTTGTTTTTTTGAAATTCGTCTCCATTTGGGCAAATCGAATGTTTAAAATATGACGTTTTTCAGGTTTGCGTTTTTTCTGAGTTATCATTTTTACTGTTCTGCATTTTATGAATTGCTGCATTCGTTTTTTCTTGTGGTTTTATTTGCTGAACCTCTTGGAACCTGACACGTCATGCAATATTATCGACATCTCAACCTGGTTGCATCAACCAATTCCTTGTGTCGGCTCCAATCTAACTAGTAACAGGAGAGAAAGATAGATCAAATTGGGTGGGCAGAGTTGGCTTGCTTCCCAGAGAAAGCCCACAGACGTCTATGGTCTCTTGTTTCTCTAAAAATATTCCGGTGGTGGCTTTCAAAACCGAGATGGTCCAAAAAGAAGAAGGGTATTCGAAGAAATCTAACGTTTCTGTAAGGAAGACAACCTTTTCCAAATAGTGGACCATTACGTGCAATAAGAAGTTTATGAAAATTATGAGAATCTTCTGGAAAAACCAGCATGCAACTATTCTAAGGTCACAAATCAGCGAGTTTGGCTTTCACCAAGCTTCAATATTGGAGAGATTATCTAATGCACGCATGTGGTCCTTTGGATGAAGTTAAACGCTCTTGGCCTGAAAAGGCTACAGGTTACATGGAAATTACAAGAAAAAACAACTTTTGCCTGCCATTTCTTTTATTGTCAAGTGTATGACACAGATACGATAACAGGGATGAAGCACTGGGGCAATGATATCATTTTTTTTTTTTTTTTAATTTTTGAATTTTTATATTGCTTAGTCATCCCTGCATTTTCATTTTATTGCACTAACATCTTGACTGTAAATTTGAAAAACAGAGTGGTGGCTGCGGAAACTGAGTGACAGCTGCGGAAACTGATTTCAGCTGCGGAAACCAGTGTCAGCTGCGGAAACTTGGCACAACAACCACTTAGCTAAATAGAGATAGTTAGGCAATCTTAATGGAAATGATCATGGGGAAATAACTTTTATTGATGAGATGAAATGGATGGCGTGGAGTGAAAATGGAAATGAAATGAAGTTTATTTTTTTTTCTTCTTTTTTTTTTTTTTGAATCAATTGAAGTGATGAAGTTTAATTTGTCTCCTATTTATTTATTTTTAACAATTCTTTTTCTGATCCTCCAGATCACAATGAGTGCAGGAGGAGAGCATACTCAAGAATTATTATTTTTCTTTTTTTACTTAACAATCCTTTTTTCTGATCCTCTAGATCACACAAAGTGCAAGAGGAGAGCATACTCAAGAATTATTAACTTTTTTTTTTTTCAGATGTAAGAAATAAGGTCTCCTAATTACACTTCCCCGACAACGGCACCAAAATGTCTAGTCAATTTAATGTCTTAAATTGCTCTACATAAATTATCAATCCGGGTATCATAAACTGATGAAGTGTGGTGCACTATATGTGCTTAGTTAACCTTTCTCTTACTTCGTTGTTTTATAGTTTATGTTGTTTTTGGGGTTTTGTTCTTGTTGGTTTTCTAAAGTGTTTAATGCAAATGGAAATCCTATTCTAATGTCTTAAGAATACTTTTAAAGGACAAGTATGGATAAAGATTTCAAGACAAGGCCTATGTCCCTAATGGTAACTTCCAAAACTTAGCACTTCAAAAGAACTTAAAACATGTTATTGATGGAGTTAGTATTTAAACAAAAGTGTAAATATACAACTAGTTCAATCAAAATAAAATGCAATAATCAATTAATGAGAAATGACTATGAGACCCAGTATCCTTGCTGCTTCAGCAAAAGGACAAGATGATTCTATCATGTCATTAGTTCATTAAAAGGCTATGTGCATCACTAATCTACAATCAACTTGAAAGCAAATTATGTACAGCTAATATACATGGTGAAATAAAATGCAAAAATAAAATGACAACTATACAAGGCAGGGGCCCTCTACCACCTATGAAATCAAAGCAAAATTAAACACACTTGCATGAATTAAAATTGCATGAATGAAAAATCTAATCTACCTTACATTCTACAAAGCAATATTTACAAAATGAAATCTACTCTACCTTACATCCTAATATGCTCCATGACATCTACTTCACATCTCCTTCCATGTTGAGAACATCAAAGCTTTATTCAATTTCTTCAAAAGTACAAAGTACAACAAAGTTCTCCAAAGCTTTCAAAAGCCATCAAGGAAGAACTACAAACTTAAGAACTAGGGACTAAAAAGACTAAAAAGGACTAACAAATGAAGGAGAGAGATCTACTATTTATACAAAAAGATGAGAAGCCATCTCATTAATGATAGTCCATGAATCTCTCCCTCTACCTCTAAAGTCCTAATCAAAATAGGAACTGATAAGACACATGTCTTCTTAGAGTTGCAATACAATTAGGAGATGTGACACATATCCTCATGATCCCATGATTCTTTCCAACCAAATTCGAATTTGGCCTTAGAGTGCCACATAAGGGTCTTCTAGAAGCCTCCTTTCAACCTACACATGTCAACAATCTCAACCCATTTGTTAGGTATAAGCATATGCACATTATTTTCTAATGTTTAACCACAAATTCACTTAAAAGGCTTAGAAATAATAAAGATTGGAAAAACATAAAGGTGGCCCAATGATAATGAAAGTGGGATGAATGTGGTGACATAGTAGTGAAATGGAGATGAAATGGAGGTGATATAATGGACATAATAGTGAAAGTGTAATGGAAATGAATGACATTTTCAAGGCTCAACAGGGACGGAGAGCACAAATTGATCCTCTTTCAGTCTATTTTGAGAATGTATTGGTAGCCCACAATATGATAGAGATCCCCATCACAAAGATGCAACCCACATGGAAAACAATAGAATAGGGGAAGACAGTCTAGCTCATAGAATCAATAGATTTCTTATTAAGGAAGGCCTTCTCAATCAGGGCCTAATTCACAGGCAATGGGTGGGATCAAGGGGCATCTCTGATCACCTGCCTATTTATATGGAAATCAGCGGGGGGCAGGGGAAACCTAAGGGTCCCTTCAAGTTCTGTGCCACATGGCTGAAGGACCCTTCCTAAGTTTGTATGGTCACATATTTCTGGAAGGTACACCCCCCTATTGCAGTAGGTCATATAGTGGAAAGGTTTGCTCAAAACCTTAATGAGCTGAAGAGACTCTCCAAAATTTGGGCTCACAACAAGAGGAGGCAGGATGATCAAGCCCTCAAAGAGGTTGAAATAGAAATTGCGGACTTTGAGAATAACTTGGGAGGGGTGTACAACTCCACTGAACACAAGGATAGAATCTCATCTCTATATGCTGCTAGAGGGAAAATCTTAAAGGATCGCAAAGAATCATGGAGGTTGAGAAGTAGAGTGATCTAGATGCTTGAGGGAGATGATAACACTAAGTTTTATCATAAATTCACAAATGGGAGGAAGGCAATCAACACCATCTGGCAACTGCCGAGTGAACAAGGACACCCTGTAAACACCTTTCCCAGCTACAACATTGGCATCCTCTCACTTCAAGCAAATATACAGAGCACCCCCCATAGTGAACCTTGCCGAAATAATACAAGTGGCACAACTATTCCCACGGTTTGTGGATCAGGAGGAAGGCAGGGAACTAACTAAGGAAGTCACCTTAGGAGAGCTGGAAGCCACCCTCAAATGGTTCAAGAAAGATAAGAGTCCTGGGCCGGACGGTTGGATGGTGGAATTCTACATAGCAATTTTGAGATTCTGGGCTTAGATCTCCTCAAGGTAGTGGAAGACTCCAAAGTTAATGGCAAGATGTATGAACCCTTTAATGCTACTTTCATTGCTCTCATCCCCAAGACTGACAATCCAAACTCCTTCGATGATTACAGACCGATCTCTCTTTGTAACTACATCTATAAGATCATGGCTAAAATCATTTCCAACCACTTAAGGCCCATTCTATCCACCCACATCTCGCAGAAGCAATTTTGCTTTCTTCAAGACCGACAGATCCACGAAGCGGTGGGAATAGCCCAAGAAGTTATGCACTCATTGCATTACAAGAAAATCAAAGGTATGATCCTCAAGGTCGACCTCTCTAAGGCATTTGACAGAGTTTGTTGGTTGTATATTAGAATGCTTTTAACCCACCTTGGGTTCCCATTTGTCTTCATTAAATGGATTATGGGCTATATCACTAACACTCCATTCAGTGTTTTGGTTAATGGCAGGACCTCTCATTTCTTTCATTCTGAAAGAGGTCTTCGACAAGGCTGTCCACTCTCACCACTTCTATTCCTCCTAATAGTGGAGGGGCTTAGTAGACTCATGAAAGCAGAGGCCAGAAGGGGAAGAATGTAGGGTATAAAAGTCACAGAATACTACATCTTAACACACCTGTTATTCGTGGATGATGTCTTAATTTTCCTCAATGGAGGCATAGGGGACTTGACCATCATAAAGAACATTTTCTCCCTATTTCAAGTGGCTACAGGCATGATGGTCAATTGCAGTAAATCCACCTTGACAATGGCTGGATGCACCCAACATGAGATCCACTTTGCCCTACAAATATTTCAGTTCACTCTATTGAAACTTGAGGATGGGTTAAGATACCTTGGATATAAGCTGAAGCCTCTGGGATACAAAATAGCAGACTGGACGTGGCTTATAGCGAAGATGGAGAAAAGACTCAATATCTGGTACTACAAATATCTATCCAGGGCAAGTAGACTTATCCTCATCAAGACCATTCTAGAGGCTACACCGGTCTATTGGATGTCCTTGGCATGGATCCCCAAAGGTATACTCTCAAGGATACAGGCACTTTGTTGCAAATTTCTTTGGAAGGGCAAACAGACAGGAAGAATTTGTGCTTGGGTCAAATGGGATGCACTCAATCTTCCAAAGAAATGGGGTGTATGGGGCATCAAGAAATTGGAAGACTTTTCCTCAGCCCTGGAAACAAAACTTGCATGGAAACTTATATCGTCTAATAGCTTAAGGACCAAGGTGGTGGTCTCCAAATATATTTCCCCTCACAATGTGATGGATTGGTTAAGGCAGCCACACAAATACTCCTTTGGGATGGCGATTATATGGAAGGCTGTTCTTAAATTTGTGGACATCACTAGAGCTGGAATCACATGGAAAATCGAATCCATTTCGTTTGTTAGGATAGGACAGGACCCCCGGATCAGCTGTGGGGATGGCCACAAATTACCTATTGAAATCAGAAATCATCTCAGTACAATTAATCTCACTCATATCAATCACATCAAAGATTCTGAGCACTCCACCCTTTTCCAGCAAGCTTGGAAATTAGCCCACAACTTGAATATTCCTTAATAGTGGGCGCAGAACTAGAAGGATTACATTGGGGCTCTCACTACCACCCACATCCAATTAGGGGATGGTGAAGATCAGATCATCTGGGTACTATCAAAATTTGGGTCTTACACACCCAAGGAGGCCTACCTAGTATTAGCTAATGCTCCAACACCACAAGTCATTGAACATTGGTGGAGGCACTTGTGGAAGCTCAAAGAACCCCCAAGGTGTAGACTTCTCATG
Source organism: Pinus tabuliformis (assembly GCA_031772625.1). Classification (NCBI taxonomy): domain Eukaryota; kingdom Viridiplantae; phylum Streptophyta; class Pinopsida; order Pinales; family Pinaceae; genus Pinus; species Pinus tabuliformis. Next base: position 994,786,913 of record CM062805.1, read on the forward strand.
TGGACCATCCTTAACAATAAAATCCCCGAGGGAAACAACCTCCTCAAGTGAGCCCAAAATGGCCCATTTTGGTGTTGTCTTTGCAAGAGTAGCAATGAATCTGTCTTGCATCTGTTCATAGATTGCACAACTATTCATGAACTCTGGTAGACAATTACTATAGTAGTCTCTACACAGATCAAGTGGCAGGGCTCTAATCCTGTGGAGGCCTGGACAAACCAGTGGACAAGGGTTGTCCTGCCTAAACTTCTCAACCTTCCACTTCTCATTATCTGGGCCATTTGGATTGTGCGCAACAGACTCATTCCTGAATGCTTCCCCTCATTGGCCTTCAATTGCTGCTCGGATCTTGTCTACTTAAACTCTTATCTTGGAAGATGATAATTCCCTGTGGCCTCGCACTCTTATACCTGAATCCATTAACCACTCGCTTCCTTGGGCTTTCTTTGATGGTTCCGCGTAGGAGGGGAGGTGTGGGGGGGGAGCCATCCTGTATCTCTCTGACCTCCATCTTTTCAATATACAAATGGGACTAGGAGGAGGCTCGAACAACTTTGTTTAACTATCCGTTGCTAAATTTATTATTCAATATGCATTGGAAAAACATTGTAGAGCATTGCAACTGTTTGGGGATTCACAAGTTGTATGTGACTGGCTTAACAAAAAAACAAGATGCTATACTTACACATTGAGACATATCCTGGATGAGGCTCTTCGACTTTATTCACATTTTGATTTTTTCATATGCCATCACATTTTCAGGGAAAGGAACGCAGTTGCCGATCAATTATCCAAGTCGCTGCGAACAGGCCTTCTGGCACTTGGATGATCCAGGAACAGAGGGAAGGGGCCCATTATCAGTATTATCACAGGCCCTTCATGGACATAGCTGCATAGTAGGCTCAATGGGAGCCTGGATACAGGGTTTTTCTCATGCTTTTATAGTCTCCATCTGTAAATATACATATGTTTATTTCTCAGAACTCTACTGCAGTTTACTCTTATTGAAAAAACAATCTGAAAAATATTTTTTGAAATTGGGCCTCCCTGCGTGGACTCAAGGCACAAAATTTTGAACTGATACAGGTGAACAATATTCATTTTTGACAGGCCATGCCTCACTTATAGCATATGCATCATGCATATACAACATGTAATTTTCTTACATAATGAAAATTACGATTTTTCCAAGGGGAAAAATGAAGTAAATTTTATCCATTAGCATACATGAAAAAATCTATTATGGATTGGAAAAACTTTAGGCAAGCTAAAGGAAAAAATGTGCAAATCTATACTCAAGAATTAGAAAAAGAGATTTGATTTTGGGTATAGATTTATCCTCTCAAGCCACTCTACTCAAATACATTGGAGGATTGCATAGTTATTTGAGACACACAATTCTCATGTTTAACCCTACAAGGCTAGATGAAGTTTGTGTACATAAAACTCATTTAGAAGCAAGAGGGAAGAATGTTCCTTAAGAGGGCAACAAAAATCCATTTAAGAGTGGATACAAAGGAAAGTGGAAATTTAAAGGAAAAGGGAAGAAGAATGCTCCAGTCAAGAAAGAGGGAGAAAAACTCGCATGTAAACATTGTTTAAAATAAGGCCATGATGAAGACCACTATTGGAAACTTCATCCTTAAATGAGACCCAAAAAGTATAACAAAAAAGGGAAACAAAATACCATTGCGACTACACAACGTGATGTAGGATCCGATTCTAGGTATGAAACAAAGATCGCAACCATGAGATTCAAAGGTAAGGACTCTATTGAAAGTACTAGTTCTTCAAGTAGCCTCAATGAAACTCAACATGAAAATGAAAGAATAGAGCTTTTCCACATTAGAGTCATTTCAAAACATACCAAGATAGATACATTATTTTATACTGGATCAGAAGGAAACCTTATTTCTGAAGACATTGTTAAGAAATTGAATTTGGAAACCACTCCACATCCTAAACATTATCCTTTAGGTTGGATATGTTATAATGCAAAACTGCATGTGATCGAAAGGTGTAAATTGAGATTTTCCATCACTGCAAATTTTATAGATGAGGTAGAGCTTGATGTCATTCCATTTGACATCTGTGGTATTGTTTTGGGAAGCCCATATCTATATGGTAGGAGAGCCATCTTTCATCTCCATGAGAACAAATATCACTTGTTTAAAGATGGGGTTGAGTACATTGTTAGAGCACATAGCAAGAAGTTGAATTTATCAATTGTGAATGTTGGACAAATGAAAAGGCTTGTTAATTCTAGTAAGAACTTTGTACTCTTGGTGATTAAACCAAAAGAGAATGTTGAAAATGAAGCCTTCCAAGGATGTGATGCAAAGTTAAAATATGATTTGTATGAGGTTGTTAACACCTATGATGAGATGTTTTAGGAACCCAAAGGATTTCCTCCTAAAAGAGGAATCCAACATGAGATCCAATTGCAGCAATATTGTCCTCTTCCAAACATTGGCATGTATAGGATGTCAGTCATTGAGAATGTAGAAATTAAAAGACAAATCCAAGAATTGCTTGGCATAGGGGTCATCAGAACAAGCACATCGCCATGCGGGTCACCAATTGTTTTAGTACCAAAGAAAGATGGTACATGGCATGTGCATGTAGATTTCAGATCCTTGAACAAGATTACAGTAAAGAATCATTACCCTCTTCCTCGAATTGATGATTTGCTTGATTAGTTGAAAGATGTTGTGTATTTCACTAAGTTGGACTTGAGAAGTTTCTATCATCAGATTAGGATTGTTGAAGGAGACATATGGAAGACAACCTTCAAAATAAAGCAAGGTTTGTTTGAATGGTTAGTTATTCCTTTTGGGCTTTTTAATGCTCCTGCAACATTCATGAGAGTTATGAATGATGTCTTAAGGAATTTTCTTTATGATTTCGTAATTGTCTACTTATATGACATATTGTTATTCAGTAAAACCCATGAAGAACATGTTAGGCATGTTAAGAAAGTCTTAGATGTCTTGAAGAAATAAAACTTTTTTTTAAAGATGTATACATGTGAGTTTGGAAATACTTCATTAGTGTATTTGGGACATATTGTTGGAGGGGGTGAATTGAAGATACATCCCTCAAAGGTGAAATTCATTGTAGATTGGTGTTGATGCCTCGAAATTCGTTGCAACAACATCGGGGAAACCACCCGGTCCGGAACTTAGTGCAGCTCCTTTTCCGTTTGGAATAGTGGCTCCGACTGGGGATAACGGGACCAGTTTCCCAAAGATTATAAGTGAACGGGATGGATGGATGATTTAAGATATGAAATGATAATAAACAAAATAACTAAACTATAAAAGAAATACAAAAACTATAAGCTAATCCCGGGACTTATCAATTCAGACAGTACAGCGTTTAATAAACTATGCTTAATGACAGGCATATAGATGACACTAACAACAAGCATAGATGTTTAATCATTTGAGATTGCTCTGCGTAAGTAGTTACGCAGAGCTATAATAGCGAATTACTGTACTCAGTCATTTATATCATTGATACATACATGGGTGAAAGATAACAAATCTCAAAACATTCAATAGTGATATGAAATGAAGACTTGTTGTTGTATTACATACATGTATTCAATAATAGCAAAGTAATAACACAGCAATTCATATAACTGAAAAGAGAACAGATACAGATAATAGTACCATGCAAGCTGTTTGATCAATCCAATGTATTAATCGCTATGTAGCAGTCCTTCCTTCCAACCAGAAAGCATTCCAAGCAAACGACAATAGTGCACAATTTACTTAAACAGCATTCCAAGTAAAATTAAGGACCAGTGGTCGAGTTTCAAAAAGAATATAGGCCGAAGCACAATAGTGCAAACTTCAGCCTTTTAGTCTTTTACAAAATTTTACGACCCTTTCCAAAACAATGAAAGGGTCTATAAATACTATTCTAATCTAACTACTAAATATCTAAAAACTGAAAACTAAGAAATCGGCATCAACAAATATCATTTTGCATTTGGGTGATTCGGCAGTCGGCGGCGATGCTTCAGTCAGCTGTCTCTTTGCCTTTACTCTTTCGCTGACATATCGCCAGCATTGGCTCTACTTCAGGTGGAGTATTGAGTCGAGAAGTCAGCTGTGCATCATATGTGGCATCTTGGAAATCGGCAATCAGGTATTGGAGAGCGTCGGTTAGACAGTTAAGAGCCGACCTTTGAGAATGCGGTTTAATTAAGAAAAGCCAGTATGCATCGGAGGTCAAGGTATTCACTCCAGCAATTAACCGCCCTTGTTCTTCCAGCTTAAGATAATTCTTATGCTCCAGCATATTCGCGGTTGTTATGTTTCCAGGTGTGCATTGTGAAATCATGTTAGCCAGATACAATGTATCATTGACTATATTGATCATGTTTTTGGAAATTGTTTTGCATCTGGATGCTGCCCTCTCTGCCTTCATTACCTGTGTTTCCCATTCCATGAAAAGTATGTTCTTGTATGTTTCACTAATTCGGGCTAAATTAGCAGCTTGCCCTTCTGGAGTATCTTGCCATTCAATATATTCTATTATTTCATCTTCGGCCTGATCCAAGTTAGTCCTGGCTTTCTCGATTTGCTTACATACTGCTGTAGATATATCACAAAGTGACTCAGCCTCAACTAGCTGTTGGCACAAAAGTCTAATCTGAGATATTAAAGCGCCGTTTATCAGAGTTGCCTCTGTTCTGAAATCTTCAATACTCTTGGCACCTTTAATACCTTCAAGCTGTGCTGAGAGCTGAACTATTTGATCTTCTTTAGATTTCATTAACAGCTCATTTGATGCTTTCAACTGTGATAATGCCTCTGCTAATTCACGTGCTTTAATGTCACTTTGGTCTATCCTTAGTTTTTCAATTTGCTGGGTTAACAAATGATTCTCTTGTTGTTGAGCCAGCAATTGTTCTTCCGCCTGTGTCGTTTTATTCTTTGCCTCTATCACTTCTGCTTGCAATGCATATACCTCATGCTCTTTAGTCTTCAAAAGAAGACTCACTTCGGATGCTTTGTCAATGGTTGCTGCTGAATAAGCTCCCGCAAATTGCGACAGCTTTGTTAAATCTTCAGAGGGACTTAATTCTCCCTTCCAGACGACATTGCCCGTGACTGTTTGCTCATTTGAAACAGAAGGTTGATCAAGCCTTCGCCTCTTCCTTGAGCGTCTTACAACGGCTTTATGCTTAGGGATGTAGAAAATGTCTAGAGGAGGGATTTCCTCTACCTGAAGATCAACTTGATCAGATGGATTCTGAGTAACCTCTTCAACGTTCTGTACTGTGGGTGGGCCGCTGGTTCCTTCAAGAACCGGAGAAACAGTAATATCGGGAGTCTTTAAGGCATCTGAGTCTTTGGAGGCTTCTTTACCACTTATAATGGAATCAAATTGGTTCCATTCCTTAATCAATTCAGTATCGACAGAGATTTGCTTACTCTGTTCTTTTTCTTTTTCAATTCTCTGCTGTTCTTCGAATGCCTTCCGCTGTTGCTCCTCTTGTACTCTCCGTTGCTGTTCCTCCAATTCCTTTTTCTGCCTATCTTCCAGTTCTTTCCTTATTTTTTCTTCTTCCTCTCGTTTCCTCTGTTCTTCTATCTCTCTTTGTCTCTGTTCTTCTATCTCCCTTTGCCTTCTCTGCTCTTGTTCAATTTGTGCTTTTTGCTGCCTTTCTATTTGTTCTCTTCTATGACTTTCTGCCTGCAGCTTTCTTTGACTTTCCTCCTGTTCTCTAATTGTAACGGGAGGTGAATTTATTTCTGGCTGATCAGGCTCGCTTGAGGATGAAGTTGGGGTTGTAGATAATAACTTTAGAGGCAAATTTTGCAACCTTTGCTTTCTAAGTTTATTAAATTCAGTTAATTCCATATCTTCATATCTCATCGCAGCAAGTTGTTTGACTTGGCTTATTGAATCAGCACCCATGAACAGGTCGTCAAACTGGTCTTCTTGGTGAACAACCTTTGTCAGCTTAGCCTGTTCCAAGGCAATGAAAGCAGCCTTGTTCGGGTCATAGAGTCTGTTGGGAATAGAAACTAGAGATAGCATTTGGAGTTTTGCTGCTTCCTTTTCTGCATGCTTATAATTTAGCAGCGTATAAACTCCAATTCTTAAAGGAAACGATGGCCATCCTCTCTTCTTCTCCTCTTTGAGAGTTTGGGTAACACCTTCAGACATTATCTGATAAGAGATTTCTCGGGCTAACAGTTTGTCTGGCATGTATACGGGAAGAACATGTGGCCTGGCCTTGCTTCCAAAAACTCTGATATAAGAAAAACATTCTTCGCCGAACCAATGGGCTACGGCTGGCAGGTCAAAAGAGGCTTCATAGGAAATCCTAGGGATAGGTCTGTCAAAAATAGAATAGTGAACGGGAACCATAAAACCATTGCAAATTTGGTACAAATGGTCTTTGTGAGAAGGTTTCCACAATTTACGATGATACAAATGAATAGGTGTTGGGTCATGGGTTGTCCATCTCCAACCAAGGACAGGAAACTCAGAATTAAAACAAAGGGCATCCATAATGTATGCAGAGTAATAAAAAGGTGGGATTTTTCTCTCAGTGACTCTGGTTTTGGCCCTAAACTCACGAATAGCTAAGACCAACTTATCAGACAGGATAGTGGCCCAATCCATAATTATACTATTAACGGCCGCTTCCATTAAGGGAACCATATCAACATGGATATTTGCAGAATCATGAAATCCCCACAATCTACACATCATAATTCCAGCATAGCAGTAAGGTGAAGCCAGAGAGGCATTGGAGTACTTACCCGACATATCCTGTTTGTGTTTTGCTGGATTTTGCCTCCAATCTCGGAGAGGTTCGGCTGGTGATTCATTCTCTCTGGCAAATTTTTCCACAAATGCTCTGTTATAGACTTGCTCGGGATTGGGCAAATGATACATTCGTCTTAAGTCGTCAGGCTTGAAGGAGCCGAAAATCCTTCCATCCTTAGAAATGAAGGTTCTATTAGTGAGAGGAACTTCTTCAATTGCCCAACGTACCACATCAGTATAAGGCAAGACTTGTTCCCTGGCTGCTATTCTGTGCAGAAAAGAGTCAGCCAAATCTTTAAGAGTTGCCTCAGACTTTCTTAATTCATCCACACTTGCCTCCGTTACTGTCACTTCTGGTTGTTCTCCTTCTAGCAAATTGTATGTCCCTTGCCATGTAGTACCAGTAAGACCAGTGCATGTAGTATCTGAGATTAAGCCTTTCCTTGAAGGTGTAGCAGCTTGGCCTGAGGCGGGTGTCGCAGTAGAACCTGCCATCTCCTTGAACTTTTTTCCCATCATATTCAGACTTCTCTCGTTAGTCGAATTCTACACAAGTGCAAGAGAAATCGTAACAAAGAAATAACAATGACAATCCATAACGGGATAAATATATGATTTGAAGCGTGGCGAGATTATTCCTAAAAGAGGCTGCGGATCTAATGATTTGAGAAGGCACCGTAGATGTAATGATGGTGATTTTACGGCCTGCAGCTTCATAAATGACCATTACTTAAGTTATTAAACCGAATGACCCCTTAAAGCGTGTAATAGATTTTTTCAAAGGTCTAATCGTAATTGCTCGTTAATTCGAAGGGGCAAAGCTTTAAATACGCATGCATTACCTTATCCCTTTACTTAACGGCATTTTGAAATCTGTGATTTTGTCAAATCGATTTTAAATATAACTTTAATGCTTTGAAATAATCACCTTTTGGAACTGAGGTCATCATTAAGCGTCATCATATCGCATCGGAAGTGTGTGTGTGGCGTTATCACTTGGGAAAGTTCTTTAGCGAACGCCGATTGCGATATCGCATTCGGCGCGCGAACATAACCCCCAAATGTGTATCAATTGCTTTTAGCGAATGCCGATAGCGATATCGCATCGGGGAAAGGATATAAACGTCTTATGAAAATGCGTAGGATTGTACCGATTGCCGATATGCGATATCGAATCGGGCCGGAGTGTTAAAACATTTTTCACAAGACATAGTGCCATGCCGATAGCCGATCGCCGATATCGCGTCGCATCGGGGAAAAGGTATGTGCCCTTTTGTGTGTGCATTGGCTATTGCCGATGGCCGATAGCGATATCGCATCGGGAAAAACCAAGATGGCAACCGAACTTGCGATTACTTTTTTGGACTTAACCAAAAATTGCTTATCATTTGCTCAACAAGGGTTTTTTGCATAAATTCATTTGATTATCATACCTTATTTGAACAAGTTTATTAATGCCAATTAAAAATTTTAAAAGGGACCCATTTCATATGTAAATTGTTTGTGATAAAAATGTTATGAAATGGGGGGTTGTTGTAGGGCACAACAATTGGCGATTCGCTGGCAGAACCAGTTATCTCTGAACTAACAATTATATTTACATTTTCTCAAATAGAATCTTTATAAAAGAAAGGAAATTTCTAATATAACTAGATATCTATTGATTCTAAATAAAACAGGTTTCTTCATTAAACTTCCTCTTTTTATAAATGCACTTCGAGTATTAAAATAAGTCCTTATTGGTTTGTAAAAGTAAAAATAGAAAACTTTTCCATATCAGCTTTTAAAATAAACTCCTCTGTCACAGGTAGAGCCTCTGCTGCCAGCAAACGTTCATAGTCTCGGCAGGGTTACCTTTTAACCATGTTCTTGTCCATTGTTCCATTCACCTTAGAGTGTGACTAAACAGAATGAATTCAAAAGATATTCTCGTATTTTTTGAATTTCAATTTCTTTTTTCGTTTAAGATAAAAGCCATTGTCCTGGTTTGGTGGCCAGATAGGTGACAATGCCATTCACGGGTAGTAATTAAACTGAACAAGCTGGCTCGTGATGAGACCCCTTGTCTTGAGATTTCAAGCCATTACCCTGTTTGGTATGCAGTTTTGGTAATGTCAGTTAAATTATTTTCCTATGAACATGGTAAGCAGGCTTGTGATAAGACCTCTTATCTTTAATCTTTTATATTTTAGAATTACACTCTGAGTAATCAAAAACTGTTGGTGAATGGGATGAACAATTATCTTATTAAGAATAAATGGATGACAGGTTTAAGAGTTGAAGATGCTGAAGATGAATTAGCTCCTATTTTCGTATAGATAACCTTTGGGGACTAATTTCAACCACTCAAGATGATTCATAGATCTTAGTTCAGAGTGAAATTTACAAAGGTGAGTCTGTAATGCTTAGAATAAAAAGATATCTAATTTCCTAGAAATGATCTCTCTTGGTTCAGGATGCTATTTTTTAAAAAGTAAATATTAATATTACTATGGCGAGACAGCTTTTGTTTACAGCGAAAGGTCAATGGGAATGTCCCACATTCTTATTCCTACAAATCCTACAAACTATGAAAAACTAATAAGCTAGAAAGAGAAGGGGTTACCTCCTCAGTTAAAGAATTTCTTCAGAATTAGACCATTGACAGGGAGAGAATCTCTCACCCCTGATAGATTTTGAAGTATGAATGTGGAATGGCCTGCTTTTTCACAGATTTGAAATGGTCCTAGCCACAGTTTTTGGAATTTGGAATGTTTACCTTTGTCTTCATGGGCTTTGTCCCATTTCAGGACTAGATCTCCGACTTCAAATTGTCTAGGGCTGGATGAGGCTAGATCGAAAGCTGCTTTAATGACTTGCTGATGTCTTGCATGTGTAACCTTGGCTTTATCCCTTTCTTCTTCAAGTTTGAGTATTTGATCATGTCTAAACTGTATAGAAGAAGAAGGAGTTTCGTCTATAAATTGCACTAGGGCTAAAGATGGGAGAAGAAGATTGGTTGGTACGACTGCTTCTTTTCCATAAACAAGATTAAAAGGAGAGGTCCCTATGGAAGCTTTCTGTGTAATTCTATCGGCCCATAATGCAAATACCAAGGATTTATGCCAGTTCTTATGATTTTCTTCAATTGTTCGCTTAATGATTTTGATTAGATTTTTATTAGTTGATTCTGCTAGGTCGTTACCCTGGGGGTAATAGTTGGCAGAATACTTTAATTTGAATCCTCTTTTGATAGCGAAATCAATCATTGCATTGCCTGAGAAGTAAGAAGCATTATCAAAGACAAGAGCGTTTGGAACACCAAACCTGGTTACGATGAACTGATCTATAAATTCGATGATTGCTTCCGAGTTTGTTGTCTTTAATGGAACTGCTTCTACCCACTTTGTAAAGTAATCAGTTGCTGTAAGGATATACTTGTGTTGCTTGGAAGATGAAGGATTTATTTCTCCAATGATGTCCAATCCCCATTGTTCAAAAGGTTGTTCAATGTTGATTGGTTGTAAAGGGAAAGCTGGCTTTCGTTGTCTTCCACTGGCAGTTTGGCACTTAATGCATTTCCTTACATATTCATGAGCATCCTTAAACAAAGTAGGCCAGTAATATCCGGCATGAATTACTTTATGAGCTGTTGTATCAGCTCCAAAATGTCCTCCTGCCGGTCCATCGTGTAGCTCCTGCAAAACCTTTTGAGCTTCAGGTTTCTCAAGGCATCTTAGTAATACAGAATCATAGTTTCTCCTGAAGAGCACATCGTTAATAAGAGAAAAACTCTTAGCTTTCAATCTAATGGCTCTCTTATTCTTGTAGGACAAATTGGTAGGTGCATAACCATTCTTTAAATAAAAGATTAGATCTGAATATTGAGATTCGGAATCCGGTATACTTAGCTGATTGACTTCTTGGTTTTGCTCTGTATCACCTGATTCAGGAATGTTTGATGCTCCTGCTAAGATCCTGCAAAAACCTTGACCTTTAACAAATTTTGCTGGCTTTATTTCTAGATCATATTTTTGGAGGGCTGCGACCCAGTTTGCCCTCTTTTCCCCCAATTCCTTTTGAATTAATAGTTGCCTAACTGCGGAGAAAGGAACTATTACTTTAGTATGGGTTTTAAGAAGAAAGGGTCGATAATGTTTGACTGCTTTAAAGACAGCAAAAGCTTGTTTCTCAATTTCGGAATAATTCAATTCGGCGCCTTGGAAGTTAGAACTGAAGAACGAAATGGGCGCTTCCAAATTGTCATCATTCAACTGAGTTAGTACTGCTGCGTAAGATAAGTGGATGCAATAGTATATAATGTAAAATGATTAGAAAGATTTGGAGTATTCAGGGCTGGGACATTGATTATGGATTGTTTAATATCATGAAAAGCTTGCTTTTCTTCTAGTCCCCATCTGAAGGTTGAATTCTTTTTAATCATCTTTTGCAGTGGTAGTACAATCTGTGAAAAATCTGGAACAAATCGCTTAACGAAATTAATTTGTCCTAAAAACGACTGCATCGATTTTTTATTGTGTGGAAAAGGAATTTCAGAAATTTCTTTAATTCGCTCAGGATCTACATAAATGCCATCCTTAGATACAATAAACCCTAAGAGCTTGCCTTGGTTGAGAGCGAAAAAAGACTTTTTCGGGTTAAGAGAGATACCATATGTTTTGCATCGTTGAAAAATCTGATTTAAATCATGCAAGTGATTATATCTCTTTTTAGAATATACAGTAATGTCATCGAGGTAGACAACTACTGTTCGGTTAATTAACCCTCTAAAGGCTGTATCCATAGCTCTTTGAAATGTCGCTCCTGCATTTATGAGTCCGAAAGGCATCTTTTGGTATGCGTAAGTTCCCCATTTTGTTCTGAATGTAGTTTTTAATTGGTCATCAGGGTGGACCAGCACTTGATTGTATCCTGAGAAACCATCAAGAAAAGACATCAATTCAGATCCTGCTACCGATTGAAGGATTTGCTCCATGGTAGGCAGAGGGAAGTTATCTTTTAAGCTTGCCTTATTTAAATTTCTGAAATCAATACAGATTCTGATGTCGCCGTTTTTCTTCCTGACGGGTACCATATTGGAGACCCAGTTTGAGTGTCGGACAGGAAAGATAATCTTAGCTTTTAAAAGCTTATTAAGTTCCGACTTTATCTGGCTCTCCAAATTTGGATGGATTTTTCTTAACTTCTGCTGGATTGGTTTTTGATCGGGAAGCATAGGAATAGTGTGTTGTATGATAGATGTATCATATGTTTTAAGGTCATCATACTTCCAAGCAAAAACTTGTTTGTTTTTCCTTAAAAGTTTGATAAATGCTTCCTTTTCTATTGTAGAAAGTCCTAATCCTAAATTTATATTCTGAGGAGTTTGAGCCGTTCCTAAATTAATCAATTCAAACCTAAGAGTAGAGCTCTGGAGTTTAGCATTAATTACAGGTTTAAACCTATCTTTGATGTCATAAAGGTCTTCAAGCTTTACCACAGGTTTAGGAATAACGTTATCTTGAGATGTTTGCTTCATTTGAGAATCATGCTCATCCTCTTCAATGACTTGATTGTCATAGGACTTTTCAGAGGTCAAAAATTGCAAAATATCCTCGTCATGGTTGAAAACCCTCCAGCTAGTGATGTTATCAGGAACTGAAGGTCTAAAAATTAACTCTACAGAAAATCTATCAAGACTATAGTCTTCGGAAGGGAGAAGCTTGGAAGCTACGTTGGCTAGTAAATCAGCTGCTGAATTTTGCGATCTTGGGATTGATAAAATATTGAATGCTGAGAAATGCGAAGTGAGATCTTGCACTAGCGTTTGATAATGCTTAAGGTGGCTTGAGAGGCAATGGATTGTATTCCTTACCTGTTTAACAATGATCTCACTATCGCCGAATACTTTTAAATATTGGACTTTAAGGTCAATTGCCTTATATAATCCCTGAAGTAGTGCTTCGTATTCGGCTGTATTGTTGGTGCATTCAAATTCTAATCTACAAGAAAGCATTGTCTTTTCGCCTTTTGGACTAATCAAAATGCAACCTGCTCCTGAGCCCTCGCTGGACTTAGAGCCATCAAAATACAAAGACCAAAATAAAGGAGAATCAGAAATATTTACATCCTTTTGATCTACATTAAAGCATTTGGATAAATTTGATTGTGAAAAATTTTCTACTTGAGATGTACAATGATTAACTTGAAAAGGGGAAGATTGGGCAACAAAATTGCCAAAGAATGATTGTGAAGAATAATTTCCCAAAATGTTATTGTTGAAAGCCACCGGCTGGTTTTCTTGTTCGAAATCGGTTACTGTATGAGTCATATGCTTCTCACGGTCGATCCTTATTTGATTTGGCTTACCCTTGTAGGGGAGCCACATATGTGACCAATCGGTGGAAATGTATCCATGTAGTTTCTCAGACCAGTCTCTGCTCAAAATTAAACCGTAAAATTCAGGTATGTCGGCTATCAAAATGTCTATTCTCTGTACTATTCTGGGATCAGCAGACAACCTGATAGTCACGGAATTAATTTCTCCTATGACCTGTACTTTGGTTCTGTCTAACTGTACAATGTGGATGGCTGACTTCTGGGGTTCTATGTTCAGCTTAGAACAAACTGAAGCTGGCATAATATTGGATGAAGCCCCTGAATCAATTAAACAGTTATGCAGATTTCGATTATAGATTTCATAGGTGAGCAAAAAAGGTGGGGTATGAGAATTGGATCTATCTCCAATCAGAACCGAATCGGTAGCCTCGACCATATCTGGAGGGGGTTGTCCTGAATCATTAGCAGCTTTTGAACTGGGAAGAGGGGAAGAGGGAATAGCGTTAAATTCCCTTAGGAGCAGTTTTTGCTGATGTTTTAATTTACCTAGTTCAAACATAGTTATGTTTGCCTTGGTCTTTTTCATGTCATCGACAATATTATACTCCATATGGTCAGATACCACTAGTGTTTTGGATGTTGAAGGAGAATTAGAAATTGGAGGCTGGTTTTGAGGGGCTGCTACCGGAGATTTCTTCGGAAGAACTTTTTCTTTTGGTGTGGCAGCACCTGCACTCCTCTTTTTTGTTTGAGTAGGTTCAGAAGCGCTTCTACTTCTTGTAGTAACCGGAAAGGCTTCTTCTTCATTCTCAGTATCAGAGTTTGGGAGTATAAAATCCCACATTCCATGGCATTCAGCTACTTCTTCTTCATCATTGGTCTGTTCAGTTGTTTCACCTTCCTCTTCTTCTTGGTCTGAGTCTGCATTGGATATAACATTGGGTGGCTTTGACTCAGTTTTCTTGTAAGTTCTAAATGGTTTTTTATTTGAGGTTTCGGCCACCTGTTTCTTGATATCAACCATTTCATTAGACAATGTTTTAAGGACCTTTTGTAAACCTTCCATATCATAGGGGTCCTTTGGGGTTTTCTTCTTGGAATCTTCTTTAAACGAGACTTTTTTAGCTTTTCGGTCTTCAAGAGCAACTTTCTTCTCAAGAGCATTAATGCGCTTTTCAACAGCAAGTGCTTCTTTCATGTTTTCAACTAAGGTAGGTTTGCCAACCCTGTCTACAAAAATAGCTATGTTGGCAGGTAAGGCGGTAATATACCATTCGCTTCTGATTTGTTCACTTGGTTTAGAGGCGGTAGGGATTTTATTCAAGAGTTTATTAAATCTGGCATTAAACTCTTTTATTGGTTCCCTATGCTCTATTCTCAAGTTGGAGAGATCATTTATTAAAGTAGCTAAGGACCTATCATCTCCATACTTGGTAAGAAACTCCTCTTGGCATGTGTTCCAACTGGTAATTAAACCAGAAGGTAAGGAAAAATACCAGGATCCTGCCGATCCTTGTAAAGTGTAGGGAAAAAGTCTGACAACAACATCTTGCTCTGTCACTCCTTTCAAGTTAACTGCTAACATAAAATTGTTAATATGTTCTTCAGCTTGGGTTCCGTTATCTGGATTAAATTTAGGCAACCATTTTTCAGGAGCGTCTGGTAGATCATGTAATGGTCCAGGCATGTTGACTGCACCTGGCCTAGTCCATGGATCTGCCATTGTGCTAGCAACAGTGGTTGACACTACTTTCGGGGTTCCAGATGTTTGAGGAGGTATCAAAAATGAAGAGTGAATAGGTTGGGATATTGAGGCTCCTATTCCCTGATGAACAACAATATGTAATGGAGGAGTGGATGGTCGACTTTGCAGATGAGGAGATGAAATGGAGGATGTGGAAGAAAAATCTCCACTATCAGATCCTTCAGTATTTTTCTTTGGCCTTTTCCTTTTGGGTAAAGGAAACTCAGTGGGTTCAATACCAAGTTTTTCGCTCTGAAGTCTGGTGAGAGGATGAGTGAGGTTGAACTGCGAAGTCGCACTGCTTTCTGATATCTCAGATTTCTGTGGTGAGATGGAGAAGCTCTGAAGTTTCTGGATTAGAGACTGGACTTCAGGAGATTCAAGACTTAGTTGTTCTGAAATATTATGGGTGTGAGCAGTGGTGGTTGATTCTTCCTTTCTTTGATCATGTGCTGGTAAACCAGCATGTGATTGAGAAGGAGAAGATGGTTTGGAGGGGGAATTACTCTTAGAATGGTTTGTGGAGTTGGACCTACTTGCCATTCACAGTTGATGGCCCTCCTTCTAGCGCCAAAAATGTTGATGCCTCGAAATTCGTTGCAACAACATCGGGGAAACCACCCGGTCCGGAACTTAGTGCAGCTCCTTTTCCGTTTGGAATAGTGGCTCCGACTGGGGATAACGGGACCAGTTTCCCAAAGATTATAAGTGAACGGGATGGATGGATGATTTAAGATATGAAATGATAATAAACAAAATAACTAAACTATAAAAGAAATACAAAAACTATAAGCTAATCCCGGGACTTATCAATTCAGACAGTACAGCGTTTAATAAACTATGCTTAATGACAGGCATATAGATGACACTAACAACAAGCATAGATGTTTAATCATTTGAGATTGCTCTGCGTAAGTAGTTACGCAGAGCTATAATAGCGAATTACTGTACTCAGTCATTTATATCATTGATACATACATGGGTGAAAGATAACAAATCTCAAAACATTCAATAGTGATATGAAATGAAGACTTGTTGTTGTATTACATACATGTATTCAATAATAGCAAAGTAATAACACAGCAATTCATATAACTGAAAAGAGAACAGATACAGATAATAGTACCATGCAAGCTGTTTGATCAATCCAATGTATTAATCGCTATGTGGCAGTCCTTCCTTCCAACCAGAAAGCATTCCAAGCAAACGACAATAGTGCACAATTTACTTAAACAGCATTCCAAGTAAAATTAAGGACCAGTGGTCGAGTTTCAAAAAGAATATAGACCGAAGCACAATAGTGCAAACTTCAGCCTTTTAGTCTTTTACAAAATTTTACGACCCTTTCCAAAACAATGAAAGGGTCTATAAATACTATTCTAATCTAACTACTAAATATCTAAAAACTGAAAACTAAGAAATCGGCATCAACAAATATCATTTTGCATTTGGGTGATTCGGCAGTCGGCGGCGATGCTTCAGTCAGCTGTCTCTTTGCCTTTACTCTTTCGCTGACATATCGCCAGCATTGGCTCTACTTCAGGTGGAGTATTGAGGCGAGAAGTCAGCTGTGCATCATATGTGGCATCTTGGAAATCGGCAATCAGGTATTGGAGAGCGTCGGTTAGACAGTTAAGAGCCGACCTTTGAGAATGCGGTTTAATCAAGAAAAGCCAGTATGCATCGGAGGTCAAGGTATTCACTCCAGCAATTAACCGCCCTTGTTCTTCCAGCTTAAGATAATTCTTATGCTCCAGCATATTCGCGGTTGTTATGTTTCCAGGTGTGCATTGTGAAATCATGTTAGCCAGATACAATGTATCATTGACTATATTGATCATGTTTTTGGAAATTGTTTTGCATCTGGATGCTGCCCTCTCTGCCTTCATTACCTGTGTTTCCCATTCCATGAAAAGTATGTTCTTGTATGTTTCACTAATTCGGGCTAAATTAGCAGCTTGCCCTTCTGGAGTATCTTGCCATTCAATATATTCTATTATTTCATCTTCGGCCTGATCCAAGTTAGTCCTGGCTTTCTCGATTTGCTTACATACTGCTGTAGATATATCACAAAGTGACTCAGCCTCAACTAGCTGTTGGCACAAAAGTCTAATCTGAGATATTAAAGCGCCGTTTATCAGAGTTGCCTCTGTTCTGAAATCTTCAATACTCTTGGCACCTTTAATACCTTCAAGCTGTGCTGAGAGCTGAACTATTTGATCTTCTTTAGATTTCATTAACAGCTCATTTGATGCTTCCAACTGTGATAATGCCTCTGCTAATTCACGTGCTTTAATGTCACTTTGGTCTATCCTTAGTTTTTCAATTTGCTGGGTTAACAAATGATTCTCTTGTTGTTGAGCCAGCAATTGTTCTTCCGCCTGTGTCGTTTTATTCTTTGCCTCTATCACTTCTGCTTGCAATGCATATACCTCATGCTCTTTAGTCTTCAAAAGAAGACTCACTTCGGATGCTTTGTCAATGGTTGCTGCTGAATAAGCTCCCGCAAATTGCGACAGCTTTGTTAAATCTTCAGAGGGACTTAATTCTCCCTTCCAGACGACATTGCCCGTGACTGTTTGCTCATTTGAAACAGAAGGTTGATCAAGCCTTCGCCTCTTCCTTGAGCGTCTTACAACGGCTTTATGCTTAGGGCTGTAGAAAATGTCTAGAGGAGGGATTTCCTCTACCTGAAGATCAACTTGATCAGATGGATTCTGAGTAACCTCTTCAACGTTCTGTACTGTGGGTGGGCCGCTGGTTCCTTCAAGAACCGGAGAAACAGTAATATCGGGAGTCTTTAAGGCATCTGAGTCTTTGGAGGCTTCTTTACCACTTATAATGGAATCAAATTGGTTCCATTCCTTAATCAATTCAGTATCGACAGAGATTTGCTTACTCTGTTCTTTTTCTTTTTCAATTCTCTGCTGTTCTTCGAATGCCTTCCGCTGTTGCTCCTCTTGTACTCTCCGTTGCTGTTCCTCCAATTCCTTTTTCTGCCTATCTTCCAGTTCTTTCCTTATTTTTTCTTCTTCCTCTCGTTTCCTCTGTTCTTCTATCTCTCTTTGTCTCTGTTCTTCTATCTCCCTTTGCCTTCTCTGCTCTTGTTCAATTTGTGCTTTTTGCTGCCTTTCTATTTGTTCTCTTCTATGACTTTCTGCCTGCAGCTTTCTTTGACTTTCCTCCTGTTCTCTAATTGTAACGGGAGGTGAATTTATTTCTGGCTGATCAGGCTCGCTTGAGGATGAAGTTGGGGTTGTAGATAATAACTTTAGAGGCAAATTTTGCAACCTTTGCTTTCTAAGTTTATTAAATTCAGTTAATTCCATATCTTCATATCTCATCGCAGCAAGTTGTTTGACTTGGCTTATTGAATCAGCACCCATGAACAGGTCGTCAAACTGGTCTTCTTGGTGAACAACCTTTGTCAGCTTAGCCTGTTCCAAGGCAATGAAAGCAGCCTTGTTCGGGTCATAGAGTCTGTTGGGAATAGAAACTAGAGATAGCATTTGGAGTTTTGCTGCTTCCTTTTCTGCATGCTTATAATTTAGCAGCGTATAAACTCCAATTCTTAAAGGAAACGATGGCCATCCTCTCTTCTTCTCCTCTTTGAGAGTTTGGGTAACACCTTCAGACATTATCTGATAAGAGATTTCTCGGGCTAACAGTTTGTCTGGCATGTATACGGGAAGAACATGTGGCCTGGCCTTGCTTCCAAAAACTCTGATATAAGAAAAACATTCTTCGCCGAACCAATGGGCTACGGCTGGCAGGTCAAAAGAGGCTTCATAGGAAATCCTAGGGATAGGTCTGTCAAAAATAGAATAGTGAACGGGAACCATAAAACCATTGCAAATTTGGTACAAATGGTCTTTGTGAGAAGGTTTCCACAATTTACGATGATACAAATGAATAGGTGTTGGGTCATGGGTTGTCCATCTCCAACCAAGGACAGGAAACTCAGAATTAAAACAAAGGGCATCCATAATGTATGCAGAGTAATAAAAAGGTGGGATTTTTCTCTCAGTGACTCTGGTTTTGGCCCTAAACTCACGAATAGCTAAGACCAACTTATCAGACAGGATAGTGGCCCAATCCATAATTATACTATTAACGGCCGCTTCCATTAAGGGAACCATATCAACATGGATATTTGCAGAATCATGAAATCCCCACAATCTACACATCATAATTCCAGCATAGCAGTAAGGTGAAGCCAGAGAGGCATTGGAGTACTTACCCGACATATCCTGTTTGTGTTTTGCTGGATTTTGCCTCCAATCTCGGAGAGGTTCGGCTGGTGATTCATTCTCTCTGGCAAATTTTTCCACAAATGCTCTGTTATAGACTTGCTCGGGATTGGGCAAATGATACATTCGTCTTAAGTCGTCAGGCTTGAAGGAGCCGAAAATCCTTCCATCCTTAGAAATGAAGGTTCTATTAGTGAGAGGAACTTCTTCAATTGCCCAACGTACCACATCAGTATAAGGCAAGACTTGTTCCCTGGCTGCTATTCTGTGCAGAAAAGAGTCAGCCAAATCTTTAAGAGTTGCCTCAGACTTTCTTAATTCATCCACACTTGCCTCCGTTACTGTCACTTCTGGTTGTTCTCCTTCTAGCAAATTGTATGTCCCTTGCCATGTAGTACCAGTAAGACCAGTGCATGTAGTATCTGAGATTAAGCCTTTCCTTGAAGGTGTAGCAGCTTGGCCTGAGGCGGGTGTCGCAGTAGAACCTGCCATCTTCTTGAACTTTTTTCCCATCATATTCAGACTTCTCTCGTTAGTCGAATTCTACACAAGTGCAAGAGAAATCGTAACAAAGAAATAACAATGACAATCCATAACGGGATAAATATATGATTTGAAGCGTGGCGAGATTATTCCTAAAAGAGGCTGCGGATCTAATGATTTGAGAAGGCACCGTAGATGTAATGATGGTGATTTTACGGCCTGCAGCTTCATAAATGACCATTACTTAAGTTATTAAACCGAATGACCCCTTAAAGCGTGTAATAGATTTTTTCAAAGGTCTAATCGTAATTGCTCGTTAATTCGAAGGGGCAAAGCTTTAAATACGCATGCATTACCTTATCCCTTTACTTAACGGCATTTTGAAATCTGTGATTTTGTCAAATCGATTTTAAATATAACTTTAATGCTTTGAAATAATCACCTTTTGGAACTGAGGTCATCATTAAGCGTCATCATATCGCATCGGAAGTGTGTGTGTGGCGTTATCACTTGGGAAAGTTCTTTAGCGAACGCCGATTGCGATATCGCATTCGGCGCGCGAACATAACCCCCAAATGTGTATCAATTGCTTTTAGCGAATGCCGATAGCGATATCGCATCGGGGAAAGGATATAAACGTCTTATGAAAATGCGTAGGATTGTACCGATTGCCGATATGCGATATCGCATCGGGCCGGAGTGTTAAAACATTTTTCACAAGACATAGTGCCATGCCGATAGCCGATCGCCGATATCGCGTCGCATCGGGGAAAAGGTATGTGCCCTTTTGTGTGTGCATTGGCTATTGCCGATGGCCGATAGCGATATCGCATCGGGAAAAACCAAGATGGCAACCGAACTTGCGATTACTTTTTTGGACTTAACCAAAAATTGCTTATCATTTGCTCAACAAGGGTTTTTTGCATAAATTCATTTGATTATCATACCTTATTTGAACAAGTTTATTAATGCCAATTAAAAATTTTAAAAGGGACCCATTTCATATGTAAATTGTTTGTGATAAAAATGTTATGAAATGGGGGGTTGTTGTAGGGCACAACAATTGGCCCAAGCCCAATAATGTAACTGAGGTTAGAAGCTTTTTGAGAGCAGCCCAATATTGGAGAAAGTTCATTTCTAAATTTTCTTCAATTGCATCTCCATTACATGCCTTGAAAAGCATAAAGCATGGTTTTCAGTGGGGAGGAAAGCAGCAGAAAGCCTTTGATGCATTGAACGAGAGAATCAACACAACTCTAGTTCTTTCACTTCCTGATTTAAGACAACCATTTGAGATACAAACAAATGCAAGTGACTATGCCATGGGAGCAGTTTCGATGCAACATGGTAAGCCCATATGTTACCATTATGAAACTTTTAATGGTGCATTAGTTAACTATCCTGCATATGACAAGGGATTGTATGCATTGGTGCAAAGTGTGAAAAAGTGGAAACACTATTTGATGGGAAAGAAAACTATCATTCACACTGATCATCAACCATTGCAATACTTAACTAAGTTATATCAAGCAAGGTATTTCATATGGATAGGTTTCTTGCAGAAATTCCACTTGTTGATAAGGTATAAGAAAGGTATATATAACAAGGTTGTTGACATGCTTTCTAGACTAATTGTTAGTGCTTCAGTTATTCTTATGCATAATTATATCATGAATGAGAGCTATGTTGAACAATATGCTTTAGATGATGACTTTAAAGATGTATACGAAACTTTGTGTCAAGACAAACAAGTAGAGGAATTCGATTACCATGTGCATGATAAACTTTTGTATCATCTTGGCAAGCTATGCATTCCATAGTGTGAAAGAGTCAACATCATAAGGGAAGCACATACTTCTCTTATTGCTAGCCATTTTGGTGTAGGCAAGACAGTGGCACAATTACAAAGGTAGGCCTAAAATGAATGAAAGTGTGTCACATTATGTAAGAGGATGTTATTTATGTGCTACAAGTAAGCCCGGCAATAGAAAGTTAGGATTGTATACTCCACTTCCAGTTCTTTCCCGTCCTTGGGAAAGTGTTTCTATGGACTTGGTAGGGGGACTACCTTTGTCTAAAAAAAATCATGATTATCTTTATGTTGTGGTGGATCGTTTCAACAATATGTTTATTTTGATGCCTTGTAAGAAGCAGGTTACTGCTGAACATACTGCACAAATGTTCTTTAAACATGTATGGGTACATTTTGGATTGCCCAAATCCATTATTTCTGATTTAGATTTTCAATTTGTCAGGAACTTTTGGTCAAGCTTATGGGGACTCATGGACACCAAGTTGAAAAAGAGTACAATATTCCATCCACAAACCAATGGTCAAACATAAGCGGTGAACAAAATGGTAGTACATCTTCTTTGTGGTTATTGCAGCAAACATCCTAATCTTTGGGATGAACATTTACACTACATTCAACATGCTTATAATTAGGCAAATCATTCATCGACTCAAACATATCCATTTGAGGCATGATTTGGTTACTTACGAAAATCTCCTTTAGATTTTATCTTTGTGAAGGATGTTTCTATTGATGGTCATAGTGACATTCAAAAGGCGAAGAGATTCATTGAACAAGTTCAATTGGTGCATTAGATGGTTCAAGACAATTGGAAAATAGCTAAGACAAGTACAAGACAAGGCATGATAAGCATCGTGTTGACCACAATTTTCAGGTCGAAGATGAATTTTGGTTTTACATTAGCAAGGAGATGCTTAAAGGAGAAGGTAAAAAACTTAAAGAAATAAGGTATGAACCTTTTAAGATTGTAGAAAAGATTGGTAATAATGCCTTCCGGTTGGATTTGCCTCCATATATGCAAATGTATGCAGTTGTTAATGTTGAGAATTTGAGATTATATGAGCCTCCTTTGATTGATGATCAAGGAGAGCATGTTCAAATTCCTTCAATATAAGATTTCTCTCTAGAATTTCTTGAAGAATTGCAACAAGATACTATCCTTGACAGAAGAACAAGAACTTCAAAATGAGGGAATGTGGAGTACCTTCGTGTTGGTCTCAAAGGCAGAAATCCAAGCAAATCTAAATGGATTGAGGTTGGAAGGGTGAGGGAACTATACCCTCATCTATTTGTTGACTGAAATTAATCTTTCAAAGGTCCAAAAGATTCCAGTGGGGAGGAGTGATCCGGGATCAATTTAGTGCTCAAAAATCAAAGTGTGCAACTGAGCTCGAAACCTATACCATTGCATATATCTCAACAACCTAAATCCAATGCAACTTGAATCATTCGAAACCCATATTGTATGCTCTCAATATCGCGTTCTAATCAAATTCCCAATAAGGCAAGAATTTTAAAGTTGGGTTGCAGGGATGCCCAATCAGTAGTCCATACGTTGACTACGCATGTGACAGGGCAAAGGTGATTGTATTTTTATTGGCCAATAGTTTTTTGACAAGTTTCTCCTTTTTATTGGTTCGTAGATGGTGCAATTCTATTGATTTATGGATTGTTGAAGTGGTCAAATAAGAAGAGACCACATGGGTGTTAAGAAATTTACTGCATAACATAAATAATTACTGAGAGGAATAAATATAAAAATAACCAGCAACAACCATAAACACATAAACACAAATGTTTATCCAGGAAAAACCCAACCTAATAAGATCTCATTAGCATTGGCCAAAACCCTAGCCAATCCGACCAAGTGAGCCTTCACCGCTCACCTCCAGGTCTTGCATTACAATGAAGTCCTTCCAGCCTTTTATAAGCTCCATTACATATAATACCACAGGAAGAACACTATGGGTGCATAATACCATGTGCCCCAAAACCATCACTATTTAACCTGGTCAACTTTGACTCTATCCCGAGTCAAGTTTACCTAATAATTCCCCCCTTAAACTTGACTTGGGGTTCCTTGACTAACTCCAGCCAAACCTGCTAAGTGAGACAATCCCGCTCACTCTAGCTCTTACCCCCCTCAGAGTTTTTACTCGGGGTATTGTTAACTCGACATCCCCCCTATCACCTAGGTCTAACCCAGACTTTACCGGTGATCACCGAGGGGTACACATGCCTTACCAGGTCTTACAGTAGTATGCCCATTTACATGCAATAATTTTGACTTCATTAATTTTTTTTTTTTGTTTATTGCTGCTGCGATTCTGATCCATCCTCTCTCAATTTGATTTGCTCAAAAGCTTCTATCAAAATGCTCCAATTGCAAGCCCAATGAGAACCTTGTAGATTCCAGCACCGGTGGCCTCACGTAGCAGAAAACGAACAATTTTCGAAGCCGCATGAACAATTTTCTTCTGCTGACCTTCTTTAAATAGCCACATGAATCCCGAAAAATTCATCAACATGTTCCAAACCGGTAAATATCGCAAATGCACTGTGATCCTTGGAAGTTACGGCACTTTCCGCACATTCTCTTCGAGGTTCTTCCATGTACGATTGTTCCACCATTATTTTGAAGACCCGGATCTGTAAAAAAAAAGCTGCATTGATCTCATCAGGCACTATAAACCCTTGGCATAAAAGAATCCCTTTGAATCCAATATCTGGCTCTGATACCAGTTGTTAAGAAATTTACTGCATAACATAAATAATTACTGAGAGGAATAAATATAAAAATAACCAGCAACAACCATAAACACATAAACACAAATGTTTATCTGGGAAAACCCCAAATCCGAGGAAAAACCCAACCTAATAAGATCTCATTAGCATTGGCCAAAACCCTGGCCAATCCGACCAAGTGAGCCTTCACCGCTCACCTCCAGGTCTTGCATTACAATGAAGTCCTTCTAGCCTTTTATAAGCTCCATTAAATATAATACCACAGGCAGAATACTATGGGTGCACAATACCATCTGCCCCAAAACCATCACTATTTAACCTGGTCAACTTTGACTCTATTCGGAGTCAAGTTTACCTAACAATGGGCCAATGGTGGCTGCCACATGACCTCCCGACGTTGGTGCAAAATTTGTTATGGGTCGGACCGGGCCTAACTGGATTCAAACACCAGACCTACCACTAAGCAACAAGACCAACTACCATCGCGCCATCACAGATGTTTCTTAACCATATGGTTCTCATCCTCTTTTTGAAAGGAGTGCAAATGTGTTTTGGAGTTGGGGTCAGGGCTAAGCCCCAGCGCTGGTCCCCGCACCCTCAAAACTAAGGGGTGGGACCATGGGCCAGGACTTAACCCTAGCCCCGTGGTCATATCCCTACATTATTTCCATTAGAGTGGGACCGTAGGTGGAGGTTGGATGGTGGCTAGCTACGGGCCATATGCGACCCATATAACCACAAGCGAGGAGTGGAGGAGGCCAGCCCCAAGAGCTCGGTGTAGGGGGCCAGCCCTGGGACACATATACGCTCACATGAACAACACCTTCGAGAGTGGGCACACACGTGGTTTTTGGCACCAAGCTAGGTCATATGCACCACCAATGTGCCCAAGTTCCAATACAGTTGGGGGCTCGGTCGATGAGGGTGGGTAATTAGCCCCAGCCCCTAAGCATATGGCCCCCATACGACCTATTTTTTCGGAAAGTGGGGGTTGATAGAAAGTTTAACTATCCAAAAATTTCGCCCATCGGGCGGGATTATAGGCTAGGTTTGCACACCAATTCTAGGCTTGGGGTGCTCAAGCTAGGTTTGGGTCAGATTGGAGGATGATTATCTAGGGAAATTAGAAAAAAAAACTTGTAATAAGCATAATTTTCTCATTTTTTGGCAAAATGGGGTGCAGAAAGAACCCAAATTGGGGTTTTTGATAATTATGGATCCATTGGAGACATCATTTTTGTATTTTGAGAATTTTAAATCCATATAAACACAAATTTGATCACTTAACGAAAGAGGCCCTACATTGGAAGCTAGACCAAGAGATGTAACCCAGGAGAGGGGTGAACTTTTTTATCATGTTTGTTGTTATGTGTTTCTAATATGGTATTTTGTCTTTATTTTGGCTGTTAACTAAGTTTAGAAATAATTTGTTTATCTATTTTATAAATTGATCAATTACCCAAAATACATCAAATTTTCACTTGCAATTTGTATATCACCTTCAAGTTTCACCTTCAATTTTACCTGTAGAATGAAAGAAAACTAGCTCGGGTGATGGTAGCTTATCTCTGAGAAGAGGTGTGATGGATACATGCCTTTTGAACTGTGTTTCAAATAGGATCATAGGCCTTTTTATAGTGAATAAATAATGAGAAACAGTAAACATACAAAAACCTAACCCTAGGAGATGAAGCGCCAAAAGATATGGGCCCCGATGGGGTTAGCTAGAATGTCACCTTCCTGGGGTCGTAACTTTGGCATACGATCTTCATTTGGAGCACACAATATCCTGTTAGAATGGTGTATCCAAGGATTAAAAATTTCGACTACAAACGTCATTAAAAGACTCATGTGTTTCCTGTTTTTTCAAAAAACATCGTTTAGGGCCTCAAAATGGCTTTGGAAGTTCAAGACTAGAGAACTGCCAAAATACAAAACTTTTGAAATAGGAAACTTTATTGAAAAATACGAAATTGATAGAATATAGTATTGGGGGTCCAAGTGGAATAGGCAGGTGGCCACCAATATCCACCTAGATCATTTCTCCCCCCTTAAGAAGCAATGGTCCCCATACTATTGAGAGCCTCCATGAGGTGTTGAAAATTTCTCTAAACTTGGTCCCTGGTGAGCCACTTTCCTTGGTGTAGGAGTTGGTTGGCCCTTGACAAACAGATACAGTTGAATCTTCTGTTGGTGAGTGTTCTTAATTTTTGTGCCCATGATCTGATTAGTTGTGCATTATTCAATGCAATTTGGGTTGAGCTCTGTTAGTTTCATTTGCTCACCAATGTCTGATGTGTCCAACAATAGTGGAAAGTATGGCCAAAGGAGGTCCACATTGAATACTGGGTGCAGGCCAAGGAATGGTGGAATACTTAGTTTGAAATCGTTATCACCCATAGCCTTGGTGATGGTTTAAGGCTCGTATTGGAGTGATCAAATCTTTTGATGGGATCTGACAAGACATTCCTTTTGTAAACACAACCAAATCCTGTCGCCCACTTGAAACTTATGTGGCACCCAATGTTAATCATGATGTTGTTTGTACTTAGTACATGCTTTATCCGGGTTATCATGAACTAGTTGGCGGATGTGCCAAATGCATTCAATAAAATTAATGGCCTTATTAGCTTCAGATTGAACATGTGCATATTTTGTCTGTGAAGTTTCAAGAGGCATTGCAACATCAATGGGACACAATGGTTGAAATATCAAACCCACCTGAAAGGGGTTGTGTCAAATTGAGTTGTGGAGAGCTTTTTTATAGCTATGTTTCACATAGGGGATACTCTCATCCCATGTCTGTGGATGCTTAGTATTGTACATGCATATTATGTGCATTATCATCCTATTGATGACCTTTATTTTCCCATCAGTATAGGGGTGGAATGCAGATGGCTTGGTGAGCTTGGTGTCCAACAATTACCAAAGGATAGAACAAAATGTGCTTAGGAACCTACTATCCCAATATGATAAAATGGTCTTCGATATCCCAAAATGTACCCATGCTTGTTCGAAGAATAGATTGGCAGTGGATTCTGTTGTGATACTCTTCTTGCAGGCAGCCAATATGGCCATCTTAGAAATTATATCAACAACCACAAACACACAGTCATTACCATTCTTGGTAGAAGGAAGTCCATACATATAGTACATGGAGTGTTGGGTCTGTAGCTTGATTATCTTCTTGATTATTCAGAGGTTTTTTTTTTAGCTGCGTTGGATCCATGTTCCTAATGGGGCGAAAACACTATCCATTTAATCATTGTCAAGGGGGTCCAAGGGGGGTGACAACAATTTTATGAGCCCCCCCCCCACCCCGACAAGGGGGTTTGGGGACAATGCCCCCAAAGCTAAAAGTAGATGAAAAAATGCCTTGTAAAATATTATAATTTCATATTAAATCTAGGTTTTTCATTAGGTGAATGATATCATGGTGGAAGTTATGTTAAAATAGGATTTTTTTACCTAGAAGGAAACCCTCAGTTTATATGAGGGAATTGTATTCCGGTTGTACATTATTATTCTGAGTGAGAGAGAGATAGGAGGTTGTGTGAGCGAAGAGGAAATTACAACGGATACGTTGTAGGTTGTATCTCTTCATTTTTCTCGATAATATAAAAGGAAGGACTAGTTGTTTCTCCGTGGACATAGGCCAAATTGGGTGAACCACGTATATATGTGTCTCTCTTGTTTTATGTGTTTCTATATTTGTGTTTCCACAATATTGTATGTGCTTCATTTCTTCATTAATTAATTTATATCATGGAGATGGATTCCCAACGCCGGGTAGGAGTAGGTAGAGGAGTGTACAAGCCTTGCTTCTTAATAGTTGGCTTAGCTATGGGCACAAGTAGTGTCGGATCTGATATATTTTCCAACATCTTATCAGAGTTTTGGCCAATAAAAATATTTCTGCAGTACTACCATTGTCTTCTCCACACCAAAGTGTCTTGTGACCCGGTTGTAATGTGCCTCCGAAATCAGTTTGGCATTCTTGCTTGAAGTAACACAAAGATGTCCCAAATAGCACAACAATCCATCCTGAAGGTGGAACTCTTTAACTAGCTTTCCAACCATCAACATCTTGTATGTGGTAGTGAATTCTAAGTTATTTTCATATAGTTGTGGCCATCCAGAGGTCTCATGCCCATAAGAGTTGAGAATTGTGCTCAGTGCCACAATCGGGGGTTGGTTGAGGCATTTTGCGACGTGATTGGTGCTACCCTTCTTGTATTTAATGTTCAAATGGAATTGTTGTAGGTATGTGGACCATTTCTTATGGAAACCATTCTGCAACTTCCCCTATGTCTACATAAATTGAAGAGGTCAGTGATTTGTGTGGATGATCATCTCATTCCCGATAATATAACGTTTCCATTATCGGTAGATCTACACAATAGAATACATTTTCTTATCATAAGTGGGGTACTGATCAGGTGATCAAATTTTAGCTCAAAAATGAAAGTTCCTAGAAATTCTTGAAACCAGTGTCAATTCAAAGTTCTCATTGTTCTGAATCTAATGATATTCGTTTCACCTCAATCTGACACCGCATGCTCAAGTTATTGTGTTATGATCATTTGGCCAAACAACTAAAATATGAGCGGGTCTGCTAACTGGGTAGTTGACAAGGCTTCCGTACAATTGACATCATCCAGGGTGACTATGAAGGTACATACCAATTGGGTGCTTCCAAGTGTCAAGCTTGGGTTTATGTAGGTGGTAGAATTTGATTGGTTCATGATTTTTGTGGTGGACCAATTAGGGTGTGCCACGTGGCCCAACCAGAGGTCACCACGTGGCACCCCACGGTTAACCAAAATTATGGTAGGGGTCAGATATCCTGGGTAGGGCTCAAACCCCCGACCTCTGGTCCACTAATGCAGCGCTCTACCGGTCTGCCTAAGTCATGATTCTTAACACTGTAGGGGTTTGGCGCTTTATAAAGTTTCCTTGGCGTAATTTTGGAGGAGGGGCTGGGTTGTCAGCTCTGACCCTTGGCCACCGCACCACCATGAAACCAAACACAAAAAGAGGGGACCTCGGGACCTTAGCCCGACCCCTGTTTATAGGTCTTTCACACATCACCACCAATGGGAGCGGAGTATGAGCGCTGACGGAAAAGGGGCTTGGGATAGCCTTAGGTTCTGGTTGCATAAGCCTACACAGGATCATGGCAAAGGTGCTTGACAAAGGAATATCTGTAAGGGGACCAACCCGTGTCCATATGGAACTCCATCAAACTGTGGGCATATACCGCAGGTTCAAAAGAACAGGAACGATAGTTAAGGGACTAACCCCAGGTTCTGTGGGCATCATGGAACCGTCAACGAATGGATAGGTGCTAGCCTAGCAGGGGCGGGAAGTTAGCCCAGCCCCTAGCCTCATGGGAATTAATTTGACCACACACCCAAATTTTAAGGGGCTACATCGGTGGGGGTGGGTCGTTGGCCCCAGCCCCCGGCAGCATGGCCCATGTGGCCAAAATTTTTGCCTTTAAGGGTTATTGGGAAATTTATGTATCTAACAAATTACACCTTTGGTGGGTGAATTTGTCACCTCCACAGCGGAAAACATGGCATATTTGTAGGACATCTAGACTGTTGGTCCAATTTGTAGGACGGATAAGAGAAAAACTACAGGGAGAGCTTACAGAGCCATATCTTTGTGACTTTTTGGCCTTTTGGAGCTTAAGAAGAGTCTACCTAGGGGTTTTTGGACATTTTAGATCCAGTGGTAACCTATATTTTCTTATTTGAGCACATATAAAGGAACTTTTTGCAGTTTCAAGTTCATGGGTGTGTGGATCAATCAGTGTTTTGGAGTAGTTCTTGAAGGTTTTTTAGCATGGAGAAGGCCTTGTAGTGTTTTCTTACCTTAAGAAGTTTACTGCAACAGTTGTTATTTGTAAGGTTCAACTCATCTATACTTTCTCACTATGTCTTGTTGAGTAAAGTTTTTTATTTTTCCTTCAATGTGGAATTGAAGTGTTTATATGCTCATGTATGCTCATTTTCAGATGGAGTACAAGATCTTTGTAGGAGACACCTTTTTTTGTTGATGTTTTCATGACTAACTGTAGGTTTTCATGATGTTTATGTGATATTTATTTGGAGGAGAATATTTCCTTGAAGGGGAAATAGTCACATGTTTTATTAGCAAACTTTTATGTACTCCTTTTCCACTGAATATATGGAGTGGTCTAGCTATGTTGGTAGGCCCAGAGATGTAGCCGAGGAGGGGTGAACTCTGTCATCAAATCCTTTGTTCTAATCTTCACGAATGCTTGTGTGAGTTATGTGATATTGTGTTGCTTATGCTTAATTTTACATGTGAAAACTAGCTCATAACTTGAAGAGACCTTTTGGAAAACTTATTTTGTGTTAACACCCATTTTTCCCTGCAAAGCGTCGGAGAACGATCCATGTTTTTAGGAAGAGGAAATTGACCTCCTCCTTCATTTTCATATTAGGTACCATCAAACAGTATCAGGTAGTGTCTCAGCGTGATAGGCCACTCGTTGTCCTTGTTGAGTGATGAATTCACCAATAACATACTTTAAAGCATATATCTCAATCTCAAATGGTTGTTGCAGGCCTGGCAAGGTGAGGATTTGTGCAGACGAAAGGTGATGTTTCAATTCAATGAATTCCTTCTCTTGTGACTCAGACCAGAAAAACTTTACTTTTTCTCCACCCTTGGTAACTTGACTCAAGGGCCAAGTGATATGATAGAACCCCAACATGAATCTCGATAGAAATTAGCAAGGCCCAGGAAGCTATGACTCTCTGTTAGAGTCATGTTGGCTATCTAATCCTAAAGGACTTGGATATTAGCTAGATCCACATGCACGGAATGCTCATCAAATATGTAGCCCAAATATTGGGCCTAGTCCATGCCAAAGGAGAATTTCTCCAGGTTAGCACATAGCTTGCGTTTCTGCAAGGTTTGAAGGACTTGTCGAATATGTTGCAAGTGCTATACCCAATTATTGTTGAACATGAGGATATCATCCAGATATACAACCATGAATGAGTTGGTGAAAGGTTACAAGATGTCATCCATCATCCTCATAAAAGTTGGAGGGGCATTTGTCAACCTCAAGGGCACGACCAACCACTCAAAGAGACCCGCCTTGGACTTGAAAGGAGTCTTCCATACATTTGTGGGTTCTATTGGAACTTGGTGATAACAGTACTTCAAATTGATCTTGTTGAATTACTTAGCCCCCTTGATCTAGTGAAGAAGTTCATTAATCCATGGGATCAGGTCTTTACTCCTAATTGTGACTTTGCTCAGTTCCAATAATCAATGCAAAGTCTCAAGGACCCATCTTTCTTCTACACAAGTACAATTGGGCTCCCAGAAGGTGATGTACTTGGTAGGATATTCCCTTTTGGTTGCAACTCCTAGATTTGCAGCTTTATTTCTTCATTTTCTAGAAGACAAAGGCGGTAGATTAGCCCATTAGGTAGAGGTGCATCGAGGATTAGATAGATCGAATGCTTGACCTGACAGTGCAAAGGTACCCCTGTGGGCGAGGAGAAGATGTCCCTGTACTCTTCCATGACCTTATCCACCTGCTTCTACTGTGAAGCAGAGCCCTTTCTAGAGGCCATGGATGCGGCCACAATATTCCCCTTACTTTGAGAGTAAATTAGGAAGAACACAAATTTCTAATTATGGGAGATGATCTTACTGCATTGCTCAACAGAGATCAAATAAATGGAGGCAGGTAGGGATACCTTTTGTGTCCTGCATAAATTTCTACCCAAAGTAATAATAATAGTACAAGGCCTAGACTCATACACAACATGACACTTACAAAATTATCGTTGGCCTAATAAAACATCACAAACTTCAAGGGGATCAACATCACGCAATACGTCATTCATGAAAGGCTTGATGTTGTAGGGTAGGTGGCACAGTGGGCTGACACGGAGATCTCACCCTTGGTGGAGCCACCCGAAGGTGTATTGTTGTGGGTTTGGCGTTGTCAACAAGCCCAACCACTTAGCAAAATTTAATGAGATGAGGTTCTTTTGACTCCCATTATCGACAATGAATTGCAACGGAGCACCCTTCACCCATATGTGTGAGTGGAAGAGAAGCTCACCATCCTCTGGATCTTCAGGCTCATTTTTTTAACCTTGGTGGTGGAAACAATGGCGTTGGGTTTTGCATCAATTATTTGTTTCCATTTTTGGTCTATGGCTCATATTTAGAACATGTGTCTAACTCTGAAGCTTTCATATCAACCACTAGTGACTACTTTGTGTGACATTCACTTGTGTTGTGAGTGGGCTCTTATGTAAATCATATCACTTTCCTATGCCTTTCTTCATCTTCCCACTGCTATTATTTTCTTGCGGCTTCAACAGGTTATCTTGGGTCATTCCACCTTAGCTTTTTCCTTTGTTATACAGTTTTGGGGTGCCCTTTACCTGCTTTAGGTTCGTGGATCCAAAGTCCTGCTTCTTCTATTTAAAGTTCTTCTTGATCTTGACAACATATTGGTATGCTTCACTAAGCGAGAAGATGTCTAGGAATTGATTTCTTCCTGAGCGTATTTTTGCAGACAACCATGGTACTTGATCACCAGCTATCACTCAGAGTCCTTAATACCCATCTTCGTGAGTAGGGTATGAAATATATTTGTGAACTTTGGCACTTCTTGGTCCCTTTATTGGCACAATGTGATCCATTTTATGTACTTGTCTTCATAGATCCCGACAGGGTAATATTGTTCCTTAACAACATCCTAAAAAGAGTCCCAAGAGGGTGTGGCTAAAAATAGTGAGGATTCCTCCTCGGACCTTTTTTCATAGTAATTTTCCCACTAGTCCTTAACATGGGGGGTGAACTTAAAGAGTGCAAAAGTAATATTTTCTCTATCATAAAAATTATGGACTGAAAAATATTCTTCTAGCAGAATTAGCAATTTATCTAGAGCATATGCAACTATCTGGCCTTCAAATATGGGAATGTCAAAATTAACTTGTACCTTAAAAGGGGCGGCACATCTAAAGTGACTATTGGATGAAGAAGCTTCGCCCACTAGTATCTATCAAAGGATCTAGGAAAAATTATCCATCATCTTGTTCCTTTGTCACTTAAGGGCTTCCTCAAGCAGCAATTTAATAGGATCTCCTTCTCCCTCGTCCTTATTTTCTTCCTCCATGGAAGTTCATCAGAGTTGGTAAGGACAGTCTTGCAAGGGTTCAAGGAATTCGATTCCCAACTCCTTATACCCTATCCTAGTTGAGGACATGCATAGAAAAACAAAGAAAGAGCAGACCACTTTGATACCATTGATCTTGATTTATGAAAAAACGAAATGAAATACAAATTTAAAACACAAACAAAAAGATATAGTGAAACTAAAATTCAATTAATAAATAGCAAATATTGAAATTTGTTTACAAGCAAAATGAAAGCAAACTAGCTTGAGCGATGGTAGCTTATCTTTGAAAAGAGATGTGATGGATATATGTGTTCTAAATTGTGTTACAACGAGACTCAGAGACCTTTTTATCATGAAGAAACAATGAGAAACCTTAAACATCTAAAAACCTAACCCTAAGAGATGAAGCGCCAAAATGTATGGGCCTCGAATGGGATAGTTGGAATGCCAAATTCCCAGGGTCAGAATTTTGGCATATGATCTTCATTTGGCACGCATGATATCTTTTTAGAAAGATTTATCCAAGGAAAACAACTTTTGACTCTCCCAAAACGTCGTTTAGGGCCTCAAAATGGCTCTCGAAGTTTAGGAAACGAAAACTTCCAAAATAGAAAACTGTCGAAATATGAAACTATGCTAAAAAATAGGAAACTGATAGAAAACAGTGTTGGGGATCCAAGTGGAATGGGTGAGTGGCCACCAATATCCACCTGGATCATGAATGTTCCTGATCTCTATTTGCAGAGCATGGAGGATCATCATCGATGATCGATTATGAGAACTCTCTTCTATAATATTTTCTTTTGCCTTAATAAAATTGCCTCAAGTGGCTACATTGGTAGGGGTCATGGATTATTTCCCTCTCATAGGATTTTAACCATGAAAATATAATGATGTTGTGATATTTGATATTAAATTAGTAGAAATTAATAGAAATTTTCTACTACTAATGAAATTGAACTGAAATCAAGAGATTATAAATTCCATCTACTATTCCGTGGAATTGAAATCGCAATGTAGAAACCCCTGAAATGATATGCAACCATTAAAACCACAAGAACACAATTATTTTAAAGGGGAACCCAACTGGGAAAATCCCCTCCACTAATTTTAATTAATCATATGAGAATGAGAAAGTATTACAATGTCTTGATTCAATCCTGAAGCACACCTTGCACTATAAACCTGTTCTCCAACTAACTATCCTGCTTTGGCAAATACTTAGCTAATTCAAGGCTCCATCTTCCTCCTATTTCCTTGCTCAATTCAAGAGAAATTAATCTCTTAAATAATAGGGTAATTCCATATTTCCGTATGCAAATCCCAAGGAATTGATCACCTGCATCAATGCCAATCTTGTACACTGAACTAGTATAAAATTGATAATTACAATGTGCCTTTTCCTCCACTCTAGGTAGGAAATTTGAATTCCATGCATGTTTGGGCTATTTTTACCTGACCAACTAGTTTAACTAAGAGATCATTGAGTTAAATACTCAACTGACCTTCAACTAACTCAACTAGCTACTTGAGCTTAGTTAACTGAGTTCAACTGAAAATAACTGAACTAGATTACTAAATTTTAACAATCATCACATGCACAAATTTACTCCAAGCCTACAAACTTGAATTTGTTGATCTAACTAAGTGACAAGGACATGTCACTCAATCTAATTGCAATACAAGGCACATTGTTGATGTGAAAAATCGAATTACTAAATTTGACTAAGGCATAAGTCAAATTTAGCCTTTCTTGCTATGATCGGTCTCCTGAAATGCACCCTTGACCAATGGTAATTTGCTACATAATTTTTAAAGCCCCATGGTGTAAGTGTCCCATACGTCTGTGCCAGAGTTCTACAACATCTTGATTATGCACCTTTTATGCCTTGCTACTAAGTGCAATGCAAGATTCCACCTCAAGTTTGTATACATTTTTCACTCTAACTCCAATATGCTTCACTTTCCTGGTAACGACATGTCTTAGAAAGGTTTTCCCTTTACTAAAAACAACATAATAGCCTATATCCTCCAGTACAACTACAATGATCAAATTCTTCTTTAGCCCAGGTACATACATGACATCTTTGAGATGAAGATGGGAGTCTGACTCCCTCTTAAAGGTTTTAGTTCTAGTTCCTTTGGTACTATACCTCCCATCATCCCCAAGTTCTATGTGCATCTGGAAACCCTTCTCCTGTAGGCTACTAAAGAATTCATTGCATCTTGTCATATGGAATGAGGCACTTGAATGTACCACACAGTCCCCATTACATTGGTGGCCATGCATGAAATTAGGGTGAATTCTAATTTGAATTGTGAGGCAACTACTTCACCTCTTGTTCTTCCTAAAGACTTCTTGCTATACTTCTTGTGTGAACACTTTGTTGCATAATGCCCATTGTCATGGCAGTGAAAACATTTTATCTTGCTTAGGTCCTTCTTCTTGCCATTGTTTTGGCTGGACTCTATCTTGCTTTGGGCCTTATTACCCTTAACATTCTTTCCATTCCCAACCAAGGCAAAATTATCTTCCTCCTCAACTTTGGATGTTACTCCATATCTATTGTTCCTTCAGGTTTCTTCTTGCACCAAATTGGACCAAAGTCTCTCCCAATTCGACAATTTGTCCCTTCCATTTAAAAATTCCTGGTAGTTGTGCTAGAATTTTGGAAGGCCTAAGAGAGTTAGCCTCACTTGTTTAGTTTACGGCACATTTTCTCCTACTCCTCCAAGTTCATCTCATACCTAAGTGAATCTGGAGAGGTAATGTGGAATAGTTTCATTTTTCTACAATCAGATGTTTCTGTGCCTGTCCCTCAATGGAAATTTCTTGGTTTCACTTTCATTTTCGAATAAATTAGTGAGGTTCTTCCACATAGCATATGAATTTTCCTTGCCATGTAAATTTTATACTATGTATTCTCTCAAACCCTCTACGATGATCCTCCTGGCTTTTGCAGTATCCTTCTTCCACTGGGCTAACTGTTGTACATTTGATGTTGTTGGTTTTGGAATGTCAGTTTTTGGTGTACTCCAGAACTCCATTATCGTTTAGTACATCTTCCATCCTATCCTTCCAAACTATGAAATTTGAGGTACCCTCCAGGCCATACTCCAATCTCAACCTGTTGAAAGACATTTTCCTGCGCAAAAGAAAACTGCTTCACTGAATCTACAAATCGAAATATATGTGGGAGATGGTCTATTGATTGGTTTTTAATCTGATTTAAACTCAGATACCATGTACTAATTAATTTAAATTTTATACTACTGATGAAATCGAACTGAAATCAAGAGATTACAAATTTCCTCTACTATTATGCGAAATGGAAATCATAATGTAGAAACACATGCAATGACATGCAACCATTAAAACCACAAGAACACAATGATTTTACAGGGGAACCCAACTAGGAAAAAACCCTCTATTGCTTTTCATTTATCAAATGAGAATTAGAAACTATTACAATGTCTTGCTTCAATCCTTAAGCGCACCTTGCACTGTAAACATGTTCTCATGCCGACTCTTTTGCTCTAGCCAACACTTAGCCAATTCAAGGCTCCAACTTCCTCTTATTTCCTTGCGCAATTCAAGAAAAATTGAGCTCCTAAATAATAGGGGAATTCTTAATTTCATTGTGCAAATCCCAAGGAATTGATCACCTGCATCAATGGCAAGCCTGTACACTCAACTAAGATACAATTGGTAATTACAATGTTCATTTTCCTCCACTACAAATAGGCAATTTGAATTCCATGCATGCCTAGGCTATTTTTAGTTGATTGACTAGTTTAACTGAGAGATCATTGAGTTAAAAACAATTCTACTACTCAACTAACCTTCAACTTACTCAACTAGCTACTTGAGCTCAGTTAACTAAGTTCAACTGAAAATCACTGAACTATATTACTAAATTTTAGCAATCATCACATGCACAACTCTACTCCAAGCCTACAAAATTGAATTTGTTGATCTAACTAAGTGAAAATGCCATGTCACTCAAGCTAACTACAATCCAAGTCATCCTGTTGATGTGTAAAATCGAATTACTAAATTTGACTAAGGCACAAATCAAATTTAGCCTTTCTTGCTACAATTTTTAACAGTTTTAACCATGTCAAAATAATGGTGTTGTGATATTTGATCTAGTTATATGAGTGGTTAATGAAGGTGATCATCCTGTATGGAATACCTTGTTTACCAAAACACATGTTTTCTTCAATATTTTAAGGGAAATAAATATAAAGTTTTATTCTAAAATATGTGACTCCATGGCATCTTTGTGGTGTCTTGTTATTGGACAAGAGTTCCCTAGATTTTCTAACTAGGAAATTATCATAATATATATAGATAATTGGTATTTCGAGTAGGACTACACATATTTTAGGATGGATGGAGTTATAGGTCCACCCCATCCCCTACCTATCTACATTCTGAATAAGTTGGTAATGCGTGAAATATATTATCAAATCATTATGAAGGTGTTAACACCACATTGTCCAAAGATTAAAAAAAAGGATGTTTCTCCCATATAATTTTCAGATTTGGTATTAAATTGTCAAAGATATTAAACAAGCCAAACATGAAGGACGAGTGCAGTTAGAATATAGGTTCAAAACAAGATGGTCCGAGAGACATAATCCCAAGGGATTAGTCCTCAAACATACTTAACACGTATCCGATAGTTGGTCATACTCTTATGAAGCATGAAAAGAAGAAAGTTTCACAAAAAATGAAAAGGATTGGGAAGAGGCTACAATGAGGAAAGTGTTACATGGTATTTTTTCACACCTCCTGCACTTCCCCATGACATACCTTGAAGTGCCGAAAACATGATTATCATGTAGTGTACTCATTCAGATATGCAACTCATATCCTCCCTAAAACACTGATTGGAAAATGCCTTGTGCTTTCCCCTGAAGAAATAGCTCTAAAACCCTAATTTTTGAGATTCATTGCTCTTATGAAGTTAAAAACCACGATGGTCACCTATAAACATGAAACCATTCCCACTTTACATCTCATGATTGCATCTTTATCAGCCTGTTTTGCCATATGAGCCTTGGTTCTTTCATTCCATCGTCACCATCTCTTTGGCCAATCATATGCTTTCCCTTGGTTGTTTTAACCTTGCATGAGGAACATCTGTGATGAGTGATCTTATTAGCCAGCCTCTTGACCATTACATGTTTTGAGCAGCTCCATCGTTACCGGAATCAATTGCTATCCTTTTATACCATTCGTTCCTCCAGGAGGAGTCATCTTTCAACTCTTTTCTCACTCTTGGAATATGAAAATATTGTCGAGCACTTGTCATTTCGAACTCATAAAAGTAAATGAAATGACATTTACTCAGTATAAGTTTAACACTTTTCCAGACTGAGATAGACTATTGTACAAAAAAGGAACACCTTAGTCGAACATGACTAGGAGGTTCTCTCAAATTTTGTTTTCTACTTTTTGGATTCGAGAGACAAATTACGAAAAGGGACATGATGGAGTTTTCTTTTTCATCTCTTTTTCAAACTCTCTAAATATGAAAAATATACTGAGTTATTCTTACATCGGACTCATTAAAATTTTACGATGAAAGACTCGTCACCATGATGAGCCTGAGTTTCTCCTTCCTAGGACTCGTAAAACTTACTAGGATGGATTCATTCGAAGGGTGAACTTATACGACAAGCATATGGTATCCTCTTCAAGCTTGTGTAAAAATAAAGAGGTACTCACTAGAAATAGTGGGGAAAAAGTGAAAGTGAAACATCTCTTGTATAGGCAGCATGCCACTCTTAAACATGACACTCATCTATTTCTTGTGTCAGGATTCGGATATCCTCACTTAGTCACTTTTCCTTCCGAGTTTGGGTGATCCATTTTGCCTCTCATCTGACTATTCCACTTCATCATTATGACCCTTAGTCCTATGTTGAGTCAAAATCTGCCATACTCCGGAGTCGTGTTGTTGATATGTCCAGGAGAAGTCCTATCTGTAATCTATTACCTATACATTGTTTGACTCTTTGCTACAGTCTTGGATCCTACTCATTTCACTCCACTTTATTCCTTGTTTTGTTTCGATGATGGGGGACTCATTATGACTCTCCTTTGACAAGTCATTTCTTGTCGACTTCAACTCATTATCCAGGAAGATGACTTAGAGACTCCCTTTCAGTACCTTAGAGCTTGCATGCCTTAATGGAAAATTCTTTGCATCTAACGACATGTTTTCATCATTGGCATTTGATCGAGTGATTCCATGAGTTCTCAACTTCAGCTTCATTATCACATTCACAGATTGTACAATCGTACCTTGAGAGCCATTGTCATTATTGGTGGTTTCTCTCATGCCTATTAATGGTCCACATCATTGGCTGGTAATCAGGCGATTTTATAGCATGTTCGACTTCGACACATTCATTCGCATGTTAGAATTCGTACTTTGATCGGGTTGGGATGGAACGCAAGACCCTGAGTCTTGTCTGATATGACTCAGGCTGTGTAGAGTTATGTGTTATTCATGATTGTACACATGTTTCTGTTATATGGATGGTTGTGACCATACTGTGGTACTTTACATTAATGATGATCCTTTTATATTGGATGGTTGTGTCCATACCTTGGATCTTAGATCTACAGATGATCCTTCTCATTTGGATGGTTACGCCCATGCCATGGATCATTTCATATAGTTCGTATTATTTGGATGCCTAAGTCAATACTATGGATTCATGTTTTGATATTAGATATGTATATGTATATGCACCCTTGATTTGTAGGTCTCTTGACAGTGTTTGTTCTCATCCTTGAAAAATCTTGTAATGCATCTCAGCCATCACTCCCTATTCTGCCTTCATGCTTTAGGGGGCATCTGTTACACAGTGTTTTGTCACACCTCCTACACTTCCCCGTGAACATACGCTGAAGTACTTGAAACATGACTATCATGCAGTGTACTCATTCAGATATGCAACTTATATCCTCCCTAAAACATTGATTGGAAAATTCCTTAAGCTTTCCCCCGAAGAAATAGCTCTAAAACCCTAATTTTGAGACTCATCACTCTTATGAAGTTAAAAATTGCGATGGTCGCCTATTGCATCATGCTTGACCCACGGTGGCATCGCTCGGTTCACTTGTATACCCGTGATGATCCATAAAAAGGAAATTTTCCCAAAGAGGATGAGAAGCTTTGTGATCTAAAAGCTTCCAGGGCGATGAGCTGGAGGTTGTTCAACGTGGATGAGGTTGAATTCTCCCAACTTGGGCTCTTAGTGTTATCCCTATGAGCTACCTCCTTGAGATGAGGACCTACTCCTATCTTTGGAGAGATCCTAACTCCCTTTCCCTGCCTATATATTCATCTTTTCCCATTCACAAATGGTTGGTCTATGTCTATTTGCACCCTTATGCTAAGATTGTGCCTATATGCTACTCATTTGGCTTGGAGAAGGAGTGCTTGGAGAACTTAGCTTGGACTTGGATATTCATTCAAGGAGAGCTATCAACATCAAGGCTTGGTTTTATTATTCCTTTTATTTTCTATTAATATACAATTGTTGGTTCATTTTCCCTAAATGTGTATGCTCGTGTATCATTTAGCTTAAGATTCCTTGATTAGTTAAGTAGGTTTCTTTTGAATATGCTATTTGTATTTGCATGCCTTGTTGTGTCTTGATCTCTTGTGCAGGTGCATAAACACTGAGAGCGGTAAGAACAAGGCCATGATGCAAGTGATTCAAGGTCTTCAACAAAGGAGATTGAAATAGCATCAGAATGAGGTAGGTCATCTTCTTCGTTTCTCTTTTAAAATTGTAACTTAGGAAAGTATCTAGTAGATTGTCACTTCGGTTGCTAGACCCACTCATTGGACTAGATGGATTGTCTCTGTCTACAGAGAGGATTTACCTATACAATATAAAGTTATCCCAAACTTCATTGCGTTTAAATATTTTTCATTAGAATAACAAATTGAATTAATACGCCAATGGGATGCATCCAACAAGATTGCAGAAGCTAGACGTTTTGAGGAAGAATGACTAAGAGAGGAAACCAAAAAAAAGGTCATGCAAGATTAAAATAATAAAGTATACCAAGAGTTAGTAATACAATGGAAGGAAACAAATGAATTGAAGAGAAAATAGGAGGAAACAACTACACATGAATTACTTACCCAAAAAATACTAGAAACATAGGAAGAGAAGATAAAAAGAGACATGCTAGAGAAAAACAAGAGAGAAAATGAAGAAAAAAAGCAGGAGAGACTTAG
Organism: Pinus tabuliformis; assembly: GCA_031772625.1. NCBI lineage: Eukaryota > Viridiplantae > Streptophyta > Pinopsida > Pinales > Pinaceae > Pinus > Pinus tabuliformis. The sequence goes on from CM062805.1 coordinate 994,828,521, forward strand.
AGGAACAAGAAAGGACAACATAAGAACTATTTTATAAGAAAATAAATCCCATGTAGAACAAGTCCAAAATACATAACTTGAGGAACTGCAAAAGGAAAAATGAGAGAATAGGGACCAAGAGCAAGGAAAAAGTCTTCAGGTAAAGAATACATTTTCTACAGCCTATAATGTCATAGATATGACCTAGGAAGAACAAGTAGAGGAAACCAACACCCTATAGAGAATGAGAATCCTAGTATTGGTGAAATACCAATAAATGAATCAACAAAAGCCAAAGTTTCAGGGGAAGGTGAAGGATATGCTACATTGGTAGATTCCATACCAAAATGGAATGATGCACAATGCTTCAATGATAAGGTGGAAAATGTTACTTCAACTTGTATCAAGGACACTCCCAATATGCAAGACACTAAGAAAAGTTGAATACCATGATATACTCAAGAAGCAACCTAGACATAATATAATGAAGGAGAGAAAACCCCTATACGAGAATAAGCATATACTTAAGAAACTAAACAAACAAGTAAGCACCAAACGCCAATGGTGAAAGATTTCCACATGCACTTGTAGCCTTGAAAAAAATATGATATGCGGAGATCATCCAATCCCTCAACTATTTAATGAATTTTTATATGTAGAGTTTATTTTTTATGATAGAAAAATTCAATCCATTGCCTAGAGAGAAAAGAGAAGTTGAAAATAATTGTATGCAATGGCTTGATCTACAAAGATGAGGATACTTTATTCAATTCCAATAAGGAAAGAATTAATAAATTGGTATCAATTGGTACAACCATCTCTCACACCTCATTAGATTAGGCAAAACAAGGGGAAAAGGAATTAGAGAATGCATGAAAGTAGTTGGCATCACTCCAACATCAGTTTCAATTTTATAAAGGAGCTATAAGTGTTCTCAATTTTGTAGTAGATGTGATGGAAGGACACAAAAATTTTGGGAAATATTGTATACATTTTTACGTCGATAGGAGTTCCTCTACGGGCTCAGCTTGGGCATATCTAACCAAACAGAAACACCTATTTTCATCGTCCTCCTTCCTATGTAAATTTGACATGCACCGCTTCTAGAGTTTTCAAATAGGGGAGTATTCTAGTGACAGAGTTATGAGTGGTTGCAACTTTCATGAAGGAATTGGCCTTCAATGCGAGTGAGGTCATGTCTGTACTGGAGAGTACCTAGTGTAGCTTGGGCATGGGCAACTTAAAATAGAGATGCTCCAAATCCAGTTTTTCATCTGTCTTCAGCGGATTAATCTAACCTCCTATCTGCAAGTTGTTGGCTTGGTGTACAAAGTGGTGAGTGTTGGAAATAATACTGAGAGGGGGGGTGAATCAATATTATCAGATCAAGAATTTTTCTTTTTCATAATCAGATTTATATATGCTACTTCAGAGAGGGGAACTAGCATGTACACACAACTGTCTTTAAGGAAACCAACGTTTATGCAGTAAACTTATGATTCAGTTAATTCATCATATGTTGATCTTTAATCAGTGCATCAGTACTTCATCAATCATTAAACAGTAACCATGTGCAGTATAAACATAATAAACCATTACACATAAGAAACACACATGAACACCAAGATTTAAGGTGGAAACCCAATGTGGGTGAAAACCACCTGCTGTTGTCATCTCTGTCTTCTTTTAATAATAAGAAAATCTGTTTACAATCTTGTACTGGTGCAAACTCATACCAATACGTAGGCTTCTACCTGCAGAAGGTTACAACCTTCTCTCATTATCCAGCTTCTACTGGAAGGGAGATACAACCCCATAGCTCTTGTACTAGCCAATATGTTTACTAGTACATAGGTGCCAGCCTACAGAAAACTACACTCTTCCACCAAGGACCACGTTTCATGAATTTTCGGACTGGATGCTCCTGGCACATATCAAGACATAGGAAGACCTTGACTCATCAATAACCCATTAGAAATTTAGAAACTCAAACTTCATCAACCAACATGCAGTTAATCTGAAACAATCAGATCATTATCATCAGAACACTGTGTTGAACCCAGAAACCTGTATCAACATTCAGAACCAAACAAAACCTCAAAAATTCATGTTTCAGACTATATACGCTACTTCAATGAAGAAAACCTGTGTGTATACGCTACTTCCTTCAGCCCAACCTGTGTATAACTCTAAATATTCTGAATCATAAAATCTCTTAATCACAAACTGTACCACCTAGCAGTGTACTGAACATCTACTGTCAACTTACAGAACTTTACAGAGGCAGGCAACAGAAAAAACTTCTTCTCACTTATACAATCAATCAAATATCAACCTCCTTATGCATTCATATTTAAATTCAGATCTACGAAGACTTCATTGGCAGACAACAATAAAATAGCAGCAACAATAAATCAGCAATACTGATATGATAGATCAGTCATCTCTGAAAATAAAGCCTTTCTTTTGTATACGCTACTTGAAAGAACAAAACCTGCGTACAGATCTGCAAATATTGACTCAGAACTTTGCTGCAATTCTAGACTTCAGACAAACCCAGATCATGATAGATAATGAATAAAATAGATGCAAAACATTAGATCTAGCCTCAACCAATATCAGATCATTCAAGAATAAGTCATTTTAGGTCTCATGATCCTGATCCAATATTGAACTCAAGGTGCACATAAATATTTCAGATCTAGTCCCAAACATAACCCTGCAACATAAAATATACTTCATATAGAAGTATTCCTTAGAATCTTATTCACTTTCACATCTGGCCTTATGATCCTCTCTTCTTTATATAGTTTTTAGCCTTTCTCGATACCATGGAATGAATCCACTTAGGACCAATACCTTGGTTCAAATACCACGGACCAAATCCTTAGACTAAATACCTACAGTCAATATCATGGTCCAAAGATACCTTGGACCAAATACCTTGAACCAAAACCATGGTTTTCAACATGTATGCGCTTTGCCTTCTATGGGAGTGCGTGTGTACGTTATACACTATTTATGTTCTGAGTACCTACGTGTATATGCTGCTTGGACTAAGTGAACCTGCATGTATCTCTTAAACAGCTCTTACATCATCTTCTTCCTTCAACTTCTTTATTCTAATCAATAGACCTTAGTTCCATCTTCTTGATCCTCTGTACCACTGCCCTGTTTCCTCTGAATATTCCTGTTAGCCTCTTATCAAAACTGAGTTGACATGTAGAGTTACCATCAAGGACAATACTTGTATCATAATGCCAACAATCTTCCCCTTTGGACTTGATGGCAACCATGATGGTGTTGACTACTGCAAGCTGTAAAGACTGTTAGAGATACCATACAACACTAAAATACCAAAATACTCTCCCCCTTTGACATCAAGGGCAAAGGGCAGACCACTCTACTCTCCTCCTTTGCATGATGCTATCCATACTCCCCCTGAGTACATGTCGAGTCTATAGATATATGATTCAATATAATAACATGACACTATAACTCAACAAAGTGGGTATGACCTCGCTATGACCACAAACTCATACATACATCAATCACCCAACCAAGTGGGGATACATCATATTTGACTCATCTGCCCAACGAAGTGGCGATATACCAAAGTTTATACATGAAAGAAATACAACAATTATTACATCATCCATCCCAAGGATATTGGGGAAATAAATTGCATCATATGACCAATAGAACTCATTGAAATATAGACCATGACAGAAGAAGTTATATCACACTAATGACTGATGCAACTAAGAAATAGTTGATTTCAACAACCATAATGCCAACAATGTGGAATGTGAACGCTCCCCCTGAACCTGTGTTACCATTGTTTTTTTTGTTAGAAAAATTTTTACGCGCTTTCAGCCAAGAAAACCCATGTGTACCCCACCATATACTACATGAAACCAGTGTGTAGTAAACCTCCTCTGAAAAACTGGATTTAATAGTAGGATGATGCAACAACAACTCCCAACTTTTGTCTGAGATATTCAAATGTTTCTCTGGGCAGTGGTTTAGTGAATATATTAGCAACCTGTTCTTTGGAGGGGACATACTCCAATTTGACCTTTTGTTCAAGCACTTGTTCTCGTAGAAAATGGTACTTGATGGGTATGTTCTTGGTCTTGGAGTGCATGACTGGATTCTTTGAAATACTGATGGCACTTGTATTATCACATAGAATGGAGATGGGTGGAGTACATGTGATCTGAATGTCTTGCAAAGTTTGCATCATCCAAAGTAGTTGTGTGCAGCAAGATGCAACAGCCACATATTCTGCTTCAGTTGTAGATAAAGCAATTGAACTTTGTTTCTTGCTGAACCAAGACACTAACCTGGAACCCATATAGAATGCACCACCACTAGTGCTTTTTCTATCATCAACACTTCCTGCCCAATCTGCATCTGTATATGCATGAAGAGTAAGATCTGCATCTCTAGGATACCATAGTCCAAAGTCCTGAGTTCCTTGAAGATATTTGAAAATTATTTTGACTGCCTGAAGGTGTGATTCCTTTGGATTTGCTTGGAATCTTCCAACTATTCCTACTGCATGCATGATGTCAGGTCAGGTACCTATTAGATAAAGAAGACTACCAATCATGGATCTGTAAGTTGGTTGATGTATTGCTGTTGATTCATCATTTGAGCTGAGATTGCATCCTATTACCATTGGAGTACATACAGGTTTAGAATCTTCCATTCCATACTTTTTCAAGATCTGCTTGAGATATTTGGTTTGTGAAAGAAAAATACCATCTTTAGTTTGCTGAACTTGTAGACCAAGAAAATAGGTAAGTTCACCAAGCAAGGACATTTCAAATTCTTGCTACATTACTAAAGCAAAATTCTGACTCATGGATTCTTCATTGCTACCAAAAATGATATCATCAACATAAACAAAAATAATTAGCAATTTATCATTTTTAATCTTTGTGTATAAATTTCTATCTGTAGAACCTTTTGTAAAACCTTGTTGGTGTAGATATTTTTCAAGGCAGCAATACCAAGCCCTTGGAGCCTGTTTCATACCATAGAGAGCCTTTTTGAGTATGTATACAAGTTTTGCATCATTTCCAAGAATGAGTCCTTCTGGCTGTTCAATATAAACTTCTTCTTTTAAATCTCCATTAAGGAAGGCTGATTTTACATCCATTTGGTATACTTTGAATTTCCAAAAACTGGAAAGAGCAAGAAACATTCTTATGGCTTCAAGTCTGGCAACAGGTGCAAAAGTTTCTTCAAAATCTATACCTTCTTGTTGAGCATACCCTTTACAAACAAGTCTGGCCTTGTTTCTAATGACTTCTCCATTTTCATTCAGCTTGTTCTTGAATATCCATTTAGTTCCTATAATATTTTTATCATGAGGTCTAGGAACTAATTCCCAACTATCATTCTTTTCAATTTGCTCAAGTTCTCCATCCATGGCCTTGACCCAACATTCATCTTTGCATACTTCATTTAAATTTTGAGTTTCAGTGGAGGATAGTAATGCTAGATAGCTTGAGGTCCTTGTAATAGTTCTTTTAGTCTGTACACCAGCCTCCCTTTCTCCTAAAATTTGAGTTTCTGGATGATTTTTCTGAACATACCTAGACAAAGTCTTTTCTTCTACCATTATATCTTCTTTTGGTGCTTCATTGGTTTCTTCTTCAATATAATTTTTATTTGATGTGGGAAAGTAATCCCCATCTTTCTCATTGTCATAATCTTCTGTTGATTTTATTTGTTTTGGATTTCTGCATGCTTCATCAACTACAACATCAATGCTTTCGACAATTTTCCCAAGTCTTTTATTATAACATTTATATCCTTTACTTCTGGAATAATAGCCAAGAAGAATCCCTTCATCTACTCAGGGTTCAAACTTACCAAGTTTTTCATTAGTCCTTTTGATAAAACGTTTGCTTCCAAAAACTTTAAAGTATTTTACAGTAGGAGTCTTACCATACCAAAGTTCATGTGGAGTTTGAGTGTTATTTACTCAAACATTTGCTTTGTTGAGAATAGTCACGGCAGTGAATGCAACTTCACCCCAAAAGGTTGTAGGAGTTCTAGATTCATCTAGCATGGCTCGAGCCATTTGTTGAATTGTTATGTTCATCCTTTCTACTACACCATTTTGCTGAGGTGTTCTTGTAGTGGAGAAATCCCTTTTTATTCCATGTTTCTCACAAAAGTCAAAGAATTCATTTGATATAAATTCCCCTCCTCGATCAGATCTGAGGCATTTGATTTTTCGATCTGATTCATTTTCAACCAAAGCTTTGAAGGCTTGGAACTTTTCAAATGCTTCATCTTTATGCTTTAGAAGACCTATCCAACACATTCTGGAAAAATCATCAATGAACAAAATAAATTATTATTCTCCACAAGGTGACTTTTTCCTTGTTGGTCCACATAAATCAGTATGGATAAGTTCAAGAGGCTTACTAGTTGATCCTTCTTTTTCCATGAAGTGAACTCTGGTTTGCTTACTGATTTGACATGGTTTGCATATTGTATTTTCTAGGATGTTGATATCTGGAAGATCACAAACAACCTTGAGTCTGCATGCTTTTCTTATTTGAGAAAAGCTTAGATGTCCCAATCTTCTATGCCACATCCAATTTTCATCACTTTTTCTTAGATAGCATTGTTCTTGTCCTCCTTTGAGTATGTATAAGTTGCTTGGAGTTCTTGTACCTTTGATCACGGTCTCTCTTGTATCAAGCTCATGAACAATATATCTGTTTGATCGAAACAACACTTCATTTCCTTGATCACACATTTGACTAACACTCAACAGTTTATGCTTTAAAGCATTACATACATAACATTTCCAACTTTAACCTTTTCTTACAAGAAAACAGAACCTTTACCTTTTATGACAGCTGGAGTGTCATTTCCAAATGAGACATTCTTTTCCTTTTCTAAGGCATTATATGAGTGAAGTTTCTCTTTGTCACCTTTCATATGCTTGGAGCATCCACTATAGATGTACCACTAATTTTCTTGTCCTTCTGCATACAAAGCTATACCACATCTTTCTACTTGAGATTCTTTCCTTCTCCATATCTTGGGATTTAATGGTGTTTGCGCCTTTTGAGGTGTTTGCCGAAATTTTCTCCTGCATTCAGATTCTTCATGACTAAAGTTGTTACAAACTGAACATTCTATTTTGTTGAGATTGCAACAAGATGATGGAGCTTAGTGAAAAGAGTCGCCTTCACTAAGTGGGCCGCAGGCAAATTATGGCGCAAGTTCTATTTTTGGATCCCATCAGGGATGATCACAGGAGGAGTGACCACAGTAGGAGTGATCAAAGTATATTTTTAGACTGGCTGTCCAAAATAGAAAAGTCAAATATTATTGTCTCATAATAATATTTGGACTATAAACTTGATCTTATTCTCTTGGAGCACTTCAGTTTGAGCTACAGATGTGGCTCATGCAGCTGTCAGAAGGAAGTACGCTTTTCTTATGAGTCAGTTGAGTTGTTGCATGCATGACTTCAGTTTAGAACTCAATCGTTGAGTTTGGTGGAGTTGATTGTGGAGTTGATGGAGTTGTGTTCAATTTGACTTGGTTAAACTAGTTGTAATAGTCTAACTGCAAATAGACTAATGATGAGTTTTTAAACTAATTATTAACTCATTATGCAAATATAGAATACATCAGTTAACTCAGTTGCATGTCAATGCATGTTCAGTTCAACAGGGACGGGTGTTAGAGGATCAGATTGCTATCAGTTGTGACTATAGTTGTGCATGAGGATTTGCACAATCAAGGGATTGAGTATGCCAATGAGTTTGCTCATGTATTTTGCCAGTATTATAGCCTCTGCTCACGTCTTACACAGTGTGAGTGATTCTTTGGAGGTGAAATACGAGTTTGGTAAACCATTCTCATTCATTCTTGAGCAGGTATTGAGCAGTGGAGGCAAGCAAGCAGTGGAATAGATTTGGAGATCAGATCTTAGCTGTATTGTGTGTAACAGGTGGAGTTGGTACTGGATTTCTTGTGATAAGCATTGTACTTTGTAATGTTACATGGTCTCCATCATTAATATACAGATAGTTGGGGTTTTTAGCGAGATGCTTTCCTAGGTTACATATTGTGTTAATGTGTGAATGCTCTTGATGTTTTTATTGTTATTGATGCTGCTATATTGATGATCAACATAGAGGAGCTTATGTATTGTGTATGTATTCCGCAATAGTACATGATCAGGATAATCTCTATTGAATATGTGTTTATTATTCAAAATTTCTACATGGTATCGGAGCTGTTGATCATCAGATCTACTATTCAGGAAGTGTTTACATTCTATTTCTTCAGGAGGAGTCTGTAATCGAGCCAGGTAGCCTATGGATTCATCCTTCCTTTGAAGGTGAGATATCCGATGAATGCCCATACAGTCAATCTCTGTACGAGAAATATTGTGTTCTCACGAATCTTAGATCTGAGGCGGTTGAGTTGGGAGCTGGTGGAAATCGAATTTGTAGCAATGTTGTTGAAATGTCTTTCAACGGATTGCAAATGTTATTCAAAGCAAGAGTGACCTGGCGCTCAAGGATAAACTCAGAAACAATAAAGGTGAGAATGGATCTTCATCAAAGGTATCTGATGAGAGAATTGCGCTTTGGCTGCAAAAGCAAAGAAAGGGAAGAGCAAGAAAGCTTCTCAGTCTGGTGCGAAGGCAAGAAGCAGGATATGTCCAAGGTGAAGTTTTTTCACTGTCACCAGCACGGGCACTATGCCACTAATTGTCGGCAGAAGAAGAAGAAAAAGTAGGCTGCTGGATCGGCAGCAGGAGAGGCTCTAGCCTCGCAGTTTGAGCTTGATTTTTCATTGATCGCATGCTTGGTTTTAAAGTGTAATGGGTTGGTGTGGTTCTTCGACAGTGGTGCGTCTTTTCACATGACGGGAGATAGAGATTTGTTTCTTGATCTGGAGGACAAATATCTTGGAGTGCACATCGAGATGGGCGATGATGGTAGATACAGTGCGACCGGTATCGGTACCATTTCCTTTGTGAGGGAGTCTGGTAAACCCTTCGTA